>BGPR01000350.1:319681-510345 GCA_013235015.1 Araneus ventricosus
TTCTTCTCTCCGGTATCACGTGAAGAATGTTACAAAGGTTGTTGATATCATCGTGGTATCTGGACCGTGTTCTTCCAGAAAGAAATTTGCTTTCTTTTTTGGTCAATACTTCCCTTTTTTTATAAATGCATACAGGATATGATTTGTTTTTGGTTAGACCAAGGGCAATATTTAGCTTTGAAATACGCCTTCGTTATTTCATGCACTTAATTACATATTTCCCAGTTCCAAAGTTGAGGAAAAATAATGAACCAAATGGTTTTCCATCAAATGAAGCAATTATTTTTTGTTGAGAATTGGTCCAATGCACTAAAAAGACAGCTATAATTAATAGATACTTCTTTACCTAAGTTTACTTTCAAAATAAAAAAAAATAAGTATTCAAAGCATATACTCGAATTTAGACATTTTTACCGTGTTCAGATATGTTTATCTTTTATTAATTATTTTTATTCATAAATTTATTGACATTTATTTATATAATATGAATAATTTTTTATACGTGTTTCTCTTCGCTGACCACAGTGATCCTAAAGTAGCGAATTTAGTTGTATATGAAAATTTACGAAATAGTTTTTTTTTCTTAAAACTTCGCCCATTATCTTCTGCGGAGTTTTTGGTTTAACTTTAATAGTACATTTATAAGCCACAAAATTTAATAAAATAAATCAAATGAAGAATAATTTTTATAAGTGAAAGAAGGAGTTCTTTATAAATGTGAGAGCAACTATGTGGTTCTAATAAATGGTATTTAAATAGTTGCTTTTAAGAATTCTCATTTATTATTGTAAATAAAGCTTTAGTAGTTAACTTTAATAAGACAAACAACATTTGGTAAACTATAAAACGAATAGTCGACATGTCTGCTATCAATTTCAATATTGTGTTCATTAGAATTTTCGAAGAAAAAAGTTTGAAAGATATTAATTGGTATATTGCGGTGACCTATTTCAAGTTAGGATGAAAACATGTTGAAGCATCTGAAGACTATTGCCATCACTAAGTTCCAGCGTCTAAGTATTGGACAGCATCCGATTGAATGAGAAGGGCAGAGAATTAGAAAGGAGAGATAAATAGATATACCAGTTCACAGATTTCAAAGGAGAAATCAGTGACATTTTGCATTTCATTTCATAAAGTATTTTTGAAACTTTCATAAACAGAAGAAAATGTTTTTATTTTCCCAAGTTTAATTTTGGATATTTTGGTATTATATCGTGTATAATTCATATTATGATGTTAAATGAAATATTTTTGTAATAAAAAGTTAGGCTGAACCATAATCACTAATCGCATGTCTTCCTACTGAAGCAGCTATATATGAAATTGCATAAATTCTGTATGTGTCTCATTCATAGGACTGTAAATATTTCATCAGCTGTCTGTTGAACTGAATTAAATTTCAGGCGTACATTATTCGTCTGTATCTGAACATATTTTGAAAATTTCACGAAAAAAATGGCCACTTAATGACCAAAGCAGCAGACGAAATTCTTTTCCCACTTTTCTTTTTTCAAGGTTAAATACGAAAAGTACTGCCACCAAATATCTACAGAAATCTAACCGTGTCATTTTCCTTTTTATCATCCGAAAACTTCCCAACAGAAGAGAAGCGGCGAGCAGAACCAGGGAATTAAAAACCGATTATAGCTGTGAACACAGACACCCGCCATCAAAATCATCACAATGACGGTATAAAGGAACCCCATTGTTCAACAGTGTGTCAAAGTGTAACCGAAACCATTAGAAAGCATATGCTTTTATTTTCCGTCTTTCAGCGGCAACAGCGTGTCGTGTGGGCGTTATCACCTGCGCGGCATCAGAGACAAATACATATAAAAAAAGTCGACTTTGAACTTGATTCTGTTGGCAGTTTGGCTTCATTAAGGGCAAGCGCTAAGGTGACCCAGAATAACACTTGGCTGCTTAATGACTCGTCACATCCTTTCGTCGCCTGCGACAGGGGACATCGGCTAAAGTCATCTGACGAACTGAACTGCAATCAGGTGCGCACGTGATTCGTATCCCCGTCACAGTCGAGTGCATTTGTTTGAGAATCGAGATTAAAGCATCGTTTAACCAGAACAGCAACGTGCAGCGTATAAAATAATAAACGTGAATTAGTTTGGTCGGCCTTGTGTTAGGTTTGTACAGCATTAGATTCGCTTAAGAGGATCAGGCTATGACAAAGTAATCATTTCAACTTTAGACCGATACATTTTTTTTCCAATTCTGCAAATTTTCGAAGGTTTTACATCCATTTGTTGTTTTCTGAGCGAAGGTCACCTGAGTATAAGTACTTCAGAACTGCAGCGTTCCCGTCCATCCGTTGGTGTGGTGATGAAGTTTGGAGAGGGAGGTGTCAGCTCAGGTTCCGTCCTCGTCATCTGACCGCGGATCAAAATTACGAGGTCCGTCCCAAAATAACTCTCGTCTTGCTTTCTTCAAAATGGGCCATTAATATACCTAAATTAATCGTTTAAAGAGCTGTTTTTTTAGTAGTGATATAATAAAATAATTTTGGTATTGAGATTACTTTAAGAAAATCAATTCATTTAGCTTATTGGATGGCATTAATTGTTCGTTAATTAAGTTTATTAATTATTTATTACTTAGCTAAACAAGATACTTCATTACGGTTCGAGATCAGAAAGCAGAACATCTGTGTTCGTGTTTCAGCGAAACATTTTGCGAAAACTTGCGCCAATCTTAAAAAGCGCATTTAAAAATTGATGAATTTGGTGGTAAGTATACTTACCACGGCCTTAGAAAGGGTTAAACTACACTGCAGCGTTCACAATGTTTTTCAGTATGCAGATTCATTTAATTTTGCGCTTAATATTTAAATCCTTCATGAACTATCTAGCGCAGTTTGCTCTCTAACGCTTTCAGTCTAATAACGCAATTAATAAATGTCGGTCTTGAGATCGTAAAATCTCTTTGTAAATGGAAGAGCATCAATCGAAACTTTTTCTCCCCTAGAAAGTCTGCGATGTGCAGTAGCATTTGCATTCTTCCCTTCAGAATTGTACTAGACAGGCAATTCCTCCTCTGTGGTTGGTTTGTTGTTTTGGGGTTTATAGGCGCAAGATCAAAATTTGGCCATGCTGTTCCAATCCTCTTCTGTGAGTTCCAGTACTGTTTTCGTGATTTGTATGAGGTTTCAAGGAGGGAAACATCTTCGCTGATCCAAACTTCTGAAATAAATAAGATACTGAAGGCTTACTGAATGATGAATAAAATATTAATTTAGGGAAAAAATGAGTTTTTCGAAACATCTACTTACAATTATTGAAATTAAAAAAAAAAACAGAAGGAGTTGTAAAAATTTCTCCTACCCCAATGTTATTCTATTCACCCTACTTAGAGTGAATAAAATGAAACGACTTGTGTAAAATATAAATTTATTACCAAAACAAAAATGGATGATTTTCTCTAGATATCAAATGAAGTTAACGATTCCGAAACCATAATATTTATGCCTTATGAATAAAAAAATCCTTATCTCTATTAATTTCAAATGACATGGAATATTTTTCTAATATTTTATGCCATTTTTTCTAAGAATGGTAATTTAAGAGTGTTATTCTCATTAATGAAAGTTTATACTATTTGGCAACATATATCTTGGAAAAATTATTAATGATGAAAATAAATAACTTAATATTTTTCAAAGGAACTCAGGTGGTTTTGTTACCATTTCAAGTATAATGCTTTAGTGAATGGGAAATAAATAATAATGCAACAAATAAAAATTCTTTTAATTAAAATAGTTGAAAACTATTGCTCTGGAATGGATTTTATTGATTATTTCACATTCATTGATTCAAGCCGTTTTTCACATTCATTGATTATAATCGATGAATGTGAAAAAAGTCTTTTTTAAGAAATAGAATAAAATATCTGTATTTTAAAAATTAACTAAAGCTAAAGTTATTTTTCTAACTCGAACATTGAGAGATGTATATATCTAATTTGATTTGGTTGGTTGAAGTTACACGAGAGCAGTCTGAGTCACATCTCGTACTTCTTAGCTGGAATCAGACTTCCTTGCCACACCAATGTCAGGGCGCTTACGTCCTATGAGAAACTTTTAAGGTGTACCAAACCCATATACGCGAGTGTTGTACGATGTAATAAGGTCTCGAACCAACGATCGTCCTGAAACTCTACTGGCATATAGCTTTAGGCAAATAATTTCCTGTATTCTATAATTTCTTCTTTTAAAAAAGAGATTTTTCTAGATTTCCTTCGAAATGCGTCATATCTCCTTCTAACATGCAGATCCTAACATAGTTCACTTTGTTTGTTTCATATTTGTGACGATAAGTTTTTAAAAAAAGCCAGTTTACTGAACATCGACCTTTCATTAATGTGAGTGCAAATATTCAAATAACGAACATCACATGTATACAGGTAACCTTAGTTAAGATGCAATCATTAAAATAGTTAGCAAGCAGGATGTATCATATCTGGAGCAGTTAGGGCATTGTAATGTCTCGTTATCATCAGAACATAGCTCGCATAGACTACGCTGATCGTAACAATCATATCTAAGTTCAGATCCTAACATGCTATGACTATTACAAGTCGGTTATTAAGTTTTACTCTAGCGGTAATCAATCTGATGCTCTAAAAAATTTAAAGCTGGAATCATTGACATTATATTCAATGACACGTTTCAATGAAGAGATAAAAAATTCTGTTCTGCATCGTAAATTTTGTATTGAATGATAAGGAAGTTATAAAATAATATAATTAACTAGTTTATATACCCAGTGTTGCTCGGGATAAAAATTTTTTCAAGTCCAAGTGCTTACAACACTTTCAACTTAATAAAAGAGTTTTTCGCGGAAGCGTCTTTCGTTTATTTTTGTTAATCCGCTGAGCCTTTGGACCAGCAGTGAAACACCCTTGTTCTTTTTCTCTCCTTAGTTTGAACCACCTGGCAAGAATCTCGTAGCCCTTCGTACTCCATTTCCCCCTCCCCCATCATTGTTACGACAATAGCAGAAACTCTTTCGTATCTTTTATTTTTTGCCATTATCCGGACTATAATTCTCTTCTCTTTAGTGTTTTTATCACTGACCGGAAAAATCCGCATAGTGTTCTTTCTTTTTCTCCTTAGGCCCTCTCCTACCGGTAGGAAGTGGGCTCAACAATTTTGAAAGATTTTAGACACTCATTATGATCATTAAAATTATTGTAAAATTAAATGAAACATCGCGGGAAGAGAGTAATTAAGATCATTGGATTGTGGTGCAAACATATTAAAAGAGATATATGCTACGAAATAAAAGCTAAATAAAATTTCTGCCTTTCTGATAACATTCAAAGAAAACAATATTGTTATCATAACATTCACAATGGTAAAAATACAGGAATGAAGCATTTGCTAAAACGATAAATTGGTTTAAATTTAATTACAATAACAGAAAGCATTGTTACAAATTGTGTATGAAATTAATTTGAAATGTTTATTAAATTAAGGAAAAGAATACATGACATTTAAATTTAAATCATTAAAAAGATAATTTTCTGCCCTTTAAGATGGTATGTAAATAATCTACGTGCAATATATTTTTCTGAAATTATTGGCGAAAAACTGAAATAAAACGCAGAAAATTGACTTACTTTTCGTTATTTAATTAAATATTTTAGGAAGTAATTTTTTTGAAAGTTTGAAAAAGTAGAATTAATCTAGGAACGGACCCTCAGAATGGCATGTGCAAATTTCATATCGAGACTATTCACTGTTTAGGAGGAGTTCTTGCGACAGATAAACCGTTGTAACATCTTTTTTCCCCTCCCTTTGTCGTCTTCCTACGATAGCAACTGGACTAAGTAACCTTGAAGGCTTAGCAAACACTCATTAGGATCATTTAAAATTTTGTGAAAATTAAACAAAACATAGAGGGAATAATTTCTAACGTCATTGGATCACTGTATAACCTTATTAAAAGTGTAAATGCTACGACAACCGGAAGTAAAAAGTCTACTTTGTTGTTTATGCTCAAAGAAAACAATATTTTCTTATATTAACTTTAACACTGGCAAAAGCCCGCGCTCGAAACAGTCAATTGGCTTGAATTTATTTCTATAAGAATAAAATTTATTGTTAGAAATTGCGTTAAAAATATATTTTTAAACGTTAATAACAATCAGAAAAAACACTTTACCGCACTGGAATTAAAATCTTTAAAAAGATAATTTCCTACTCTTTAAAATTAACTGTCGTGCGATAAATATTTCAGAAGTTATTGGTAAAAACTACTAAGCATTAGGCTTAACAGTGGCTACTTTTCGTTATTTAATTAAATATCTTAAGAAATAATTAAATCTGAAAGCTGAAAATAGCACAGTTGACCTAGAAATGTAGTCTTGAATGTTTTCTGCAAATTTTATGTCGCTACCGTTCACCGTTGAGGAGGACTTCTTGTGACCGACAGGCACATGTATTTTCTGTTTTATATTATAGATATCTTCAAAAATTTTTTATTAACTTAGCATTTATCATGCAATATATTCTTTTGTGTCTCGCACTGGTAATGACTCACAAGGTTATGAAATATCTCAAACATATAAAATTTGCCTAGTATTTATATGCCTATTTTAATTTAGAATAATGGTGAATGTCATTTTCTGTTTAATATTGGGGCGGTAGTCGTGCAACTCTAAAAGCGTTGCGACTGGCTTCAAATCGAAGGGCAATATTTTTTCGTTTTCTTAAAATGGGTAAATTTCTGCCTACATTCCTTGTCATGGGAATTTTAAAATAGTATATTAAAAGCATACCACATGATATAGAAGTAAATTTCGGAACTAACGTAATGCTTATTATATTCTTCAAGGAGAGAAAGACAATATTTAAACATCGTGTGTTGCTTTCAAATGAAAAAAATATTGAACATAACTGATGGACACAATGACTGATTTATGTATTTAAAATGTTATTTATCTAACTTATTCTTATTTTCTGAAGAAAGCATTGAAAGCATGGAACATAAAAACATATGAACAGTGAAGCGATTTGACTGTTTGAAAGGTTTTTACATTCGAATGTCTTTTCATTTTCATAGAAAATTTTTTTTAATTTTTAATTTCAAAAGGCTAGCTCCCCATTATAAGGTATTCTTCCAAAATAGCAACATAATCAAAAGTAAAATTCATAATCATTGTGTCCAAACCATAATTGTTCGAAATATGCCTGTTAGTTAGTGCAACAATTATTCCATTTTGGTGCCTTTTTTTGACTAAATTAGGCTACAACAAATGTTTGAACGGCTATTTTCAATTCTCCTTTCATATGTTATAAAGTGATTTGAAATGTTTTTATGAATGAACTCCATTGGCGTTTGTTTATTCCTCTGTAAAATTAAATTGCCTTCCAGACTTCTTTCGAAATTACACTTCAAAGAACTGTTTCAAAAAGACATACAAATGTTTGATCCTCTATCAAAACCCACCTTGTTTTGAAGACAGCTCTAAACAAAAACGGTTACAGAGAATCACAAAGCGAAAATTCGCAACAAAGAATTATTTTATCAATCATTTAAAAGAAAATAAAAGTCGGAGACATCCAACAAATCAAAGCACGTTTCTCTGCCAACGTTCATTTATCACACCAATCACGAAATCAAGCTCGTTAGAGACGAGAAAGACAATTGGTCCTTTTGATTCGAAGAACTTGGCGAGCACAAAACAAGAGGGAAAAACTTCTGATCGGACGATCAACTTTTCAATTCAGATCTTCTATTACATTTAATTCAATTATTTCTTTTTGTACCGTCCTTGAAGCTTCTTCGCAGCATCTGGTTCATCAAAGCCCTCCATTGTGAAGCCAGGGAAGCAGACTGCTTACGGCACAAGTCTCTGTGATTTCATGGAATAGTTAATATTTTGAAATATCGTCTGATGTGTGCAACCGTATTGGAAGCTCTATTAACTTTCAACTTTAGATGTCACGCGTGCAACGAACAATATTTCATGGAAAAAATAAATAAAAAAGGAAAGAAGCAAAAGAAAACAAACTAAATTTTAGAGAGGTTATTTTTATGTAAATATAGGGTAAAACGATCTTTATTATGCATAGTGTATGCAGACTTTGAGGTCGTGTCCCTAAACTTGAGAATCCGTGTATGAAATGTCTTCAAAAGAAAAGAAAAGGAAAGAAAAAATCACATTTTTTATTACTTTTTTCTTTAGAGCCTGTCAGGTGTTGTTCGAAAAGTTCGCGTTTCTTGAAAAATGACAATTTAATGAAAGGGAACTGAAAAAATCTTTTCGATTTTGTCAACAATTATTGATGATAATTTTTCTTTCCGTACGGAAAAATGTAATTTTTTTTTTCTTTTTGAAAGAAGAAGTTCGAAATGTTGAACTATATGGATTAACCTAATGTAAATGAGAAATCATAAATCTTCATTTCTGGTAATTTTTTAAGGCAAAATATTCAAATGACCATTTCTATGAAAAATGAATTAATTGTGTTGGATCTCGAATGATTAATATTTAGTATGAGTTGATTTTATGCTAATAATGCGTAATTTTTAACGAATACATTTCATTTTAAAGAAAAAGAACATTTAAAAGAAAAATTATGCCTCTTTGGGGATTTAAGATAAATTGATTAGAACTCTGTTCTTTCACATGTGAAAAGATTTTTTTTTTCATTTAATTGCTGATGGAAACCTACAATACTATTAAATGACAGTATGAAGAAATAAAAAAAATCTACAAAAGATTAAGAAGTAAAAAGTTTAAATATCTATATATTAAAAAGACAGTAGATTTTTATCATAGTGTTGTGCTTTCTAGAAGTAGAATGACGGTGCTTGGTGGTACAATTTTGGCTTTGTGATTGGAGTCTCGATTTTTTTTACGAATGTTTTTTGCCGTATTTGTATGGAAAAGAGTGAAAAAAACCCATAATATTTTCGCTTTCTGCATTCAAGAATGCTAGGTGTATCTAATTTAAAAGTTAAATTACCTGTCAAAACAAAACCGTTTACAAAAGGTTTGATCATGATTTAGGAAAAAGGCTGCACAATTTTTAATGTGAAAAAAATTAAAATTGACTAATGTATAATTATGACATTGACATCAAGGTTTCTAAAAATACTTTGCAACTGAATAAAGATATTATTCAAGTTGTATAGGTTTTTTTGCCCTAATAATTTATAATGTGATCTTCAAGAAATTTTCTGACCTTTGTTTCAACGGCTCTCAAACTGTTAAGTATTTGGAACACAATTTTACATGTCAGCTTTAATCACTCCCTTCCAATAATATTCGTTAATTTTTTCTCCCTGTTCAATGAATTTGGGAATTTTAAATAATTCATATCACGAGACATTTTGTATCTTGATATGAATATATTTATCAGATCAACAGTTATAATTAACAAAATTTAACAAAGATATTAACTATAAATTAATTAGTCAAAAATTAATTAAAACTTAATTAAAAATTCTTTGTATTATATAGAATGGCGCATATGAATAAATTTCTTTAATTTTATTTGTCATAACTGTCTAAATATTAGCTTTTTTTTCTTCTGATTAATTAGTTGGAATTTTTCTTCATAGATGAAGCTAGTTTCTAGATTCCAGTACTTTTTATACCCTCTGTCATCTCGCGTCTGGCGTCTGCTGTTTTCATCATAATTTCGGCAGAGAGGGTAAATTATTTTACTCACTCTAGTTTCTTTTGGATTTTTATCTAGAATTTTTGCCTCTTGATTTTTTAAAATGTTTCTCGTTTTGCGGTTGGACAGAATTCAGGCCACAAAGGGTATACTTTTGATTTATAATCTTACCCTTGACAGAAAATTTTGTCCATTTTAGAACTCCTATGGCGAGTGGTCTTTGAAAAAGTTCGTCATTCGAGTTTTTATCCATTCCTTTCATTTTGAATAATCTCTTTTACATTCTAAATTCTATTTTATGTGTTTTAAATATTAATCGTTGTAATTTTTTGTTGATGCAATCACTTGATGCTGTTGCGTTGAGCACGCAAAAAGATGTATTGTTATCGTTTTTGTTTAAATCTTCTGTTTCTTATTTATACTTTTTTTACCTTTTAATTTATATTTCTATTATTTATTAGATCAAGATACAAAAGATATTATTATGCTGTATGTATTTTATATTAGAAGTACTGTATAATTTTTGCAGAGATAGAATACCCAACTCTTTCTATTAAGTTTTTACAGTGGCTCACATTTGTTTTTGAAACTTACTTTTAAAAGACATAATCTAAATATCAAAGGATTTACTTCAAAATTTTTTCATATAAACTTTCTTTTGTCTGTAATAAAACCTATATATTGTAATGAAAATAAATCCAATAACTTTTTTTGAAAAAATTAATTTACTGAGAAAGTGTTAAAAGCTACATATTTTTAATCGGATTTAAATCTGTAGAATATGGTGGAGTCTTGATAAATTTGGGACAGTTGTATAGCAGCCATAAGCGTATATTTAGGGCTGTATGTTTGGGATCATTATCTTGATACAACTTGAATGTGTTTTGAATTGCAACTTTTAAGGCAGATATTTTCAAGTTTTCTTTCAGGGTATTTATATACTTATATTGGTCCATATTATTTTCAATGAAAACTAAATTTCCCATACCAGAAGCAGCAAAACATCCCCAAACCATTATGCCTCCACCTCCATGTTTGACAGTTGGTAGTAGATTTTTCGGATTGAGCTCTTCATTGGTTCTTCTCTCTACACACAGTTATTCGCCCATCAGACCCATATATGTTAAATTTTGATTCATTCACAAATATGACGCTTTCCCAAAGCGATATATCTTTGTCTACCATGGATTTTGCAAAATCCACACGTATATTTCTTGTTCTTTCATTAACGAAAAATTTTCCTCTGGCAACTCTACTGTTGTACCCATAATATCTGATATAACGTACTCGTACGTACCATCTGATAACTCGTATAACAGTTTCAGGGTTTACTTTTAATGCAAATCTTTTTTCTAGTTCTGTTGTAACTTTCACAATACTAAGTCTTGGACTTTTCTTGATTTTATGCATGATAAAACTTCGATTCCTGGGAGTTAGCTTGTGAGGAGCTCCTGATTTCAATGCATTTTCAACAGTTCCACGTAGTTTCCATCGTTTTAAAATAGCAAACACAGTTGAATGACTTACTTTAACAAGTTTTCCGATGGTTCTGATGCTTTTATCATCTTTAAAATGTTCTATGATTAAATTCCTAATATAATTTGTTGTAACTTTGTAGCGCCCGGACATGTCCACTTCAAATATAGAAATGTAAACAAATTTAATTAAATAATGAACAATTCTTATTCTTTATTACAAAGTGCCGACGATAATATTTGACAGATATTTCCATTTATAATAAAAATAAATAACAAAAAATATCGTCTGTCAAAAAATTTAGTAAAGCTTTCAAGTGTCTCATTACTTATGTGAGATTGTTTTTAACACTTTCTCGTAAATTATAGACAAAAGAAAGATTATATGAAAAAATTTTGAAGTTAATCCTTTAACATTTAGATGATGTTTTTCATAAGTAAGTTTCAAAAACACAAGTGTCCAAAAACAAATATGAGCCATTGTATCCCCCCCTCTCTCCCAACTGCTTTTGTTGATTATTTTCACGAATTGTAGATACTTAATATCAAAAGACCTTTCGTTTTACTCATATATATGTAATAAATGTTTTTGTGGGCGCTTGCTGTTTGATGTTTAGAATGAGTTTTACTATGTTTTAGTTTTCTTTTTCTTACTTTACTAAAGATATCAGAGAGAGTGCTAGCAAAATCTTTTCCCGAGCCTCATCTAGAGGATGTGTCGATTCTGGGATGGCGGTTATTGCAAAAACAACTGGTTTTCGGTTATTTCAGTTTATTTAGCCTCCGGTTTAACCTGGCGTTTATAGACCCCAAAATAACCGGTTTCCTGTTTTTTCTGTAGTACATTTTAAAAGGAAATCAAACCATTGGGTGCCCGCTAAAGTCTGTTGTCACCCCAATAATATCTGAACGGCAAGAGCTATAGTCATAAAAGTGGGGTCTAGGTATAGTAAAGTTACGCAAGAAAATCGCTTACAGCGCCACCTGGCTGCAAAATTCGGAGTTAGCGATCTTATCTCAAAAACGGTACGATATACGGGAAAAAGTCAATTACAAAGTTGTTTAGCATCATCGATTTAGTAAGAGAAGACACCTTCTGTACAGTAATGTTAAAAATAGAAGGCGTGGGGATACATCAAACAGCGAGTGTATGCAACCCCTCCACCAACATTGCAGGAACTTCGAAACCGTATTACGGGTGCTTGTGCCAGCGTGTCACCTACCATGTTGTACAATGTGCAGCGGGAAGTGTAGTCCCGTGTCCAGATTTGTATTGTTACTGAAGGACACCATTTTGAGCATGACAAATAGATGAGCCTCATTTCCGGCAAGTGCAGTTTTGTTCAACACGATCAAACAAATGTGTGTTTTGCAAGATGTTTATTTGTAATAAATCGATGATACTGAACAACTTTGTAATTGACTTCTTTTCCGTATTTCGTACCGTTTATGAGATAAAAACGCTAACTCCGAATTTTTCCGCCAGATGACGCTGTAAGCGGTTTCCTTGCGTAGCGCATGGCAACTTTACTATACTAGACCCCACTTTTATGACTACAGCTCTTGCCGTTCAGAAATTATTGGGTTGACAACGGACTTTAGCGTGCACACTGTATATCGCCTAATATATTCATAATGACTCTTTCAGTAATGTGGCGAGGATCTGAGAACGGATCATGGAACAGTAGAGGGTTCTGTAATATTTCTCCACTCCTGTCTTTAAGGATCTAAAAAGCTTCTGATATAGAATTTGGTAGCATTAGATGATGAGATTTTTTAGCGCACTTTTAATGATATTCACTAAAGGAGATAAAGAAACTTCCTGTAATATACTCGCCTCCCAAAATTTCCTTAGTGGCCTCATCGAAAGCTTTAACGCATTCATCGCTACGGACGAGATATTTCGTCCTTCAGAAATCTTCGCTGCTCACTAGAATTTGACTTGCATAACAAATTTATTAAGTTAAGCATGTTAATAGATGTCCGCAAAATGCGTTCACCTCTTTATTTTTTGAGTTATAAATTGTCTAGAGCGAGCACGGTTACTTTTTGTCTTTCTTGGAGCTTGCATCTAATTAGCCCATAGCGATGAATGTGTTAAAACATCCGATATTTTTGACACCGATTAAATGACTGCACCAGAAATCATTCTTGGTGCATTTTTAATGGTGTGATAGGCTGAGATTTGAGCAATTAATGGAAATAACAGTTTTATTCAAATAACCTGTGGTAGGTTACAGGACTCGGGAGGCCATAGGGCATTTAATTCAAATAAACTCCAATATGTGGAGGTGTGTTGTGTGTTGTTGTTCAAAGATCACCACGAAAACGAAACCATGTGCATGACCGATGCACCGCCTTTTCTATTTAACACAGTGTTGCTAATATATTATTTAACCATATTAAATAAATTTGTTTTGATTGTAGAAATATTAATTCAGATTTTTTTAAAAATAATCACCATCCACTGTATTATAATAATGACCTGATTTCTTTAATTTGCCTCTTTTCCAAAGCTAATTTGGCCGATTTTTTTAAATCGGTTATTGGAATTTTCTTAAAAACCTGATATAACTGGGACAAAAAAAATAACCGAATAAAACCGCTTAATTGGAAAAAAAATGGTTTTCGGTTTTAAACGGTAGGTTTTTCCCATCATAGTCGATCCAGCAAATTTTATGCAGTAGTTAGTTCTGTCATAGTCTCTCCTCATTACACCCTTCATTCGCTTTTGATCTTCGAAAAGCCACGACACATATTTTTAGTGCCCAATTAAAATGACCACAGAGGTTTCTTGAAAGTTTCCTTAAGTGATATAATTTAATTATGTACAGAACATATCTGAATGACGATGCTAGATAAATGAAAATAAAAGAAGTATGATTTTCAATTCTGGATTTTCTTAGCCTAAAAATTATTATCTTACACATATTTAAGGTATTTAAAGGCAAAATTTTTATTTTTGTATTAACAAAATGCATCTTTTCTTATTTGGGTTTCAATAAGAACTCTTCTTTTTTTAAATTTATATATATTGCCCCCCGGCTCCGCAAAGGAACACCTCCACAGGTTGAAAATCCCTGACCTAAGGAATATTTCATCATTCCAAAGGTAAGGATAAACACAAACGTAAAACCCATTTTTCAAACGCTTCCGGCGTAATGACCTTTAAAGTTGAAAATTGCTGAAATGAACTTTTCAAACAGAAAGATGACTTTAAACTAACAATTTTTGTTTTAAAAGGACGTACTCCATTGACTAAAAGAAAAAAAATCGTTTGTTTATGTTCTGGAAGCCAGCTGCTCGCAACGTTTGCGCAGAGAATTCGGCCATGCGCAGTTCCCCAATAACCTCATCTTGTCGAGTTGTTCTTTGAGATTGTTTCCTTTTAATCATCCCCTTCTGTTAAAGACGGATGTTATGGTATCGTGCCCAAAACAGAGCGTCAACCGTGCCGAGTTCAACCACCTACAAATCGCTCTCATGTTTCCGTCCACAAATCTTTCTGATGGGCTTTCGATCATTTAGCTGAGCTCCCGTTCTAGCATAACAAATACTGCATTGGAATCACTGGTGTAAACTGTCTTTATAATTCCATTAGAACATTTTACATGGCGAGCCATTTCGTGATAAGAACCGTTGCTTTAACACAGGAAAAAATAATGAAATTCTGAGAAAAGTAAATGAGATGTTTATTCGAATGAAATAGCGCAGATAATTATTTTATCATTTGAATTGGATGGTAGCGTTATTATATGCGTTTGTTTCCGTTTAAGTTTCTGAGAATCATATTACGCAAGAGTTTCTTGTAACAAGAGAAAACTTCTTTTACATCAAATTTCGATAAATTTCTGTTGCTGTAAACAAAATTTCGCCCACTGTTAGATTTTTTAATGGGCACTTTCTTATATATTTTCGCGCGTATAATGCAGATAAGTTAAACAATTTTTGGATGTAATTATTTTGAAATACAGAATCTGTGGTGAAATAATTTGGGAGAAAATAAAAGAATTTTAAAAGATAATTCATAAACCTAAATAAAGCCAAACTTGTTATGAGCTGAAACTTTTGAATCAATATCTGAGACAAACCAGTTGGAGTGGCCTCCCTTAAACTTTCTCGTAAACTTCTCAAAAATTTGTCATTTCCCCTCCCCCTGTGTGGATAAAAAATTCGAACCTACTGTAACCCAGAATGCAATGACGATCAGAAGATTTATCATTGTAGATTATAGCGATTGTAAAATATTTAGATGACGAATGAAATTCAAAGAGATGCGTATGTATTAAAACTTAGCAATATTTATTTTCTATTACACTGTAGCAAGCTCCGCTAATGCGAGGGCGTGCGCGAGCGAAAAGGAAACAGGAGAAAATGACATCGTTCGCTATCGATGAATAGCTTGCGCATGCGCAGAGATTACTTCCAGTACGCAAGTAAAACCAGCGGGAGTGTTCTCCCCTAAACTTTCTCGTATACTTCCCCCAAAAGGTGCCGTTTCTACTTCCCCCGCATGGCTACAAAAAATTCGAACCTACTGTTATCCAGAATCCAATGACTATCAGAAGATTTTTCATTATAGTGATTGAAAAATATCTAGGAAAAGAATTCAAAGAGATGCGTACCGATTAAAACGCATCTGTCGCACACTGCTCTTGCCGTCTCAAGGACAAACTGACGTAATCGCTCCTTTCGCGAGCACAGAAGTACGCATGCGTGTGGAGACAGCGGATTGGTTTCAATGGTAAATTATACAGACCGACAGACAGTCAACCCGTTGACGGATTTGGCCCAAAATTTTATACGGGCCTACATTCATGACAGTAAAACTGTGTATAAAATTTTATCCATCTGGCTTTTCAAGTTTTTGAGTTATAGCGTTCGCATGACCTCGAACATACAGACAGACAGACTTCCCGTTGACGGATTTTGTCCAAAATTTGATAGAAACCTACAAATTATGTTTAAAGACCACATACCAAATTTCATCCCCTTAGCTCTAATAGTTTTCGAGTTATCGTGTTCACAGACACACACACACACACACAGACATAATTCCAAAATTGTGTTTTTCGGAATCAGGGAGGTCTAAAACGTGGAGATTCGTCAAAATCTCGAGTTCGAATTTTTTGACGATTACAATACTTTCTCTTTGTATACTTCGTATACGAGAAAGTAAAAATTGAATATGCAATTTGAACGCCTTTTTTTTTAACCGATTGAAACGAAATTTGGGCACAGATCTATAGTTAATGTTAGCAACCGTCGTACCAATTTTTATTTATCTAAGCCAAAGGGTTTAGGATATATAAATTTTTAAGTATGCGATTATACAGTCCAACAGACAGTCAACCCTTTGACGGATTTGGCCCAAACTTTTATACGGACCTACATTTCTGATGAAAAAACTGTGTACAAATTTTATCCATCTAGCTGTTTAAGTTTTTGAGTTATAGATTTCGCATGAACGCGGACAGACAGACAGACTTCCCGCCGACGGACTTTGTCCAAAATTTAATAGAAACCTACAAATTGTGTGTCAAGATCACATACCAAATTTCATCCCCGTAGATCTAATAGTTTTCGAGTTATCATGTTCACAGGCAGACACACAGACAGACTTAAGTCCAAAATTGTGTTTTTCAGATTCAGGGAGGTCTAAAACGTGGAGATTCCTCAAAATCTCCAGGTCGAATTTTTTGACGATTACAGTACTTTCTCTTTGTATATTTCGTATACGAGAAAGTAAAAAGTGATGTCGACAACAATTCTAACGCATTTCTTATCTGCACACATTCACTTCCTTAGAATCGACTTATTTAAACGTTTTTAAAATTTGAATTAAGTTTTTTGAGTAGTCATATTTTATTTCACGTGAAACTTTTTTTTGTTTGGAACCTCAACAGGTTTGATTTGAATCATATAATGTCTGGGCCACTGGGGTACAACGTCTCCAGACGTTCGTTGTGAGAGATGAGAAGAAATGTTTCATTAAAAAAAATTTATATATTGATTTGGAACATTACAGAAATCATTGATAATTCTTTGCTAATATCCCAGCCGAATAGATTTTTAGCTTAACACAACATTCTCTCAAAACCAAGGGGGAAAAAACTCAAAAGTAAAATTATTAACTTTTCCCAAAGCCATGGAAAGTTCACTTCCATGGCAAATAATAATTTTTCAAGATCTATGATAAACTGTTTATAACCTCTGATTTGAAATGCCACCTGTCGAGATTAGGATTACGGGATTAAAATTTTTTCTTGTTTGTTGGAAACACTGACAAGTATATTTCATCCCTTAAATGTATGTAACATTCATTCATGAAGTTACAGAAGGAAGAAAACATTGAGTCGGTTTTTCAATGAAAAATTTGGTGCTGAAAAATCTGTCTCTGGTGAGACCAGCAGGAGTGGTCTCCCCAACACTTTCTCGTATCTACCCTAACACGGGTGAGTTAAGAAATAGATATACCTAGGATGTATAAAAAGGATGTTAGGGACTATATGCGTTTATTTCCAGAGACTCTAGAAGCTTGCCAGAAGAATTTTATTGGCACTCCAAGGGAGCAATTTGTTCCAAAGAAAGCTACTTCATAAAAGGAAACCCGGGAATCTCCTGGTTTTTCTCCAATGGGAAGGAAAAGACGGTTGCAAGTTGTATAATCTATTTCAGCGACTTCGGGTTTCTTGTCAATAGCGTACATCTTAAAAAAATAATAAAAGCCTATCTTACTAAGAAAGGTGTGGTAATATATAGATGCATTAATAATACACCCAAAAATTCCAACTTGGTTGGACCGGACACAACGGCATATTGTTTATTTTAGTCAGATTTAGTATATACAATTTATTTTTTTTGCTTACTTCTTGCATACTTCCATTCATGTTTTCAAGAAATATGTCTACTATTGCACATAGTGAGTTTGTTATTGAAATATATTGAAAAAGATAACTAGACCAAAGAATTTCTTCCTATCGGGTAACTTTGCAAATCAAATTTTGCTGCAAAACGCTTTTCTAGTAATCACCTAACTAGTAAAAGTCATAAAAGCCCTTTTTTTTAGAGAAATACATGCAACAAATCTTGAAATTCCTTTTGAAGCCATGAAAATCGGCGCAAAGTAACGTCGTTTTATAGTTCATTTCCTTCCATATAATTGGAACCAATGACAATGAACGACATGCCTCTCATCATAAAAAAATTATGAAAAATCAAATTAATTTTACTTAGTAAAAATTACCTAGAATATCTAATGATTATTACCTAGTAATTCAAATTAATTTACCTTTAAAACTACATTTTTCCATTTAGAGCCACAGAAGTTTTCGTTTCGGAGTGATTAATACACAGCGTGGGAAGGCTTTAGAAATGATTTAGACCTCGGTTTCAAGACTCGGTTTCATCCTTTATTCTCTTTTGAATT
Organism: Araneus ventricosus; assembly: GCA_013235015.1. NCBI lineage: Eukaryota > Metazoa > Arthropoda > Arachnida > Araneae > Araneidae > Araneus > Araneus ventricosus. The sequence goes on from BGPR01000350.1 coordinate 338,232, forward strand.
TCGTGTCCTCAAAAAGATGAAGTTTCTCATAATTCTGTGATCTACAAAATAGGTAAGTTTGGAAGTAATAGAGCTTATTGTTAATCAAGCCAGCGAAAGAAAAGAAAAAAAAACTCTTTCATTTACGTTCTTCAGTCGACCAACGCCAAATTTGGTAAGCCCTTTGCTAATGCTTGAGAACCTTTAAAAATCTTAGACGTAGTAGTGACTTCCAATTTAAAGCCAATTATACAAAATACTCTGTTCTTTTTATGCTGATATGCTATTGGTAGTTCTAAACAATCAAATTTGATATATTGATCTCTAATACAGTGGATAAAGAGATGAGTTTTCGGAAAAGCGCCATAACGGTTATTCTAAAGCCCTCTACCAAATGTAACCATTACACAACTAAAATTACCCAACCCATACTAAAAGACTATTCTAGTTTACCTTTCAATCAAATTAGTAATATTTATTGCAGCATTACGGAGAAAATTATATCAGAATCATTGACCCACTGAAAATCTAACAAAGAAATCTCCTGTCACAGATCGTAAAGAATTCTATTTTAAAACGGCAAATTAAAACGAATAAAACAATATTTTTTAAAGATGGATTATATTTTTTCAAAATGTTATTTGTCTTGTCACTCAAATGCTCTGGCTCGTCTCCAAATCGACGATTTGTTATCGTTTGCACAGATGGGAAATTTAATTGTCTTGTGTTGTAAAGGAACCCTTGTTTCAATGAGCTGGCTTACAGGAGCTTAGGAGCACTCCATCAGAGAACAACCAATGAATGCCATTTGTTTTTGAAAGCAGCCATCTGTAATTGTTTCTTGCACACTGACCAAGCTGCTGTTTCGTCATAGTTCGATAAGCTAATTGGTGGCCCGTGCTAAAGGATGGCAGCTTCTCTGAGACAAGCATTATTGTAGAAATCGGTAATCTTTGCCAATGGGTTTCTTTAATTCCTCCTGGAACTATCCATTTTCTTATCCGGCTATTTTTTTCATTGCAACAATAATCTTCTACTTCGCGGTAAACACTCTTCCTTCTATTCAAATTATTCTGTTTTCAGCAGTAACTCAGTTTCTTCATCTTCCTAAGTTATATTAGTTTCATTAAGTGATTTTACATTTAATGACTTCTCAATTAATTGATTTTAATTTATTGATTTGGCCAAATTCTTCATTTCTTGTTTAAATCCTTTCACTGAATTCTTAATAATACTTTGGAATTCTGCGAGCACTATTTGGAATTTCTTTATCTGAGATTTCAGAGTGATTTTGTTTTAAAATTTCGTTAAAAATGGGAAGATTCTGACGTTTAGCCCTGTGTGCTCATGCTCTACTCATTATCATATATTACAAGCCCTACCTTCATTCTCAGTTATTCTAATATTATAAGAATATTTGAAATTTGAAAATCAAAATTTTGTAAGCTTCTTGATTTTTCACCTGGAAAGAAGGCTGATTAACACGACAGCTCAAAGTAAAACAAAACCCAATTGGTGTTTCATATCAACAACCTGGCTGGGACTTTGTCCTAAATTTATGTTTAAAAAATCTGTCCTTAATTTTAAATAAATGATTTTAAATTGTTAATTTTGTCCATACGGTATATTGCATTGGACATTCTGCTACGATTTAACAATGCGTAATCAAAACAGAAGGAGTTACTTGAATAAGTAAATGATCACCGCTGCCTCCAATGTCTGATTGTTATCTTAAAGGTTAATTGAGCATGAAATATTATCTATTTTTAAATTCTGACTTAAAATATATAAAAAAAAATCGAATCTCACCACAACATTCTGTCGGCTTCCTTATCATTAATTACTTAAATGTTTAGTATAAGTACTCTAATACGTATTTAAACTTTGAAAGCTGCTGTGCAGTAATCAGAAAACTGAGTCACCCGGCACTGCCATAGCATCAGGGTAAAACCTAATGACAGCCGCTGCAATAGTTAGAGTACTGAGGGCGGAGTCCTAGTAGCCATAACCGGCCACCGTCAGACCCTCCCGAAGGAGGTACGTACTATCACTGGAAGAGGAACTCATGCCCCCTCCCCATTACTGTACCCACGTCCAGGAGAGAGAACCCGCTTACTTATCCGGCGACTTCTCATCCACGTACTCGTGGTGTCCCTAGGTGGGAGTCCGTAAAAAGAATTTGTCAAAAAAGAAGAGAGGGATCTAAATCAAATTTCAAGAAACCTTTTCTTCTCTTTTCAAAACGAAGAGATCATTCAAATGACCTTAATACTAAGAAGTTATTTCTTATTCTACTATTTAGAGAAAGGAATATGCTTTTCGTAAGACATGTGATGTTTTTCAGCTCCTCAATTCCTTTTGTCTTACAATTACAATAAAGTGAGCCTGGTGCATATCAAATATGCCGTCATATATCAGATGTCCTCAGGTTGGTGTTGCGTAGACGTTTAAAAATTGATGCTGCCTCAGGTACCGTCCTCTTCTTCAAACCAAGGTTCCAAATTATGATGCTCGTCCCAATATTGCCCTCGTGTAGCCTCAAAACAGAGGGTTAATTTAGACAATCAATTCTGGAGTAGGTTAAATGCAAGTATAATAAATCCTTTTACTGAGCAGTCTGTAATTTTAATTTTTTTGGCAAACATCATATTGTCTTTACTTTTGCGTCAAGGGATGCATTCTCTTGTTTAATGCCTGAGAGCTACAGATTTATTTCGTCAACTAATCAAGTTTCAGCTAAAAAAATCCCTAGCCTCATTTGTGTCTTCTCTGATCATCATCTGAAAAAGATTACTCCTTCACGGCTTTCAAATGACTGGCGGACCCTGCATTCCAGCACGTGCCGAACCCTCTTTGCGGGGCCGCCCACAGCACGTTCTCGATTCTCGTGATATTTCTCTTCCTTCCACGAATCCACCCGTCTCAATTGTTTGGAGCATTCGATTGAAGACAAAGGATAAGAAAAAAAAGGCGCTTGGACCAAACTTTTGTTCTGGAGAAGAGCATCAAAAGCTAGGGTGGGGGTCCCGTGCAGAAATCTTCTTCCTTTGTGCGGCGAAAAAGAAGAAACTATTTGTCTGTTCTCTTAATTACGAGATGCGGAATTGCTTTTCGTGAGTGGAATTAAAGGCGCGTCTATATTGGGAAATTTGTATTCTTCCTTTTGGCAGCAGCACTTATCGGCCGATTGTTGCCTTTGGTTAATAATGGTAGGTGTCTGCAGGAATGAAGGATTTGGCGAATGGTTAATGAAGATCTAATGGGCCGGAATCAAAGTTCATTTTGGCTGTCAAGCAGATTAGTCTGGAGTTTCCCTGGAGGGCAGATGAATTTGAATTGCCCTCCATTCTATTAAGTTATTTGGGCTACGAAAAGTTTGTCCGTTCTGAATTATTGGAAATTAAAAAAGGCCTTACTGTGCCCAAAGCGAAATCAGTGCGGTTTTCCATAGAAGTAAATAAATTTGGGGCAAAATTAAAAGGTTTTATTTAAAACAGAGTTCCACATTATTTTCATCTTATTTTCTTGTAAACAATATGAGGAGTTTCTAATTAAGAGGAGTTTTTGGTTCATTTCAAGTGACCAGATTTTCTGAACTTGAGATGATTTAAAAATTTGGGCATGGGTATATCGAAAACTATCCCAGCTAAACCGGACATCTGATAACTTAACAGTATTAAGTTCAATGATAGAACTAGCTTATATATGGATTTCAATAATATTCATTAGAAATTCCTTAATTGGGAATTATTTATTAAAACAGGCTAATTATATTCTCTGCATGAGTGAAAATTTTGACGGAAAATTCTTCAGAGGCTATTTTTTTTCTTTGATGCGAAATCGAGTTAATCTTTCAGAAAATTTTCATATGAGCTATTTAACTATAAGTATAAAAGAGGAAATTCGAGACATTTGAATAAAAATTGGGGCAAATTATGGATAATGTGTCTAAATTATGGATAATGTGTCTAGTGACTGCCCGGCTAATCTGGAATGACTATATATAAGCAGTGAACTCATGCTGATTAAAGATGGTTTTTCTCACTCGTTTATAACTGTCCGTGGATATACATATTGCTTTGGTTTTAAATTTTGTATCGCAGAATGAATCAGTTTTACTAGTTGACATAAGTATTGGAAAAATTTTCATTTTCCTGACAATACAAAGAATTATAAATAAAAAATAGTATACTATTGAACACTAACATAGTTCTTGACACATTTTTAACGCCGTAATTAGATGACTGGCTTTATACATTAAATAAAATTTAACATTTAAGAAAACTAACAAATGTGCATTTAAGATAAAAAAAACACAGTGTACTTTAATTTTTAAAGGAAAGGGACCAAACTGGAATTATGTGGGTATAATTGTTAAAAATTTTTTTAAAAAAACCTTCTATTGGATGTGAAACAGTGTAAAGTATCTGTAACCGAATCTTAAAGGATATGATTTCTAACGACGGTGAATGAGTTAAAAATTTGTGTCTAAGAATGATGTATCCTGTATTTTAACATAATATTATTTGCATGCTATCTGTAAATTTCGACATGTGTGATGCAATATATTATGATGCAAAAGTATTTCAAAACGCTCTGCGAGGGTATACCTTAGGACCTAGAGCTGCCGAATTTGGCGCGTAGTTTCTTCCTTTGTAGCAGATACTTAGTAAGAAAGGGATTCCCAAAATTTTAAATACACTTTTAATTGAAAATTAAACAACATTTTATAGTTTTTCCTAAAAAAAAATCGGAGAATATTATTACATTAAAACCATTGTTACAACACTTTAAAATTCAAAAAATTAGCTTTTAGGTGATATCAACTTCATTTTCGTACAGTTTTTTTCTCCAATTTTAATGAATTCCAAGTATATTTCACCCCAATACATTTCGATGTTTTAGTTACTGCGTTTAAACATTTGCTCGTTGCAACAATATTAAATACATTTTTTGTGTGTCATCGCTGCTATATAATTAAGTGTAAATTTTTAAAAATAATATAAAGACAAACGAATCAAGCCTAAAATTTTATCATGAAACTGTGTTTCGAACTAGAGGTTCGAATCTCCTTTAATTTTTCTTTTTGCCCATTTGTCATTCTCCTCTCAGATTCGTAATAGCATCTGAAATCTTGTTCAAGGAATTAAAGCAGGTGAATAAAAATTCATTGAAAATAAATTCTTTGACAAATACATAAATACAAAATAAGGAAATAATTCCGTGGAATATTTTGGGTACAAATCATACCCATCACATCAGTGAACGCTTTCATTAAAATCTCGTTAGATTCGGCTTTAAGAATAATAAATAAAACTTCGATTGACGAATCGAATAATTCTGATCACCTTCAATCAACCAAACACAAACTCTCAGCCAAACTGACAGAACCATCGAGAAATAACCTACTTTATCTGAATAGTCGATAATTACGAATCTTGTTCAATGAAAAATGAAAACTTACGACTTCTTGATGGCTAGAATAATAAAAAAAAGTCAACCTAGTTTCTATCAAAACAAATCACTTGGAATGAAATTTGCCATTCGAGGCATTAAACAGTAATGATAATTATGCGCTCTATATAAGGCCTCTCTTCTTTAAAATCCAAGAGGGCTATTTGGGTGCTTTGACGAAGGCTATCACTAATACTGTCCGTTCACATACGATGGATCCGAACTATTATTATGTTTGTCAACATAACCTTGAAGTTATTTCCTGGAGGGTCCCAACTGTCCCATTGCAGAATGCAATACCGACTACCATTACGCAGTCCATAATTGACCCCTTCCATATACTACATTCCGCTTGCCAGTCCTGTGGGAGAGGCGTCCCAAGGCCATGCGTCCCTCTACTACATCAAGTGTCCCATTCATGGTGGGTGGGAGGGACTGCTTCCTTTGCTTAATATCTATAATTTGGGCCTCCTTTTTGAAGAAGTTGATATCGTGGAACACGTAAAGACAGCTTGATGTACACGGAACAAGGTCAGTCGGCTTATACCTGTAGTGAGGGTCATGCTACGTCTTGGTACATTGTTCTTAACAGTCCGTGTTGTTTGCGCGCCGTTTGCGAGAAGTGTTAATTTGGAGGATTTTCGAATGTTGAAGGTCAGCAGAGAGATATTTAAGTATTCTTTTTTTTTTATTGTGTGCACTGTAATTGGACACCGTGCAAATTCAAGACACTAAGTAAAACTTGATGCATTAGTTGCTGCTTGATCCTTTTGGCGAAGTAGTTTTTTCAGTTTCCGTACCTCCTACTCTTCTTATATGAAGATAATGATACTCTTTCAAGGATTTTTTTTTCACTTTAAAATGCAAATAAAACCTTATCTAAGTTTTAGTTTGTAAAACAAAGTAAAGCGTTGATTTGAAACGCGCAACGAAATCGCTATCTAAAAGATATTAGTACAGAGTGTGTTCGCATATTTTTTGAACGCTTTTAATATAATATATAAGAAATAGTATGAATTAATACACTTTAATTTTTTCAGTAATTATTTGTAAATATTTTAAATTATAATGTAATATTATAAGGTTTTCTTCAATTAAAAAATGGATTTTGTAAATGAGAAATGTGTGCTTCGTTTGGTATGTTCCAAAAACAATGGATAGGTTTTTATTTTTTCTAATGAGAAAAATCCCTTTTCTCTTATTCAGGAACGCTGTAAAATATATAGAAGTAAAATATCTTAAAGCAGAATAAGCATAAGTCCAGAATAAAGAAAAAGCATGTTAAGATTTGTTGTCTACTGAGAAACAAATTCCAAAAACGTTTCTAAAAAGAAGCGAATCTCTGCAAATATTTCTAAGATACTCCCTTTAGTCTTAAAACAAAATCTACAAACTCAAAAAACTTTAATAAAATATTTAAATTGCTTGGTTTCAACTATAATAAAATAATAAATAGCTATTTAAATATTAAAAAATTATAGTTTTCAGCAACTTTTTCTTAAACATGAAGCCAAATGTAGAGCTCGATGCAGAATTCTATATTAGAAACATTTATCAGCTGGAAAAAATGCTAGAAAAGTCAAAGCGACAGCGATAAAATATTTATTTATTACGGCAAAGGAGAAAGAGAAAATGTGAAAACTTGGTTAGTAGAATCTAAGGGAACTTTTAGTAACTGGTTTATGGTTGTTTTGCACTTAAAGGAAATTTAGAAATAAAGAGCGGTGTAAAAAATATATATAAGAATCAATTCGTCATCTTATCAATCACATTTCATAACAAATATTTAAGAAGGTCTCTTCACCTACTCATCCATCAAGAAGCAGATATCCATCAAGGCAAAGCAAGTTACCATACATCAAAATCTGTTCAATTATTGGAAAAAAAGAATCAATCGAATACCTTTCACTCACATTCCTGTTGAACCATTAACTGTATCGTCCATGGATTTTCGCGCCTTTGGACTGTTGAAATGAATAATCGTAGACCTAAAACTATTAACGGACTATGGAAAACTATGGAAGAGAAGTGCAAGAAACTACCTGAATTAATTTTTAAAAACCATACTGATCGTGGAATTTAAGATGTAAAATAGTATCTAAGAACAAGAGCAATGATATACAGACCATTTTAAATGCAAGAATTTTATAAGGCCTTATACAGAAAATGTTTTATGAACCATAAAGATTCCCCTCCCTTTCAAAAAAAATAAATAAATAAAATTAAAAAAATATGGAAACTATTCTGCGAAAATAAAACAATGTTTAATTTCTACTTTATTTATAAATTAAGACCTTTTTCTGCAACTTGAGTTGGTTGCACTTGGAAGATAGCTAAAATGCACACTTCTCTGTTCTGGCTAATTTACACTAACTTACAAGGCATATTTTTGTTCCGAATTCCGATAGTTATCAGAAAATATTTTCTTACAGGAAATGGCTCCTTTCAAATTTTTGGCAATAGCAAAATAAACGTACAGGGTGTCCGAAAATTATTGGACACATTACAAAAGTATGCTAAAAAATAACTAGGAACAGTAGAGTTGTCCCAATGTCTCCTATTACTAACACGGCTCCTAAAGTTTTGTTTCACAGCATTGTTTCTTCTAAGAATCCGATATGATGGAATCAGGTGTGGTTTGATGTGGACTGCATGCAAAAATTTCAATCAGTAGTCATCCGAACTACAGAATTAGATCCCTTGGATTTTTCATGTGGGATTATGTGAAAGACTGTGTGTATCAGATGCCTTCCGCTAATACCCAGGAACTGAAACAGCGCATCACAGCTACTATTCACTTTATAGCTCCTCAAATGCTTTTAAATCCATGGTGTGAAATCGAGTATCACTCAGACATACTACGCGCAACCAAGGGATCTTTACACATAGACTTTTGTAGTGCTATAATAAGTTACAAAGATATAAATACAAATCAAGGAAAGTTTTAACTGTGATAGAGGTAAAAAATACAATAATATTAACAAAGAACAAATGAAAAAGAACGAGGAGAAAAAAGAATCGGATGGATGATGTCATCAGAGGCCACCATCCGTGCAGATTTAAAATTAGAATAGGTTTTCTGTCGAGGAAAAGCGACTTTAAGGTCTAAATTTGAATTTTCCTCTGAGGCCTGATCCTATTACGGAACAAATGATCCTATTACGGAAAAAATTGGAAAGAAAAACATTTATCCACAAAGAAGGAATTCAAAACAGCCTTTTGAACAAAGTCTGAAAAAAAAGGGCTTAAAATATCTTACCTCTCTTGTAGTTGAATGAAAAAAAACGAAGCTCAAAAGTGAACTTTGTTTATTGGTGTGCTCACCTATCTCTATCTAGTGATGGTTACACTAATTTAAAACCTTATAATTTTTTTTCATAACGTTTTTTTATAGTTTTTATTTTGTTTTTTAGTATTTAAAAAAATTAATTGCTTTTAAGCATTTTATAATTTTTATTTTCATTTTTTTAATTTTTATAATTCAAAGAAATTTGCAGGGGAGCCTTTACTAAAATGTCAGAAGATGTGGTATGATTATTATAGGCATTTCCAGTACAATGGAGAATTTGAGAAGTAAAAAATTAATTAAATAAAACCTAAGATAACAAGTTAGTTTATATTAAGTTAAGATATTTTGTTTGTTCTAATTTGTATTTTAATATTCCTATATGTTCCAATTTTTATTTTGTATCATTCTGCAATGTGTACAACAATTCTTGGACACCCTGTATTCAGTTTACGTATATTTTTCGTATCAGTCTCTCTATTAGATCCATTTGTAGAGGCATGGTGGCAAAATATCGGCTTCAAGTCCCGAGTGTCGCAGCACGATACTTGATTCCATCAACTATCCACCGTATATGTGGGCTTTCTTGTCGACCGGTTGAGTCCAAAATTCGATACAGATCGACAATTCTGTTGATCAAACCACAAACCAAATTTCATCTCTAGCTCGGTCTCTGTTGAATTACTATGCTCGCATACACAATGATGGACAGACAGAAAGACAAATTTCCCTTGTGTGGATTTCGGCCAAAATTTGTAGAAATCTGCAATTTTGATGGAAAAACCGGATGCAAACATTTCATCCATCTAGTTTATTCCGCTTTTGAGGTATTGTGTTCATGATAGAAATGTGTTTTTAGGGCTAAGGGAGATCTAAAACGCAGAGAGATTCATCGAAATCTCGTGGCCGAAGAGTTTGGCGATTACAATACTTTCTCCTTCTATACTTTGGATAAGAGAAAGTAAAAAATTAAGGAGCTCTGGCCTCAGGCAATTTAAATAGGTTACTTTTGAGTTTCGTCTCCCACTGTTAAAGATCAACAAAAACTTAATATGCGCATCATACTGTAGATACATTTTTGTTTATTCAAATGTTATCTGCCCTTGACTGATCATATTCAGTAGTTTTTGCTTAAGCGTTTGGGTATTTTATACACATTTGTTATCTTTTCTGGCAGAAGTTTAGAATTTTAAGAATCAACTAAAATTCAAATCAATTAGTCTTCTTTTAGTTTTGCAAACTTGATACCAAAGCATCTGCATTATTGCCAAAAGTAAATGTAGGGTAAGCACCACCGAAAATACCAACAAAAATAATTTTCAGAAACTAGAATATAGCACTGTTTCAAAAACGAGCATTGTCATCAACCAAGATAACATATATTCAAGGTTTCAAATTATTTTATAATAGTTCTCAGTAACATATTAAGGCTCAGTATTTCTTTCTGTGAATTTTGTTAAATTTTCCCGTCTTTTGTATGCAGTGCCACTGACCCGAATTTGAAAGACCGCTCCCTTTTAAAGTGCTTAAAATCTGACGATATAGGCATTGAAAAAAGTGGTCTGACAGGGCAGCTGGGGCGCAGACGATCCGTGGAAAGGATTAGGATCTCAACCCCCTTCAGAAGAGAAAGGATGAAAAACAAGAGTTAATGACTCAAAAGGAAGCCGAAAGAAAGTGAAGCCAAGTGAAGAAAACGCGACTCGGGTGCCCGAGTCAATTCTGGATGATTGCCTATTTCATTTAATCTTACCGCGCATGTTTCCGTAGAATAAAGAAAAGGATGACACCTTTTTCTCACTTTTAGGAGCAATTTCAATTTGATGAGGAGGTTAATCGTTTTGCATCAGACAGGTGTTTTTTTTGTAACTGCAGTCAATGGCACCTCTAGTTGACAGCCAACAAGAAAGAAAATATACAAGCGCTCGCTTTAAATGATGAACAATGGTGAGGCTTGTCTCTACACTCGCTTTTGAGCTATGTAAAAAATTTCACGAAATTAAACAGTTTTTGCTTTCAGTACAGAATTTCATCACACAAAATATAAATTATACTAGTTTTTAAACACTAAATTCTGTTCAGACGCATGAATTACTTTTATATGTAACTAGCTGATATGCCCGGCGTAGCTCGGGATTTCAAGTCCAAGTATTTATAACACTTTCAATTTACTAAAAGTACTTTTCGCGGGAGCGTCTTTCGTTAATTTTCGTTAATCCGCTGACCCTTTGGACCAGCAGTGAAACACCCTTCTTTTTTTTCTCTCCTTAGTTTGAACCACCTGGCAAGGATCTCGTAGTCCTTCGTATTCCATTTTACCCCTCCCCATCATTGCTACGGCAAAAGCGGAAACTCTTTTATACCTTGTATTTTGACGTAGACTTACGTCTCTTTATAGTGGTCTAATGGTGTGTCGGGAAAGGAAAAAATTATGACGCTTTTCGTGATATTTTTAAACGCTTATAATTCCGCAACCAAATAACATAGAGAGTTTTAGTTTCATTTAACAGAGAAAGGTTGACATTGAAGATTGGAAAAATAATTTTGGAATTTGTAATTATGGTTTAGTCACAGTCGATTTGCAAAATTGGTGAAAATCATGAAGAATTTTGATGACGTCACAGCGACCGACGCGCGCGAACGCATCGGTTGTGAGCGGTATATTAACTGGATTTTAACAGATCAATAATTAATTCATTTCAGATTAATCAATTCATTCAGATTAATTCATTTAACAAAGGAAGATCATAGAGCATAGGTCAAAGTCACATAGAGCTACTTTAGTCACAGTTGAGTAATAGATTAATTAACTGTCCTTAATTAATTATTATTACAATTGTTGATTTAATTGAGCTGTCCTTTCCATCGATTTGATTGAGTTGAGTTGGTTTTAGTTTCATTTAACTGAGAAAGGTCATAGACAAAGGTCAAAGTCACATAGAGCTACTTTAGTCACATAGAACAACTTTAGACACAGAAAGTCACAGTTGAGTACGGTAAGTAAATCTATGCCCCTCACTCCCAGTGGCCGTTTCGCAGAGACAGCCTCTCTTGGAATTTTTTTCTGTTGCCATTATCCGGACAACAATTCTCTTATCTTTTCTCTTTCTTTTTCACCTTAGACCTTCTCCCTCCGGTAGGAAATAGGGATCAACAATCTTGAAGGATTTTACACACTCATTATGATCATTAAAAAATTGTAAAAATAAATGAAGCATCGCGGAAAGAGAGTAATTAACATCATTGTGTTGTGGTGCAAACATATTGAAAGAGGTATATGCTACGAAATAAAAGCTAAATAAAATTTCTGCCTTTCTGTTAACATTCAAAGAAAATAATATTTTTTATCATAACTTTCACTATGGTAAAAATACCGGAATGATTTGATAAAACGATCAATGGTGTGAATTTAATTACAATACCAGAAAGCATTGTTACAAATTGTATATGAAATGAATTTGAAATGTTTATTAAATTAAGAAAAAGAACGTATAATATTTAAATTGAAATCATTAAAAAGATAATTTTCTGCTCTTTATGATGGTATGCAAATAATCTACGTGCAATATATTTTTCTAAAATTATTGACGAAACACTGAGATAAAAGCCAAAAATTGACTCAATTTTCGTTATTTATTTAAATATCTTAGGAAGTAATTATTTTGAAAAAGTAGAATTAATCTCGGAACGGACCCCAGAATGGCATGTGCAAATTTCATGTGAATACTATTCACCGTTTTGGAGGAGTTCTTGCGACATATAGACTTTCAGAACATCTTTTTTTTAGTCCCTTTTTCCTCTTCCTACGATAGGAACCGAACTAAGTAGCCTTGAAGATTGAGCACACACTCATTAGGATCAGTTAAAAATTTGTAAAAATTAAACAAAACATCGAGACAATAATTCACTAACGTCATTGGATCACTGTGTAACCGTATTAAAAGCTGCCAATGCTACGACAACCGTAAACCGGAAGTGAAAAGTCTTCTTTGTTATTTATGCTCAAAGGAAACAATATTTTATTATATTAACTTTAACACTGGCAAAAGCCCGCGCGCGAAACAGTAATTTGACTTGAATTTATTTCTATAAGAATAAAAAGCATTGTTAGAAATTGCGTTAAAAATATATTTTTAAACCTCAATGAAAATCAGAGAAAACACTTCATCGCAATGGAATTAATATCATTGAAAAGATAATTTTCTGCTCTTTAAAATGGCATAAAAAATAATTGTTGTGTAATAAATATTTCAGAAGTTATTGGCAAAAAACGTCTGAGCATTAGGCTTAACAGCGGCTAATTTTCGTTATTTAATTAAATATCTTAAGAACTAATTAACTCTGAAAGTTTAAAATAGCACCGTTGACGTAGAAATGTGCTCTAGAATGTAGTGTGCAAATTTCATGTCGCTACAGTACACCGTTTAGGAGGAGTTCTTGTGACCGACAGACAGACGGATACATGTATTTTCTGCTTTATATTATAGCTATGATCTTATGCAGGATTATTTAACTGGGTGTAGTGATATGCCGCGTAGCTTACCTATTATGCTTACTTGGTTTGTCATTGCTTCAGCAAGCAACAGGAAAAAATAACTTGTCGCCCTTTTTGTATTAGATCATTGATTCTTGATTCGTAAGGCACGATCCCTTAGAAAAAGGTGGATAAGGCGAAAGAGAAAAGGACTAAATAGTGAAAATGAAAAAAGAAAAGATATTGCTGCAAATCTCTCTCTATATATATAACTCCAACGCATGTATGTATATATGCAATGGAGGCTCGTGAGCTCAGAAACGAGGAGGGCTGCAAAAAATGTTTATCAAGAGAATACAATTTTGAAAGCTACTTTACCTCTAAGTAGGCCAAATTTTTAAATTCCAAATCCAGATGTGAAATTTCCTGCTTTTCAAACATAGTAAATAACCAGCATATGACATTTTATATTAGTTTTACTAACAAAAAATAAAGTTAATGTTGATGTGACGATTCCTCTGGCGAATAATAATAATCGGAGCTCCACATATACACTTCCCTCCTTGCCCAGTTCACTCGAAAACACTCTTTCAAAAATAAATATCAAATAACTCATGTACAGAAAATTTATTTTTAAGCTAAAACATGTTAAATACATTTTATACTGAAATACTCTAAAAATTTTAAAGTTTTAGAAGAGTATTGTTTGCTTGAATTTGGCGTCGCAACACGAACCGAAAGCGAAACTCATAAACAGCCGATCAGATTGCAACTTGTGTGAGAGTGAAGAAAAAAGAAAAATTTATTTAAAAGTGCATCTTTTTTTCGTTCAGTTGGCTCCGAGCCAGCCAAAGCTGTGTTGACTTTCAGCCCATAGGCCCTCTAAGTTAAAGGAAGAAAGAGTTGCTTTTTCACTCCGGATTTTCTACTGAGTGAACGGATTTCGGAGGGGCGGGGGCAGATTATTTTGCAGCTCATACCTGCGTGTCTCTTCATTTGGATTCATTTTATGCTTTTTTTAAATTTTTTATTACTTTTTTGCATTTTCGTAAGTCATTGAACTCTGAGAGTGGAAAAGTAAGCAAATAAGATTAAAAACGAAAAATACAAGTTTAAAAATAATTTCAGGGGGTTTTGTAGCTCTTCAGCCCTGATGGACGAGCCGCCACTGTATATATGTTTGTTCCAGCATCACTTCCGAACGGCTGATCCAATTTTGATTAAACCCAATATCCGACTTGTACTGCACCAACTGATTTCACGGAGGAACGCAAAATGTACTTATATGATCTGAGAGGTCGCCTTCCCCTGACAAGAGTGTACTATCTTTATAGATTTTCGAAGAGTGAGATTAACGAAGTTTTGGCGTAAATACATGTCATAGATTATTTCTAAACTAAATGCAGACGCGTCCTCTTTTATCTCTGATCATACATGGTATTTTCAATGATTTTCATTGGAGAAATGGATTCCATATCTAAAGACAAGTGCAGTCTTTTCTCATGAATTACATCACTTTTCACTTCAAAATTCATATATATCAGCTGTCCTCGTTTTTAATTGTGTTTTGAAGGTTACCTTACCAACAAAGAACATCGGTTCTAATTCTTTTCCAAGAAGGAGGTCATGAAGAACTGGATGAACCATTGTAATTTTGGATAAACATTTTTGGGACAAATGTCTTGCAAAAGAATGAATGAAAAAACTACAGAAAAGGAAATTTTTGAATGTTTTTTTTAAAGTCCTACACATATAAATAAAACAAAAATTATTTTATATTAATTATTTAAATTCTAAAATTAATTGAAATGTTGGTGCGATATTGAAATGCTATAAGGTTAGGAATTGCTATATTAAACTGTCTTTTAACGGACTTCCTGTGAAAAAATGTGCATCATGAAATTTGATAATCTCCAAATACTTACTTTTGATGCTATTTATGACTGCACATTTTGCATTCAACTTTTTTTCTTCTTTCAGATAAGAATTGCCTTCCGTTTCTCAAAAATTAATCAACTCTCAGAAGAAATTAATCTAATAGACTTATCCAGGGGTGGGGAAACTACGGCTTTAAGGCCGCATGTGACCTTTTTGGGTTTCTTATGCGGTCTTACCAGTTATTTACAATTTGCAATGAAATAATATACTTGTCTGTAATATAACATAACTACAGAACAATAATCTGTAAGATTTGCCTTTGGCCTTTGGGCCAGCTGCCAAATTTTAAGATTTTAAAATTAGAAGTTGATCAATGAAACTAGGCGGGGAAAAGTATATATCATGCCCGGGATCCATTTGCCCTCCCCACGCCACTGCCTGACTTCGCAATGATCTACGAAACAGTATGTGAATTTGAATATTAGCATGAAAAATAATTAAGGCAATCATGCTAATTTCGAAAAAGATTACAACAATGAAAAATGGTTCTTCAAAAGTGGAATGCTACAGAATAGGACGTTAGCATAACTAAGTAGAAATAGTAGATATAAATCAAATTTTCTAAAATCTTTGATTTTTTTACACCATTCTTTACTTCATTTTTAGTTGGGCAGTTTCATCTCAGGCTTCGTTTACAACTCAGGATTTCTTTAGTTAAACTCACACTCAATTTTCATCGCTGTATGGAAAAAACTATCCGAAAAAGGGCATATTAACAAAGATTTTTGTAATATACCATGCACATAGAATGAATACCTACATACGAAGGTATTTTAAAAAGTAAGATTACAAGAATTCTGACGGGTGCACATATTATCCGTGCGAATAAAATTCAGTGTCTAGACAGCTGAGATGATCACAAAATTTGAACACCGACGGTAGATGGAGCTAGTTGTGTGGTAGTGTACCAGAGTCTCTGTTAGAAGATGGAGGCGTTGACAGAAACTTGATCGGGATTGAAATAAGAAGTGTGATAAGGTTTTTGCGTCTAAATGACCGGGATTGCTCTTGATATATATCCCGGTATGTTGCATGATAACCGTCCGGTCGCTTAAGTTGCGTGTGATTTTGTACAGCGTTTAGTTGGAAGTTATTGGAACACCCTCGCTACAACCTGGACCTCGCATCAAGTGATTTTCATCTTTTCGAATTGTTGAAGAAGCATATAGAAAGTTGGCAGTTCAGAACCTATGCCGTTCAGCAAGCCGTCTTGACGTGGCTCCACGACCACTCCATTTCTTTTCTTGACGGTTTCTATATATTGGTGTACAAATGGGACAAATGCTTCGACAACCATTGTGTGTAGCGAAGTAAGTTAAGTTAGTACCTTAAATTTACACGGTGCCAAGAAACCCTCTTTTTAGGTGCAAAGTTACACTACATCAGAAAAAAATTAATAACAACTTTAGAGTTTTATGGACAAGTGCAATTGGCATTCGAGCAACAAAATGAAAGAAAAGTTTATTGTCTTTCACACTGAAATGCATTTGCCTTCAGAAATGTTGAATTTTCTTCACAAGAGATCCTAAAAATTCTTTTCAACACTAAAATTTTCACTGCAAAGCTGGCTCAATGTTTTCTTCTTTCTGTAACCTCCTGAATGATTATTATATACGTTAAAGAAATGAAATACACTCGTCAATGTTGCCAACTGACGAGAAAAATTATTTTCAAATCCGTACCCCTAACCAGTGGTCTCTATTTAAATTTTCAGCCTAACTTTTATGATGGTTTAAAGTTACTACACTGGTGCAAAGTAAACCTGGATTATGCTACTGGATGTCCGCATAATACCGTCAAAATTTGATGTTTCAGATGATGTCAAAATTGTTTTCTTCATGTAATGTACTCCGAAGCTTCATCGAAAATCGTTTGAATGAACCCATTACCTGCCATTTTCCCTTTTTTGGGACGCTTGTTTTCTAATTATGTTCACCTAAACAGCGCAATTTTTAGTTTTGAGTATTGCACCTGAATATTGAGTTGACTGCTATAAAACGTACAAATCCTATAACAATCATTTTTCTAAATAAAAAATAATTAACTATAATTAAAAATTAATAAATTAGTTTAATTTAAAGCATTTTCTTTCATATTTCATTCATGTTATCATATTAATATATTTTTGAAAAAGTCAAATAATACAGTTTTGGCAGATAATGGGTTAAAAAAATCAGAAAACAAAGCGTGGCAAATCGTCAATGGAAAAGGCAATTTTTCATGCTTTGGAGGATTTTTATTTGTGTTGATGGAGTAAATATGATTAATTAATTAACACACAAGTAGAATAACAATATGTGAATATTGGAGAAAGTCAAAATATGAGCCTACGAAATGTAATTTTTTCTGTGGTATTCGTAGAGAAAGAGGTACCTTATTACAATTAGCAAAAACTATCAATTATGAAATTGTTTATTTTAAAAGAAAACTTTATCTTGAAAGATCTTGCTATATTGGTTTATTTTCTCGGAAACGATTTATTTAGTTGGAAAGAACTTTAATAAGTAATTATATGTGTCTTATCTTGGTGAAATGAACAATGACATTTGTTAGGTAAAGTGAATAAATATTTTTGTTAAAAGTAAATATTTGGTATTTGCAGCTTTACCATAATAATAACCAAAACTTTCATGAAATATAAATAATTAATATAAAGTAAAACGCTATTTTATTCAAGTCGCGAAGGTTTCTCAATTATTTAACATATTTACAGTTCCCTCCTTTTAAAATATGCAGCTGGCATGTGTAGATGTCAAACCTTGAAAATAATTCCGATTAGAAGGAACTGAATCGAGAAATTTCATAATGACCGATCAACAAATATTTATATTCTAAAAATGAATGGTTTCTTTTATAAACTAAGGACAGCAATTACTGCTTCAAAGAAAGGTTGAAAACGATCTAAGAGAAAAATTCTTTTCTTTAACCAATAATTGTTTAGCAGAATTATGAAGTTTATGTTTAATCTAAAAATCTGGAAGTGATTTTCCGTTTGAATTAAACGAGAAATCTTTATTTAGGTCACGGCCTATAACAAGGCAAATAAAAGGTAATCTTCTTACTAATATTTTGTCTTGCGGTCATTTCCAAATATGTCGGAGAAAATCTGTTTATTACCGACATCAGAATTAATTGTCCTTTTAGATAGCACGCGTTCCGAAAAGAATACACGCGATTTGAGTAGCTGTATAAAAAAAAGCAGCGCGAAAAATGTTTATCGTTTGCAAAGTTTTTATGACGAGTCACAAAGATTGGAGCGAAATAATTGGGCACGCATGGTAAAAACTGAATGCCCTTTTTAACATAAAAATCCATTGAAAATGCCTGTTTCCACCGCGTTAATAACACTCGACGGTCAAGTACCGATAAAGTGGCGTATAAAATCTAATTAAAAGCTGTGCAATTACAACAACCAGCGGCACAAATCGTGCTTCCACACTCTTTGTTGCCAGATAATCATTCAATTAGTTCGGCGGCACAAGGGCCAATCACCATCAAGAGGTTAGTTCTATCCGGAAGAGATCATCTTTGCTCTTTCTTGTTGATTCTGAAGAGTTTCTCGAACAATAACGGAATTACTGCGAAGCTAATTAAAGCGCATGCGAAAAGGCTTAGCGCTCAATGAAGCTCAGCGTGAGAAGTGCTCTTCAAAGTGATTCTATATTTGTTGCCATTCGATGTTTATTGTTTTCTTGTAGGAATGCACATTGGTACTGAATAGACCCGGAACTTAATTACTTATTGATTTAAAGTGCGTTGCAATTATACAGCGTATGTAAGTAGAATCAAGAAAATAGAAAAAGAAGCAATAAATAATTCTTAACTATGAGGGCTTGACCATCATTTGCTGGGAAAAAATGAGGTTACATATACGTAAGCGATGCTTTATTGTTAAATTATTTTATTTTTTAGTATTTGAGTGTATATAAATTAATTTTTTTCATAGAGAACATTTGAAAGATTGTTTTGTTTGCTTCTTTGTCTGCTACAGTAATTTTCTGCTTTGAAACAACTCGAAAGAAGTTGAGGACAGTCATCGTAATCTCTCGAAATAACTATGAATAAACACTGTTATGTGAAGATATTTCATATATTAAGGAAAATTCCTAGCATTAGTAGGAGAAAATATGTATTTTAGAGTGATCATAAATATGGATTCAAAAGAAAACCATATACAAAGCATTTTGTTGTAAGCACTTTTATTTAAACACAGCATCCGAAAATCAGAGCAGATACTTCTCTCCATAATAAATGTTTTAAAAAAACCGGTAAAAATAAAAAAATCTTTGAAATTCATTGTAAAGCAGTTTAGTTATGTTTCAGGAAATATAAATCTAAATTTCCCCAGAAAAAGATGAAATGAACAGGTTTCTGTTGAAAATAGCTTGTTGCGAGTTACTGAGACCAACATAAATTTCTCCCGAAGTTCACGATTCCATTTTCATTAGGATATAAAAAGCCCGCAGATGAATGTAAGTAGTACATAGTTAACAAATTGTTTAGCAATTGGAACAGGATTTTTAATTTGTACCAACTATACTAATAAGAGAATAAGGATTTTAGGCTGATACATAAATTCTATCATGTTATACAGTCCTGCACTGACGTTGAGGCATTCTTGTTGGACCTGTAGCCATATTTTAGCTTTCCATTTGCGTGAGTTCTTTTCATTTAGTGATGAATCATCTTCTAAATTAACTTAATAATTACTTTTGCATGTAATCAGCCCTGATATCCATGTGAAGAACTTCTTTTTGAACTTGATCATCTAACGAGGACCCAACACAACCCTTCATTGAATCTGGACAGCAATATAAGACAACGCTTGGCTTCGTTCGATACAAACACGAATAGATTAATTTAGTGTGACTCCGTATCTGTACATAGGAAAATTGCTAATTTATTATAATGCTGAACTTGTAACAAAAAAGAAAAGTAATCAATATTTAAACTCAAACGGATTACACCGTATAGTTTTATCGAATTAGATCCAGTAAAATATACTTTTAAGTATTTAATTTTTCCAACAAAAGATAAGAAATAATTTTAATTTATTGATACAGTGTGGTATTGACAGAAAAATTTCTGATTCTACACCATCCCTTAACCCTTCTTTGCATGATGGTGGAAATTTCCATCATAACATTGAATGTCCAAAAATTATATAAAAGAACAAGTTCACTTTAAGTTGATCGTGTCTGGATACCTTTTTAATGTCCATTGCATAAAAAAAAAACATAGCTGTCAAAAATAAGCAAGCGTCACTATCAGTAAAACGAGCTTGAAGTTGTCATTCCGCTGTTTGTTGTAGTTGCAATAAACGTATGATTTCGTTTTTAATTTTGTTTTATTATAGTTGAGTTTCTATTGCTAAAAAAGTGATGTGGATGAAAGGTTTGTAACATGTGTTTCTGTTATTTTTAGAGCAATTTCTGAAAAAGTTTGCGTTTAATCTAACTTTGCATGATGATGGAAATTTCCATCATATTGTTTTTGCTAAATTTATACTATAAATATATACTAAGATTTTTTTAACCATTTTTCCTTTAATTTTGAACATGAATTATATCACCTTGATTTATTTCACCGATAAAGAAAAAATCATGCAAAGAAGGGTTAAATCAAATCATCTGCATCTCTTTCCACTGCGACTCTTTTTCCTGACGAAAAACGTTTTGCGACCGCCAACAAAAATTTATTTCAACCCCAAAACTAGTTAATTAATGGGAATGCAAATCATTACTTTTCATTAAAAAAAGAAATTCAATTTAAAATACTTTTTTTTAAATGAATACGATTTTCCTAGCAATTTTTGCATATAGATGTTGAAGAATCTGGCGTGCTGAAATTTTTAGTGACCCTGTTTTATTATACTACTACTTGAGGTCTATGGCCATAGTTGAAGAGGCTCTGCCTTCATTATAAAAATTCATGAATTATTTTCTTTCTTAATTGAGATAACACAAAGTTCAAATCTGTTTAGAGAACCCCAAACTGTATTTGCTTATCAAAATGGAAATAATTTATTTTTATGAATTTGTCTAAGTAATCTTGGAAATCAGATTTCTCATTTGCTAATTAGAGATGAAAGACTTCTCTGTATTAATTTTGATGGGGAATTTTCTTCATACAGAAGTTCTATTAGTTTCATCTCCTAGACTCGTCGGAGCAAATCGTTTGTGGAGTATCGATTTCTTCCATTTCTTCTAATCCCACCTCCTCTCTAGACGGGGTCTTCGTGACCTTCACAAACTCAGACTCAGTGACTCTGTTTCTCAAGTTTCCTAGAAAAGTTTCAAACATTCGTCCTTTCCCTTATTTGATCGAATGTCTCCACTCTTTGTTGTGTTTATTGTTATTATATTTTTCAACTAATGAATCTCGGTCCTCTGTTTATCCTCTCTCAAAAAAGACAGTTTGAACTTTATTTTCTAGGACCTTAAAAATTCGATATTTACAATTTCCCTTCATCATAATTCATATTACTATTTATAATTTAGCTGTTCACTGCAAAAAATATTTTTCAATCACATTCGCACGAATCTATTTAACTGAGTTTAAGAACATCAGAAAAACAATTAACTCTGAAAGAATTTGGAGACATTGAAACTTCAAAAAATTTTATTTTAATGAAAACATTTAAAGCGATTTACCATTAGGAGAAATTTCGGCAATTCTTTGAGACTTGGTTGTCCTACAAATTTTGTTTATTATTTTGAATACCCAAATGCAGTTTTGGAGTCAACCAATTTTTCTTAATTTATCTTTTGTGAGAATTTCTTTTCCCTGGCTTGTAAGAATTTAAGAGTTTAGGTATGTTAAAAAAATCTCTACAAAAATATAATGCGGAATTTTCAAATGTTCAACAGTAATTCCCTTCAAATAGTCAAAAAATGAATTCTTGCTCAGTTTTGACAATTGCAAATAAAATACTTGGGCTTCATAATTAAAAGTTTTTAATCCTGAAAAATTAATGTCAACTCATTGCAATCACTTAAATAATTAAAATCACTTGTTGAAATCCCCTAAGAAAATAAATTTTCATCAAAATATATTTTATTTTGTTTTCCAAAATTTTCTTCCAGACGCGGTAACCTGGTGACATCTATTATATTAATCAGATATTAATCTAACTAAAGTATACTAAACAGCAATTTTCTATCTATTGTAAATTAATAGATGAAGTTATTTTTCATAACACAAGATTCTTACAAATTGCCGCGCAGCCAACATATTGACTGCTGCCGATATGTAGTCTTTATTAGTTGGTTGGTAGTAAAAGCTAAAATTTTAGCGGAAAATTAATTCCTGGAAAGCTATAAAACAAAAGTAAAATAACAAAGTGAAAAAAATGGCAGAATTGAATTTTAGGAAAAATACTAGCATTTTTGAAGTATATCAATAGTTTAGAATGCGGTTTCTTTCGAATGAAATAAAATAAACAAGTTAAAAGCAATAGAATGAAAATGTTTAAAATTTATTCTGTTAAAATCAGGATAATTAAGTTAAGTGCAGCGGGTGATAAACGAATGATTTCAATAATTCGCTCCGTTGGTTTGACAAGGTTCTAACTGACATTTTTACCAAAAATGAGATTATGAGTTTATACTATTATACTAAGTTAGATCTATACGGCGAACTGACACTGCCTGCATTCTAGCGGTAAATAAAAGAACTACTAATGTGACAAAGTTCTATCACTGCAGACGATATTTACACTTTTCAGTTTGACAAGGCTCTATCTGCTTTTATTATGACCACGGATCAGCTGTATTATTATTCAAGCAGGCTGTAGTTGTTTGTTTGGGCGATAACTGGGATTTGTGTTCATTATAAATGTTTTCTGTACTGTTTTACAATTGAATAAAATTAAATTCTTAAGCATAGCAACATAGAAAATGAGTTGTGCGAGCTGGAAACTTTGCTTGATTTATTCAACAATACAGTCAGTGAAATTGATTTCGTCAATTTCACATCAAGTGAGAGCAGCGATGACAGTTTAATTCAGAGTTTGAAGTAAGCATCTTGTTTTGTAATATTAGAACGGTATTTATAACGAGTATAATATTTACCCATATTATTTTGCATATACTATTTTATAAAGCTACACCTACAAGCTATAGGCCTAGTATTTTCTAACCAACCCCTTTATTTTACCAGTCTAATACCATTTTTTTTTGCTTTTTTTGTTTTTTGGTAAGTGGCGGAGGAAGAAAAGGCGTTTAACACTTAAAGAAGTGCCATCACCCAGGTCAAATAAGTCGAATCAAACTAATAATTGCAATATAAATATAAGTGTGGTCAAAACATTTCAGACACAGAGTGCTCAGACATTCATGATTCATTTTATTACTTAGGCACAACTACAGAATAAAGGTGTTTTCTTATTAAAAAACGAGTTAATTGTTAACGGTAAAACCAACGAAAACGAAAGCGGAATAACGAGTCGAAGTGGAAGAAGATGATTGGATGAAACATGAATGAGAAGAATAGAAGAAAATAGAAGAAGATGGGAAGTTTTCCTTTAAGTACTTTTTTTGTAAAGGGAGAGAAAATACAGGTATGTAAATCTTTCTACTTAAGAACATTATCTATATAGAAAAATCCAGTGTGTACTGCACATTCAGCTAAAAATGTGGAAACCAACACACCAACCCAGGCCTAAAGAGTTAAGAATGGACATAGTAGAAGAGTACCCAAAGAAGATCTAGTTTTAGTAAGAGAACACATAAAATCCTTCCCCGTGGTAGAATCCCATTACTGTAGGGCACATACCAAAAGAGAATATTTGGGTTCTCACCTCAGTATTGGGAAATATTATACCTATAACAGTGCTGTACTGAGAAAATAATTGCGATTAGAAAATCAATGTACTACTGAATTTTTTATCACGGAGTATAATCTTGGATTTCACTCCTCAAAAAGCGATAGATGTGACCTTTGCTAGAAATTCAAAGTGACAAAACAAGCGAAAACACTGACGGATGAGATTAATCATGAGTCTGATGTACACATGAGGAAAAGATAAATAATGATTTGCCTATAATGCTGTTTGACTTACAAAATGCTAATATTAGCCTTTTTGTTTATCTGAGAAAATCAAACGTATACAACGTGACTCCAACTAAACAAGTATATTGAACCTTGTGGAGTGAAAATTTATCTGGCCGCTCTGGTAATGACATTGCTAGTACTTTTCACAAAATGCTGACCGTACTAGCTGAGGAAAATAACACAACCGAGTTCATAACATCGTCGGATTCGCGAGTTCCCCAAAATCAAAACTCAATCATTTCAAACTCAGTTCTCTATTTTCTCAAAGAACCAGGGCATGCATGCGTCTAAGAAGTTCATAGCGTTCGCAGCAACATTGGAAAAGCCATGAATAAAATTTATTTCTATTCTTCAATTGAATTAATTAGAATTTTAAAACAAGTCAATCCAAGAAACCTACAGCATGTCATACAAATAAGGTTTGAAGACTTTCAAGATTTTCAAGGAACAGTAATACTTCTAAAGACTGCGCCATTCGCTTGTGTGGCAGTTTTGAAATTTATCAGAACAGTAAACTCGGTGAATTTCAAAACATCGAACGACAAATTTGAACCAGCACCTTTAGGGGCTCGAAAACACATATCGAACAGAAAAAGAACTCAGAAAACTGCAGTTTGAAAATAACACCTTAGTTTCAAAAGGTTACGAAAGAAATAAGTGATCAGAAAAAGAAAGATGTAAGGACAGCATTTCCCTTTATGCCTATGCAGTATAGCGAATATTATAATGCTATATTACATTTTCAATAAACCAACTAATGGTACCATTTCATTTATCTTGGTACAAAATGTTATTTAAATTTTTTCCATTAAATTTTAAATTGAGTTAGAACTTTGTACCACGCCATTATCATTTATATAATAAAAGTGTTATTTTGACAAAGTTCTATGTGTAGTTACAATTATGTCTCTTTCGCGAAAGCCATTTCTGTTTTGAACAAGGTTCTAACTGCATTTTGCTAAGTTTTGCTAAGAGAGGAATAAAAGGTAATTTTTTAAAATAAACTATGTAACCTTTAAATAAAAGCATTTTAATGTAATTATTAAAAAATTAATCAAATTAGATCATAAATAAAAAAAGTTGTAATAGGTGAAAACTTTAAACTCGTTTTTCTCAAAACTGTCTTAGATGCAGTTAGAATCTTGTCAAACCAAGGCACCGAATTGTAGATTGAGGGAGATTGAACGAACAGAAGTTCCTGTGCCTAAAAATGCGTGTGTGCTCTGCGCAAGCCAGGTTATCGTAATAGAATAACCTTCGTATATAATGAAAACGAAAACTGAGATGTTTTAAACAAGAAGTAGCAATGAGAAATACAAAAGGCGGTTTTCGGAAAGTTTCAAAAAGCTAAGTATTCAGTTAAATTTATGTGCTGCATGTTAATGGTTACCACTTCTGGAAGCGTAAAGAAAATTCAAGAAGAGATCCCTTTCTGGTCAGTTAAGCAAACGCATGGGATGCATTCAATGGCCGGAATTAGCCATCTCGTGTTTAATGGAGTGCAAAGTCTTGATGATGCTAAGGAAGCATCTCAGTTAAATTTAGCAGCCACGGGTCGTCGAAAAATTGCTTCTGAGGTGGTTTTACTTCAACAAAACTTTGTCTGAGCAAACAAATAGTTTTTTTGAAATGATATTTGAAAACATACTTGTCAAGTCGTTAGTTTTCAGTTTTTAATGATGTTATACTTATGCCCATAATGTTTCGAGTCAAGTTCTCGGAGAAGATATGACAAAAAATTAAAATATTGGGTGAGTTTTAATGCCCTTTCTAACTGAAATAACTTTTGAGTCGTTGTCATTAGTACTGCATACCTTTGTTTATTGACAGTAACATGAAAAGGTAATTTAATGGATTCCGATGCAAAGAAAAGTATTTTGTTCTGCAACTGAAAATTCAGTACAGTCATGAGTATTCATAACAGCTTTTTAAATTCCTTTCAGAACTCTATAGCTGTGAAAAATTAACTTGCATACATGCAGAACATTCGGTTAAATGTTTGAGAATTAAAGCTGAAAAAGTGGCCAACATTTGCGGTAAGTATATATACCCTTTCAGTGAGGAATTCTAGTATTTTCCGATATTTTCAGTTGAAAACTATTGTGGCGAAGTGGCAGAATAATTCAGAATTCAAGTTTTTTTGCATCTTTTTCATTGCAAACTCACTTTACAAAGTAAGCTTGCTTTTGCACATATACAGAGTAGTATGGAAAAGATGGGACTAACTTTAAGAGGTGGTAGTAACAGTTTCTTTGTAGATTATAGGTTGCGAGCTGAAACGTTAAGACGCTGGAGGTCATCTGATTTTTAGCAAGCCACTATTTCGAAAATGTGTTGCTATTTTTTCCCAAGGTGAAGAAAGTCGTGATTTCATCTGAAATAAAGCAATAAGAGAACTCTTTTTGAATTTTTTGCAATAAAGAACGAATGGACGTATTAATCAACTTACACATTAGACCTCTCACTTGAGACGTGTATTTCGACACGCGGTCTTCTTTAGCTGTAACTTAAGCAATTATTTTTAATTAAATTTTGTTACTTCTAAGACGTTCATGTTCTTTCGCCGCACCTCATTGCTTTCACTGCCAAACGTTTATACTGCCTTAGCATTTCATGTCCCATCCAGCAAAATAATAAATAGTTCTTTCGGTGTGTAGCATCACTTTTAAAGTTTGTTCTGTCTTTATTGTATCCCCCCCCCGTAGTGTTAGAATACGACCGTGCCACTACCATAATTACAACACAGGGATAAAGGTGAAGGAATACTTGTTTTCACTGCAGAATACTTCTGTGCGACGGGAAAATATTTATTTCTCCTAGGGATGATGAGCGCTTTGCCTGCGTATGTAAGAAGATATGAATTTTTGGATACGAAGGCGGAGTGCGGAAGCAGCTGGTTGTACAGGGTGGTCATAAATGATTGGACCCATTTCAAAAGTTAATTTTTAAAAAACCTATAATGTAGCAACTTTTTTTTAAATGAAAGAGTAGCTCAAAAAGCTTTTTTTCGGATGGGTAAAGCGCAGCTGTGGCGCACTAAATCTTCTGCAGTGGGAGATTCGCAAAGCAAGCATCAAAATGGCAACCGTGCAGCAGAAGACACGTCTCTGGCTCCACGAAAACAAATCATTTGAAATAGTTCAAAGTTGTTTTCGGTTAGAATATTCAAATTATCAGTCTTAAAGTAACAACTCTATCAAGCGTTGGCATGAGCAATTTAAGGGAACAGGGAATGTTCATCATAGGAAAGATAATGGACGACTATCAGTCTCAGACGAAGTTGTTGAACGAGTGAGGGAGTCTTTTACTCCTTAACTGCTCATACCAACGCTGAATGGAGTTCTTACTTTGAGACCGACAATTTCCATACTCTGACCAAAAATGTTCTCGAACTGTTACAATTTATTTTCTTTCTTGGAACCAGAGACGTGCCTTCTGCTGCACGGTAGCCATTTTAACACTTGCTTTAGGAATCTCCCGCTGCAGCAGATTTAGTGCGCAGTAACGAAGCGTTACGTACCTGAAAAAAAACTTTTTGAGCTACTCTCTCTCTCATTAAAAAAAGATGTTGCTACCTTATAGGGTTTTTTTTATTAATTTTTGAAATGGGTTCAATAATTATGACCAACCTTTATTATACCTGCTTTTAGCACTAGGGTTTTTCCCTCTGGTTCTGTGATGCTGCCAAATTTCCGGGACGAAAGATAAATTTAGTCAAAGTTGAAAATTGTATTTACGTTATAATTGGGAATGCAGCTACGGCCAAAATGTGTATCTAAATGATGTTATAAATATCGGTATTGCTGAGGATTTTGAGATAATTTATTAGTAAGAATAAATACATGGACTTTCTTCATTAAACGAACCAAATGACATCATTCAACCTGTATTTGGTAATTATTTGTAAGAATACCATTAAAACTTATCCACGTGTATTATTTCCCTTTTTTTCATAGACTGCCAAGTAATTTACTCAGATGATAGTACGCATTCTCTACTGTTGACTTATTCTCCAAACCGAATCACACTGTTATTAACTTCTGGTTGCTAACAATATAAAGTGGGGTAAATTCACGTCTGATGAAGAGGTGGAAACCGCCCCTGCTTTCAATTATTCCTTTTTTTAAGGCCGGATATTGTTTCGACAAGTGGGCAAAGCCTTCCAAATTAACTCTTTCATTCGAGAGATTGACGATCACGTAATACAGCTGGATAATAGATGCCGGAGGGGTACGAAGGAAATAAAGTGAGTTTCCGGTTGCACCGGCACAAGCACGCAGTCTGTGATTAGAGAAAGCGAGAACAATTCGAACACGCGAGATCCGCGTGCGCAGACAGATGCGAATCAATCATCGAACAGATGATGGCACGTGTTTTGGCGTCTATCCGTGATTTTGCGAGAGCCGCCTGGAATCTGGCGAAAGACAATGCCGCCAATTAGTGATCAAATGAGTGGAATAAACAATATTTATGGAAAAAAAGTTTTAAAATAATATACCTTTCTCTTTCTTAAATGTTTATAAAATTAAATGTAATTGAGTCGACTCATTTGACGTCGCAATCACAAGCGTAGCTGCACATGCCATCTAACTACCTATCTAAATACATATACACAGGGTGTTTCAAAAACTCGTGGCCAAACTTTAAGGGTAGGGCAAGTAAAAGGAAAGGATACACCAAATGAAATGTACAAAGCGGTTAGAATGGAATATAAATTTACAATAGCATAACAACCCAGTTTTATGAGTAATAATATGTGAAGCGTGTATCGCCACCAGGTGACAAGTCCTTTGAAGACTTACTTATTCTCCTCCAACAATCCTTAAGTATTCCAAAGGTTTGTTGTTGGTACTGCGTTCTACTTCGCGTTATCGTATCTGCCAAGCCGCATACGACTTGGATTGTCGTTAATCATGCAACTGGGTTGTTGTGTTATCGTAAATTTATATTACATTCAATCTGTGCTGTACATTTCACCTGGTGCAACCTCTTCTTTTACTTAATACACTAGCAAAGAGCCCCCTGCATCAAATCCCCTTTGCATTTCCGACCCCATGTTCTATTGCAAAAATGACTTGTTTCTGTATGCCTGACATACCCTTAACATTTGGCCACTGTTTTTTGAATCACCCTGTATACAGGGTGTCCACACTTATCGTGGTCCAATAGCTAATTTCTAAACCGTTAGAGATAGACATATAGTTCCAATTGGAAAAATGCTTTAAATGAAGGGAAGAATTATAATATATGTCTTTTGAGTGAATAAATATATTCATGAAAAAGTTACGAAATCTAACTTTTTATACAATTCCCCGTTCCTATCAATCATATTTAGTAAAATAGTCTTAACACTCAAAGAATTTAAACAAAAAAGTCCTACTCTTCTGCGACTAAAACTGACCGAGTTATGGAGCTTTGAACATCGCTGACATAGACCACTTTACACTATTTCAATAGCCGTCTTGAAGACTATCCACCAACCAATGCGCAGCACTTGATCGACGATGCCGCTGATTTGTTAAAAATCGTGAAATTCAAAGCTCCATAACTCGATTAGTTTTAGTCGCAGAAGAGTGGGTTTTTTTTTGTTTAAATTCTTTGAGTGTTCAGAATATTTTACTAAATATGATTGGTAGGACCGAGGGACAGTATAAAAAGTTAGATTCCGTAACTTTTTCAGGAATATATTTATTCACACAAAAGACATATATATTATAATTCTTCCCTTCATTTAAAGCATTTTTCCAATTGGAACTATATGTCTATCTCTAACGGTTTAGAAATTAGCTATTGGACAACGATAAGTGTGGACACCCTGTATAGCTAAATGCTGCATTGTAGGAAGCACGCACCTGCCATGTAACTTCCTATCCTATGTTTTGATGTTGTATTTTTCATGTCTATATTTTGTGTAAACTTTCTGAGTGCAAAAATGCGTTGGTTTTCAGCTTTTGTCTGTTAAAATGCAAGAGAGAAATATATTTATCGTACGAAAATGTTTTTCACGTTTCTACTTAACAATCCTGAATTATTTGTAAGATTAACAGTAAAAATTCGAAGTGAGTTTTAACCCTACTGTGTTCTTTTAAAAGTTGTTCTAACGCTCTGCTGCACATATTTATTATTCATCTTATAAAAAATAAAAATGATCACATAAATAATCTAAGTAAATTTAATGAAATATTCCGTTAATTAAAAAAAACGTCAATACAATTTAAATTAGACACAGTAAAACTTCGATTAACCGTCACTCTTTTAACCATCAGTTTCTGTTACCCGTCATCGTCTAAATTACGTCTAATGTACATTTCTACACATTACTACTCTTAATACAATATGCTTGTATTATTCACTTTTAAAGCATTTTATTTTCATTTTCGTCCCAAGCCAACAGTGAAAATACATTGCTGTACAAATGTATTACGAGATTTCTGTTATCCGTCTGTTCGGTTATTCGTCACAGCTCTGGTACGGACAGTGACGGTTAATCGAAGTTTTACTGCAAAAAAAAGCTGGAATTGGATTACTAAAGAAAATATAAGGCAAAAAAATAATTAAGTATTTCAAACAGCAAATGGATGGTTCTTAACGTTACAATCAGCAACTGGAAGATGCGCACTAACACTGCGCACATTTCAGTTGGCACTGATCACTTTACGTTTATCATGTGCGCATGAATTGACTACATTAACTGTTGATTCGTAATTAATCGGAAACAGGCAGTTAACTAAAGTGATCAGATTTTCTGAGCATCAGCCTGCCACGGAACGATCAAGACGAAAGTACAGTAGAACCTTGGAAATCCGAACTAATTGGGGCTGACCTCTGTTTGGATTCCGGAAAATTTGGATTATCCGGAAAATTCGGTAAAATACTCTTGATGTACCAAATGCAATAGAGTATCGACTTTGGGTACTCTGTGAAAAGAGTAACTGAGATTCGCATCGTCAAGCAGGTTTAGTTCCTTACGTCAAAAGGAGATAACCAATTTTGTTCCTACTAATTAAGGTAATGTATTCATTCTTAAAGGCCAATTCGAATGTTTCTTTTAAGTTAGAAATAAACATTAGCTTTGTTTCTAATTAGAAATTGTTATTTTTCCTACATTTTTTAATAAAAACTTTTCAGAAAATTTAAAAAAGACGTTCGGATTATCTGAAATTTCGAATTCCTGGGGTTCGGATTCCCGAGGTTCCACTGTACAATAAAGATGACTGTTATAAGAAAGGTAGGGTTGAGTATAAGCAAATGTACTATATTAATTCAAAATATTCGCCGCAAGCATAAAATTTTTCAAAACATCTGTGTTTTTCGATCTACCTTTTTCAAATCACGATATGTTGGTTGGAAAGTTCCCAAGTTCGATACCGCATTCCACCAAGGATTCATCGTGTGCATCGGCTTGGTGCTTGTTAAATACATCAGAGTCAAATTTCCTACCTCTTGTACGGTGTGTAAGTTTAGGCTTAGATGTCAAGGATTGTCAACTTAGATATAGTCCTCACCATCTGACTACGATTTAAAATTAAGAGGTTGACCTCCAAATAGCCTTAGTGTAATTTTAATTAAGACGTTTATCTAATCTATAAGTCTTTCTGGTTCTTCAAATTATTCAATAGTTTACATTTGAAAAATAAAAACTATTCATCGGATTGAAATTTCCATCTGCTTTTACGGTGTGAAAGTTTGGGTTTAGATGTCAAGGATGTCAACTTAGGTATAATCATCACCATCTGATCACGGTTTAAAATCGAGAGGTTAACCTCCAAAAAGCCTTAATGGAATTTTAATCAAGGTCCTTATCTAATATATCAGTCTTCCTGGTTCTTCAGATTACACCATAGTTTACATTTGAAAAATGGAAACTTCAAATTGTTTTCTTTTCATTCTACCAAAAAATGACATTATCATTATATCGTCAGCAGGATGTGCCAATGTAGCTGTAAAATATGTCATTGCTCAGTTTGTATTATTACGTCATTTAGGGACATATATTGGCAGTTTCATTCATCGTGAAAAAAATTTATGCAAAAATGCGACGAACGTTGAAACATAAATTACCGCGATTTGTTTGATATTTGCTTATTTTATTCAGATCCCTATTGCTAGCAGCGAAATTTCAGTTACATAGCTTCATCACGAAAGGAATGAAACTTTCAGATACTTTTGTTGATATAGCCAAATTTTCGAGTATTTCTCTTGGGAATTTTTATTCGCTCCTATCAGATATGATCATTTTGTTATATTAGTTTGATTTTTAATTAATAAAGATGATGTTAAGATGAAAAAAGTATCCTTTTGAACTTTCTTGGAAAAACTTTTCACAATTTTTTTTCATGTTTAAAATAAATTAGCTTCCAAAATTAAGGCTCCTAAATTTCTTAATTATAAATCACGTAGGAAGGTAAACTCTTTTTTTCTCAACATTTGTATAATAACTGTTTCAAATAGCTTAGGAAACTTTTTATTCTCTTGCGATCTCTGTTTGGATGCAGAAAATTATCGTCATTCCATTTCCGTCAGAAAAAAGTTGCCGTGACTCCGAAATTGGAATACAAATAAAAAATTGAAGCATTAAATACGAATCAATGAAAGAAAATTCAGTTTGAATATTTATTTATTGAATTTTAATGAATTATTTTAATTCAAGATTTTCTTCTTTTGTTCTGCTTGCAAATGGTGAAGAAAATGAAAGAAGACAGCGTACGGTATTTTTCGCAACTTTTTTTACGTGACTTCGTTTGGGGTCACGACCCACAGTTTTTGTCTTGCTTTACATGAGATTTCGAGAATGACATTCAAGAAAGAATTTCTTCCAAATGGAATATCGCTTGCATAATTCAACGCTATATGTTATTCTTGGAGGAAAAATGGTTTTCTGTAATTTAAACTGTATAACAAGATAAATTTTAATCAAACAATGGTTATGGATAGGTTAACCTCGCGATAACTTTTGAAAGATGTCAGTCAGAGACTTCGATCTATTTTGTTTCTTTTTATAAAGAGCTATTTTTTGTGAGCATTCCATCCTGCATACTTTTCACACCCCTTATTTGAACGCGCACGGGGGTTGACTGAACAAATAAAAGAACCCAGGGCGGGCTACAGAGTTATTCGCACTTAATGAAAAATCCAAGCACGCGGGGAAGGAAAGTGAAGTCAAACACATCAATCAAAGTGGACGACAGTGACTCCGAGGAATTCGATTTCTTTTTGATCATGAGGTGTGGATGAGGAGGAGGTAAACGACTCATTATAAGTCCCGACTATTGCTCTTACCTTTCACATCAGTCAAGATGTGCTATAGCAGTGATGGAAAACCTTTTCGAGCATTGGGTGAAATTTTGCTTATTATTTTTTTAATACTTAGCCCGTGTGTCATTAAGTCAGTGGCGTCACTTGGAGGGGGAGGGTGTGATAAAAAAGGTAGAAATAATTTGGAATAATTGTGAGCAGATACATCCCCGTTCTACGATGTAACGAATATGCACCTCAAATTTATGACCGACTGTCATAAGTTATACACAGGTGAAGAGATACGATAGAAAATCTGTTAGCCAGAGTCCACTTGGAAATATTTTGTTATAAATTCGACATTAGATAGTTATACTTTAATTTTTTAATATTTTTTGAATGTCTGTTCTCTCTTTTATTGTATAAAAAATAAGTTTATAAAAATCAACGCTTAAGTCATTTAAAGAGCGATCGTGGGCCAGTGTATGACCCGCGGGTCATGGGATCGCCACCACTGTACTATAGGGTTTAGTAGGCAAACGGGCGAATTACATAGCGCTACCAGAGGTAAAATTTATTCAGGACATCATGGTAAAAACAAGAAATGAAAGCAAAATATTTGAAGCAAAAGCGTGCATGTGCGCTTAATATTTCGTCGCTTAGCAAGCAACACCACCTATCTCAAATTTTTGAAATTTCAAAAAGGAAGGAAATGCTCAATTTTTCGCAACCAATAACGAACATTTCTGATTTTTTTTTAGTATCCGATATGAACATGAGATCGCGTGTCCCTCCCAGATGAGGGGAAAAAATCAGAAATATTCGTCGTTGATTGCAAAAAATTGAGTATCTTTTCTCTTTGAAATTTCAAAAAATTGAGATAGGTCGTGTTGCTTGTTGAGCGACGATTTGTAAGAGCTCAAAGTGACCAATTGTTTGGAAATTGGACTTTTTATAAGGATTTAAATCACCTGGTGCTTACTATGTTTATACTCCTTCCCTTCAGAGTATCGCCAGTTTTTTAAAAATAATATTATTAATAGATTAAATAAAAATAATAGAGTTAATGGCTACCATATGGAGTCCCGTTTTCTTCTTCGTCATATAAATTGCTATTTTCTAGGTAACAAATCGCTCATTTTGTTGGCATCCCATAGATTGGTTTGCCAATAAAAGTCAGATTTTTTAAAACCGTCATCATTTCTTTTTAGTTCATCTGTACATTAAATTTAAAATGCCTTAAAAAGTGAAGTTTTATTTAATTCCGAGTATATGATAATAATTCCATTTCTTCGATCAGAACTAAAACTACATCAGATAAATTGCGTTTGTTCTTATATATGAGGCTTAAAAAATAAGAGAAACACTATTTTAAAAGAAAAATGATATAAACACACCTCCAGAAAAATTGTAAAATTAATGCTACTGAAATTAGTAGTGATTTTTCTGCATTCAAGAATAAACTCATGTTTTTACCAAACTGTCGGCTTAATTCAAATAAATCCCTTTTTGTAATCAAAATTGTTGTTTGTATTAGATTTCCAATTAACAAAGAGTAATAGAATTTATTTTATTCAATTTAAGAAAGTTGAAACCTTTTATTAAAATTTAGTTAGTTGTAGAAAAATTATTTTATACATTTTGTTTTGTATTTCATTTTTAAAATTTAATTCGTTGTAAACAGTTTGACAGAGGATAAAAAATATCATTCCAAAATACTTTTTCTCACAGACAAGCTTTGTAAATTTCTTTCCAAAAATGTTTTTATTTTTTACTGCAATGAAAAAAAAGATTTTTTTCATTGCAGTAAAAACTTTTACGTAAAATTTTATTAATCGACTTACAATTGAATGCAGTCAAGTAGTCAACAGCCTACCTCCTTTTTTCGGATTTCGGGTTCGCTGTCGAAAACCATACTCGAGTGAATACAGTTTGCTGTGAAAAAATTGAATAAACTGCAAATTGTTGCACAGAAGACTGCAAAATACAATAATAAATTTTGAAAACATGGAATATTTGAATTGATTTCTACAATGTTTTGTAAAAACAGCTTTACAGCTTCTTTAAAAACTTGCATTTGGGAGTTGATTCCCGATTGCGTAACTGGATCCAGTTGAGAGAAAAAATTAAAATAATCAGTAAAATGCTACAAACTCGAAAATTAATAATGAAACTAATAATTCTCTTGTATTACAGGCTAAGACATTACTCAAAAATTCAAAATTTAAGTGCAAATGACAATAAGAGAAACCTTAACCACCTTTCTTATATTTTGTAATCATGCACTTTTATTGCCACATAATTAAAATATTACAGCAATAGTAGTGCTTTATTATAATAGTACTTAGAATTAATGATTGATTCTCTATTTCAGTACTCAGAATATGACTTAAGTTTTGAAAAATAAATTTATATTTTTGTTTTTGGTAGGTTTTTGTTTTTGAAATGTTTATTTAGGAGATAGTTTCTATCTTTCAAACTTATCTACTGTTTTAACTAATAAAGTTAATTCATGATCCCGTGATACATGACAACTGTGCCTTGGAAATTTAATTCTGGAATCCATTGCATATCTTGCGTGGGGACTTATTTGTTTATTTACGAACAGATGAATATGAAAATAACTATATTCTGTGATTTATAAACTTTTGGAAAATAGCTGAATTCTATGATTTATAAACTTTTTTGAAAACAGCTATATTCTATGAATTATAGACCTTAAGATAATAGCTGCATTCTAGGATTTACAAACTTTTTGAAAATAGCTATATTCTAGGATTTATAAAATTTTTAAAAATAGCTATGTTCTTTGAATTCTAAATTTTTTAAACATAACTGTATTCTATGATTTATAAACTTTAAGAAAATTACTTTATCCTATGATTTACAAGCTTTTAAATGTCAGCTCGGATGGCGTTTGGCGGCCCTTATTAAAGCGAGTGCGCAAATTCGATTCCCACTCAAAATCAGCAGATCATTGAGTTGTCAAGATTTATCAGCAGCCATATTCCATGACAACACTACATGTTAAAGATCCTTTGAATATCTCTTAGACATTTCCTAACCGAGACAAAATTAAATTCCTGATTCAGCTGCAATGCGTGCGAGCGTGGCTAACTCGCTCTATCGGTAAAGCATAGAAGAATTATTTTATAAATGATTTTTTCTTTACATATCTCTATTAGGATGATATCTCTTTAATATTAACTGCTGCCTTTTTTAATATTCACGTATGAAAAGAAACTGATTTCGAGAGAAAAGCAAAAAATTATTATTAATTTCTGCTAAAGAGAAGAATTTTATTTTGTTAAATGATAATAAATGAATCCGCTTCATACTTATTTTGCACGGAAAAAGTTAACCTACTAAAAAATATTCTATGAATGTTATTCCTGCATATTAATAATACCTATTAAGTAAAAGATTTCAATTCAATCACATGCTAATTATAGATAAATTATTCTTTACTTAAATTACCATATTCTCCAGTATTGAACATAATGGAGAAAAATTATTTACTTCTCTTAACAATAATATGCACCAACTAATTTGCATGTTTATAGATGAGTTACTCTATATGATTTGTTAGGAATTTATTTTTGTGTCCAGAAAATATTTCCACATCCTTGCACATTCTATAACATCTTTCTTTCTTTTCTTCGTTCTATACTGAAAAAGATTGTGTTCTTGGAAACAATGACCCTGGATATTTTTCTTGAGGCTAATACCTATTCCTCGAAAGAACAGCGTGATCGATCCTTTCTTTTCAGAGTATAATGGAAGTAATTACTAAGACACTGAGATCTATCCTTTTTCCATTCTACGATATTAAAAATATTTCATTCCAAAAATAAATGTTCATATTTATTTTCGAGCAAGTAGTCTGGGCCAAAAATTTTTTTATTCTCTACTTATGACTTACAGGCAAACACAGGGCCGCGGTGTTCGTTGGCAGAATCCTGACTTCGGCAACGGAAAGTCGCGGATCCATCATGGACAAGTACCTAATGCACAATTAAGGCCCGGTGCACAATTCAATTTTAACCCAACAAGTCATTAGCGAAGCTAAATGTCGGAGATGTAATTAGCGGCGTAAAGTACATTGATAGAATTTAGGCACGCATGTTTCCGGTTTTCCTCCGATTTCCGAGGAAAATTCTGAGCAAAAATATTGCACTCGTCCTACTACTCGTCCGACTAACCGAATTAAGCTACTCATCCGACACCTCAGCTGTGACCTTCGAGAAGGCCACATTTCATCTAGGAGGGAGGACGTGTGCATCAGGTCTAAAATCGCTTGCGTGCACCAAGCATAAGGTCAAGTATACATATGCGATTAATGTCGGACAAATCATTAGCGTCACAAACTGTCGGCGGCTTGAAATACATTAATAGAAGTTGGGTACTGCACACATACCTCCAGTTCTGTTCCGATTTCCCTCCAATCCGAAAAAGCATCGCTAATGACTTCTCCGACATCCCAGCTCGATGGAGGTACGTGTATACTGCTCAATTGCTATCAATGTACTTCACGCCTCTGATCGCTTCACCGACATTGTGCCGCTAATGACTTGTGCGACACAGATCGGACTTGTGTGCTGAACCTAACTCCGTGGGATTAGACGTTTTACAGCTGTCAAGGTGTTGGCATATCAGTTCAAATGAGGTCTTCTTTGTCTAACTATGTGCTTCGGAAGGACGTGGTCCATCCGAAAAACAGCCTTTGTGTAGCTTAGAAACGAGGAGTTATTTTAACTAAATTATTCTAAAGTAAGCCAGAGGCAAAATCATAAATTTATTGACTTCAATTTTTGTTATATGTGTTTATATGCGTGATATTCATTTGTGTCAACAGATTATTTTATTTTGTTTTTGACTATTTCAGTCTTTTAAAATGTGTTTCAATGTTTACTAACGTTATTTCTCGAACATGCAGCTATAAAAAGTACGTCTGCTCTTGTAGTAGAAATATTTGTAAATCATCATTCTTTGCATGCTTTACTTTGGGAATTGAGGTTAAGAGTTTTTATGAACGCATTTTCATATTCACTTACAGTTTCTTGGAAACTTGATTTGATCTTATATTATTATGAATAGTTCTTTTATGAAGAAAAGGAAGTAAATGTTTCTGAGATTTTTACAGAAAACAAAAGCAACGAGTACGGAAAAAAGAAAATTGAAATGTGTTTCACGATAAACCTCTACATTCTTTAAAAATCGCAAATTGGTATGTGGCACACTTGATCACGTCGTGTTGGGAGATATAGAGCCCATATATTTTCGGACAGCGCATAGTGTGTAATTTCGGCAATCTAGGTGGAAAAAATTAAAATTTCGACCTCTTTAGAAATTATTGATCGCTATATATTCGATAGCAAAACATCCGCTACATATTAAAACGGGTTTAGTTTTTCAGAATATCGCCAGGGGGCGCTATTATACTCGTCCGAATAGGCGCGACCTTGCACCCGCCGCGCTGAGTCCTAACTGCCAGTTCTCTGAGCAGAGAATTCGATGACGTTGCATTCGAGAACTACTGTTTCTAAGCATTATTTATTTTTACACCTACATTTCTACAGTATTTTCTATCCATCAGTGTCTTTTATGTTTCAAGAACAGAGTTTATTGCCGTAAAACAGCCTCTAAAAGTGGTGAGTCATTTTTTTGCAATGTGAAAGCGAAGTCATAAGTTTATGTAAAGTATTAGTTTAGAGTACCACCGAGTACCACTTTGCGGTTGCGTAGTCATCAAAGATAGAACATTTATAAGTCTACATATTAAAAAATATCTTGCGAAAACTTGCGATTTATTTTTTTTTTTATCCTTTTCTGCAGAATGGCACATTCAATATCTCGGAGACAGCTTTTCGAAGTATGGATGAAAAATCCGAAATGTTCAAAAGTAGACGCATTGATTGCATTTATTATGCAAGAACTTGGAACTCTTTCGAATTCGGAAAGAGCTGTGGTAAACTTGAAGAACAAGCGCTTGTATTAATGGTAGATAATGGTTTGTCCACTCTTCAATACCAACGAATACTTGAGCATGCTGAAAATCTGAATTGCAAATAGTATCCTTCCCATCATAAAGTTAAAGAAGCCGAGCAGTTATGTTGTAAGCACAGTATTAGTATGACAAACATCAGCAGAAATAACTTTGCAGACACTCGTTGACCACTCTGTTTCACGTATTTGTCACTGAAAAATTACGTTTGTACACGAATACTGCTTTTGAAGTTATGAAATGGGAATGTGATGGATCCGAGCAAAATCGATATAAACAAAAATTTTCTGAGGAAACTTTCCGTGACGAAAGCCTTTTCAGCATTAGTGTAGTTCCACTGCAAATTCATAGTGGTAAGGATGATTCCAAAAGTGTAATTAGGAAAACCCCAGTTCCGTCTTCGACTAAGTACTGTAGACCTATTAAATTTACTTTTTCCAAAGAATCAACAGATTTGATTACTACATAAGTTGAAGAAATAAAACATCAAATAAAAGAATTCGAACCGACGAAAATTTTCTTTGATGATTTGGAAATTTCTGTAACGCCAACTCTGATATTTTGTATAGTCGACAGAAAAGTTTGTAATGCTGTATTATCGTGTCCATCCACCCAAACATGTTACTTGTGTGGGGAGAAACCCAATGAAATGAACAACTTGCGTGTCATCCCCCAAAAAAAGAAGTGAGCAAAGAATTTCTTCCGTTTGGCATATCACCCCTCCACTCCTGGATAAGGCTAATGGAATGCGTTCTTCATACTATTTCATATAGGCTAAAAATTAAAACATGGCAAGTACGAGGAGCTGAAAAAAGAAAAGGTATCTAAAAAGGGAAGTTTAAGAGAGATTTAGACGAGAATTGGGTCTTTTAGTTCACATGCCAAAGCAAAAAAGTGGCAACACTGCCCGCAAATTTTTTAGACATCCTGAGAAAACGACAGAGATAACTGGAGTGGAGTTGAACTTGATCAAGCGTTTGGGAATTATTCTCGATTGCATAACCTGGAACATGAAAATCAATTTAGAGAAATTCGCAGAATTTACGAAAGTGACACAAGACATATACCTCCGAAACTACAGTTGGTAACCAATGCCTATAAGTGTACATAAATTTTATTTAGAGGGAGAGACATAATTGAAGCGTGTATTCTTCCGATTGGATCATACTCTGAAGTAGCCCAGGAGGCAAGAAATAAACACAATAGGCAATATAGGGAACTATTCAGAAGGAAGTCATCCAGGATAAACACAAATACAGATTTACTACATAGATTGCTCATCATATCCGATCCCTATAAAACAAGTTTAAGGGCAGCTCCAAAATCAAAAAAACGGAAAATGGATCGAGAAATGAAAAAATTGTTAGAATTATGTTTATCAGATGAGGAAGATTCTGTCATCGTGTTTGAGGACTCATCAGAAGAAAACAGTAGCTCAGAATGAAAACATACTTATATATTATTCCAACATGCGTGAAACACTTTTGTACGAGTGTTTTCACTCAAAACCAATTTTCAACTTTTTTCCACTTTTCTGCTTATATTTTTAGCTCGATTTTTCTCAAATATTTACTATTACATACTAAGAAAATATTCTATCTGAGAAAATACGTTTGCTTTTTATTTTTCTATTTCTAGAACACCAGTGTTTCTCATATAACATGTTTCCATGCCTATGTATAAAAGGAGCTAATATTTATGTTATTGTAAAAAGGTTTGTAAAATTTCTCATATATTAAAATAGTTGTTCAGTTAAACCGATTTGTATGTTATTAACAGTATTTATCCTAAAAACCGAACAATCAACTTTTGTTTTTGAAATATTAATTTTTTCCACCTAGATTGTCGAAATTACACACTGTGCAGCGGTTGGAATTATCTACACCGACGTCATTCAGCTTTTTATTAAATTATTTGAAGAGGATTCGCAATTTTGATGGTTTCATCAGTATGGAACAACTTGCCATTAGTCTAAAAATACAATATTATTTTTTATAGAATTTTTTACAGATCGCCGCATTTCGAATGGATTCTATCCCTCACTGCTCCCTTATTTGCCCCATTATTCCCTTCGAATAATGGGAGCAATCCATGCTTTATCGATGAACTCAAAGTAAATATCAAGGTTGGGAAACACATTCTTATACGTTTTGGGGGAAAATGGCCATGTTTTGAATTTGTTCTTTGGCGAGGCTCAAAATGTTGAAGTTTTTTTTTTTTTCTTAAAAAGATTCTTCTTTTAAAGCGTTTATGTTTGTGGCTTGATTCGTTTTAGAATTTTTGTAATAAAATAATTTTGCATTAGCTACAAGACTTTCTGATTTCCTGTATTATCATAAAACTCAAATCAAAAGGGTTATTATTTTCGTCTTGATACTATCACCTAGACCAGAAACATTTTTTCTCCTGTGTTTTCTCACAATTTATGTCACGTATACTGCAGTTTCTCATTGGAAAAAAATTGTCTGAGTTTTAATATTGTTGCGTTACTTCGAATCATGACGAAGTTTCTCGACCTTTCAAGAGATTTTAACAAATACTGCGATTTTCTGAGTTGCTTCTCCGATGTAAAAATGACAGCGAAAAGTCTTTGCTCAAATTCATAGCTACCAACTGTTTCCGGTGTTTTCCATTCATCTTCCAGAGTCATAAGCTGTAATATTTTAAAAGTATTCTGAATTACTAATAAGCTGTAACATTTTAAAAGTATTCTGAATTACTAATAATCTGTAATATTTTAAAAGTATTCTGAATTACTAATAATATGTAATATTTTATAAGTATTCTGAATTACTAATAATATGTAATATTTTATAAGTATTCTGAATTACTAATAAGCTGTAATATCTTATTAATAAGCTGTAATATTTTAAAAGAATTTCTTAATTATTTCTTACTTTTTGTACCATATATTTGTTTAACTGATTTTGCATCAAAGGTAAAGCATGGAAATTAACATAATTTTTTTGTGAATAAATTTATCTTCTGAAAATATATTTGTCTTTTTAAATGGCTCCTTGATTTATTTGAATTCGCTTTACAGCAAACCACTGAACTCATCAAAGATTTCAAAGTACGATATAATGGATTTTGTAAATCGGTATGAATGAATGACATTTAATCACATAATCGATCTTATAGCACG
This sequence comes from Araneus ventricosus, assembly GCA_013235015.1. Lineage (NCBI taxonomy): Eukaryota > Metazoa > Arthropoda > Arachnida > Araneae > Araneidae > Araneus > Araneus ventricosus. The sequence continues at coordinate 380,800 of BGPR01000350.1, forward strand.
ATATTAAATAAACTATTTGTTGACATGCTTCATTCAAAATGACTTGACATCTTCAAATTTGTCTTCAAATTTCTATGAGCATGCCATCAAATTATAATTACCTTTATGTTCCAAACTGTATGAATCACTCATTCGTGCCATTTTCTGTCGAGTACTTCGAGACCAACAAATATTTTCTCTTTCTTCATCCACTGTCAAATTTGAATAATGAAAATACGTTTTAGTTATTTAAATTATGGAATCTGCTAGAGGCAATCAAACAAACAATAAAAACAGCATTTCGTTTCAAGCCTCCCTAGACGTCTTTAATAAAAAAATGTATCAAAAACCAAATAAATAAAAATATGAAAAAGATTCTCCCCAGTAAAAGAAAGCAGCCGTAACAATGGTTGAAGCGATGCATTCCAGAAGAGTTTTGACATTGAAACAAAATTCTAATCATCCGCCTGCGATTCCTGTAGAATTATGTTTCAACGAAATGGCAGGTTATCAAAGAGATTCGCATTGTATTCGCAGGCAATCAATCATTTTCGCTTTCTAAATCTTTCTGTATTTGCCTCTTTGCCGCTCTGCTAACAGTCGGCTTTGCTCAGCAGGTGCGTCCAAGTTCTCGAGACTTTTTTCTTACTCCCCTACTCTTGAAAAGAATGGTTTCATTTGATCAAATTTAAGATTAAAAATTCTTGAGCGTTCTCCCTTCCACTTTATTGTAATCCTCCACATAAAAATGTCACTTGTAACGTGTGGTAAAAAATGATTCTGCCGTTTCGTTATGCAGCCAAACCTTTCCGATCGGCATCAATAAAAGTACTGAAGAATAAAACGCCAAAACCACTGACGATTTGGGGCTGAAGTTTTTAATTTTGTGGCATTGATGTTCTCGGCAATAACTTCCCTAACTATTATCCGAAAAGAAAAAAACATTTTTACACCATCTTAAAAACGATGATGTTGATTACCGTGTTTTTTTTTCTTTTTTCCTCTTCCACAATTTTTTAAAATCTTACTTTTATTTCTAGCCACATTACTTACACGAAAATATAAATGTATTTAATAGTTTCACCAAACGGAAAACCAATGTGTTGATGAATAAACACTACAGCGTTGTGTAAAATTGTCTGAGTTATCGTGTTCACATCCTAAGGATCGACAGACGAAATATACAAACAAAATTTAAAATTTTTTTTGTTGGACCAAATGAGATCTAAAACGGTAGAATTCTTTTAAATATTGGCCATGAATTTTTTTAAAGATTAAATTAACTTTTTCATCTATATTTCGTAGACAAAAAATAAAAAAAAAAAATGAGCAGTATTTGTTTCCCCTAGAAGATCGATTATTTATAGACTTTAAAGACTAACAAATCCATTGGCCTGTGTTTTTGGATTAGAATTCCTTTATATATAATTTAGAAATTTTTTATTTTGCTTTTCCGAGGTAAATTAGTTATTCTTTATAAATTTTATTCTTTCAGTTGAAAATATGTAGTTAATAAATAATTTATGCTTTATTTCTGACAGATGGTGAAGTCAAGTTTTCGTGAACTTGTCGTAAAAGTATGATGATAAATTAATTAATCATTACTTTTTGTGCTCTAATTTGAACGCAGTTATCCAATGGGGAACCAATTCCATATTAAATATTTGCGGATAAGGCTTTTTTTTCAAAATATTAAAGAAGAAATTCTAATGCCGCATTTTAAAAAAAAACCATTATTGCATCATATATTGTTTGTTAAAACTGTAACGTAATTCAGTTGATTCAATTATGCAAAACAAACTGTTCACACTTCGGTACAATTTTATGTACGAAATTCTAAAAATATTAGTCTGTTCCCTACCTCTTTGGGTACGACTTGATTTTTATACATTCCGGTTCTGAAATACGGGGCATTTTTAACAGAATTATGGGATTTACTTAAATTACGGGGCATTAAGAACAACTGACGATGAAATAGACGTGTAGAGCCATATAAAGCCAAAACGAAACGTAAAATAATGACTATTTACGTTTCATTATTTATTTATTACATTATTTATATTACATTTTTTTAGCCTACACTGAGAAAAAGCGGGATTCGTATTGAAAATATGAGAAATAAACTTAGACACACTATTTTCACGTGGCCCGTATTAGGAGACGGATTTCGTTCACAGTGGAAATCGCAAGAGCCGCACGCGAAGGGCTATTGCATAGCTGATCTCATTGAAACTTGAATTTAAACTTTAAATAATATTTAAGTTCATTTCTTAGTTAATTTGTCTGATCTCATTGTAGCAGAAAATTAGAGTCAAATCAGGCATGTTGACTCCAAGACAAACATGTTCCAAAAAAGAAAGACTGTCTATGTTTAAATACACCGTAGAAAATATATCTTCTAATTTTAGGGCCGCGGTGACCTGGTGGTTAGGTGTCGGTTTTGGAAGCGGATGTTTTCCGAATTCGAAACCCGATTCCACCCAAGATCCACCATGTATTTATATGGTGGACCTTGGACCTGGCGTATAATAAATCTGATGTCGATTATCAAACGTTCCATACAGTTCATTCAATACTACAAAAAAAATTCACTACTGCTAATTAAAGAAATGGTCAATACTTTTATGTAAACAAATGCTGCACCTCTAAAATGAAGGATATCGAAATTGAGAACTTCTGAGCAGGAAAATTATGCTTTTATTATTATTATTNTTATTATTATTATTATTATTATTATTATTATTATTATTATTATTATTTTGAGCTTTAAACAAAACAACGACAAAATTTCCTCAAAATTCCGACCTTCTACTTAAATGCTAAGTTCGAATTCTTAAATGTTTTATTTTCTGTACTATCTATTTATATTACACTTCCTGTTGTGGGAATGTGTTGTTGTATTGATTCAGTTAAAAATTCATTGAACACCTGAGATTTTAATGGATTCCATAAATATCCCGGAACACGTTCCGTTATTTCCATATTAAATTATGAAGCCTATGGCTTATAAATTGAATATTTTGGTTTATAACTTTGAAAATAAAATAAATCTATGTATTATGATTCTCAGGCACGACAAAGCAGCACGTGGTTAAAAACAATTTTTGATGGCTAAATTGACATATCATTTTATGAAGGTGTTTTTTTAATATTTAGAAGTGTGTAGAGTAATCATAAATAGTAGAATCATATTGGGGTTTAGAAGAAATTTATTAATTGAGAAAATCTTACTCCAGAATATCTCTAATGTATAATCTAAAACTATAGTGTATAGCTGTTTATGTTGCTCTCAAGAATATTTTTGAAACTTTAGTACGTATTCTTATATTTTCTATTAATATTCCAATCTTTCCTTCAAAAAATATCTAACTTTCAATGAAACATTGCTTAATTTCTCTAAAATCATGTGCAACTAATTACGTAACTACTAAAACTAATTATACATAAATTCATTAACAAAAATTCAAAATAACGTAATAAAAAGCCCTTAAATATTATTCAACAGCTTACCAGACTGCAGCTTAAAAAATAATACCGCATGGAAAAATAACAATTTCAAATCATACTTAAATCACCGTGAATCATATTCTAGCTCTTCTTAGTCATTGCAATCTAATAAAAGACTATTTTGACGAAACCATATGGATTATCGTCTACATGAGCTCCAACCAGGTTGTTGTCGCCCGTATAGACTTCCGTAATATATAGGTAGGGGAGAGAAGCAATCATCCGATCCCTGGGTGGCCATTCTAGTGGACCTCTCCCCGAATGCGTCATAAACCAAAAGTAAACGATTGTTCATCGATTCTTATTGATCAGTGACCACAAAAAAACATTCGAAGAATCCTACATTTATTTAGTCAATAACAGATGTTTTTAACTGACAAAACTCCTAGTTCTGACAGTGATTTAATTACGTTTAAGATATAACGCTTACTCATTTTCGTTAAGGCTGGTACAGATTCTGTTCCAGCAGATTTTTCTTCTGCATTCGGACTGATACATCTGTTGTACCGCTAAACCATTAGGATATTACTCCCCTTGGGAACCTTCTGTCTCACTTGGGATCACCAGACAGATAGTTTTACTCTTCTGTCTTATTCAGTCATCCTATAAGTAATGCACATAGATTATTATTGAGCGAAACCCAGCATAGTCGACCATGCACGGTTGAAAAAATGAATGCAGATTTTAACTTCCAGTTATCTGAAAAGAGGGAAAAGCTTTGTTGTATTTTCGATGATAACCCTGTTTTTAGTTATATAAGCGTAGTCTTTCGAAACTAAACGAGGGCAATGTACCTTTTTATATTGCCAGATCTCGAGGACGACAGGACCGGCAACCCACTCCAAGCATTCATGTCACATTCGAATTCACGTCCACCAGGTTGGGCTTGTGTGTAACCGGGTTTTGAACTTGAAAACCTCCAGTCCCGAAGGGAAACCTTACCACCAGGCCACCACGGCCTCAAAAATCTCCGTTTTAAGAGGATGTTTGAGATTTCGTCTGGCACATAATCCAAAGGCAACATTTAACAACTCTCTTATTTCTAAAAGATCCACTTAAATACATGGTAGGTGAATTGAAACTGTTCAACAGAAGAAAAAACCAAAGCAGCGTATGGTTTGCAGTCACAAAATGCCATGTTAATGATCAGAAAGAAGTCAAAAATTGCACGAAACGATAACTAATAATACAAATGTTTGTGTAATGAGAAAATATGGATAAAAATCGCTCTTATAACATTTGCGATTGCGCTGGAAACAAATGTACGAGGCTAAAAAGTAGGAAAGCCAATTCAATAAAACTAAAATCGCACAGTATTGTTAGGTATGGTGGCCTCAAGTCCTAGGTATAGGGTTTAGAAGGAATACGTCATGAATCTTAGAATAATAGAATGGTAGGAAAAGCCAAAATCGAACTATTTAGCAAATCAATATCATCATTTGATTCCTTTAAAGCTGTCATTGCTTTTGAAAATATTTATAAGAACTTTTTTGCAGAGTGATTTCACGCAACCGAACTCGTGCAAGCTGAGATTAGTTCGGCTATAAGTGCATTCACACAATATATAAATGCAGGTTGTTAGAAGTAAAATATTCCTTTTCAGAGTATTGTGGGAAAAAAGCCAGTGGTCATACGAACGATACATTTCGGCGATATGCATTTCAGTACATAGGGAAAAAAATTGTAAAAAAAAATTAAAGGGAAAATATTGATCAAACATATTGACACTTTTCTGCCTTACAACTCTTTATTTTACTCTATATGCCGTAGCTGACATTTTGGTGTTTATGACAATCTATTCTATTCCTATACTAGCTACGATTCATTATATTTATACCACACGCCTGGCGTTATATCTTTTCACATTGTTCAGTTTTGAGACACTTTTGCGTTAATCGTTTTCCCATGTTCTGAAATCCACACCACCGAAGTTTGACGTTCTTATGACCACTAGTTATCATTATTATTTTTTTTTCTTCCTACTGGGCTCTGAGTATGGATACTTAAATTCTAAGCCCTCGGCATTTGAGAAAAATATGTTCATCAGTGAATATAACTCAAGTCAAAAGTTCTTCAAAAGTAAGTAATCAATTTACATAAAAATAACACACTTATTTCATGTTGAACAAAGAACGCATTGTTTCACATTCTACAAAAGGAGGAAAGGAGTTTTAAAAATTTAAGTAGTAACTTATTAAGCGGAACTGATCTTTTTTTAAAGCTGAAAGAAAGGATTCTTTCATTTCCAATGCATAATGGATAAACTGTTAAAAGAAGCCAAAAGGATGAAACAGAAACCCCAAGTTTTTTTGCAGTTCTTTTCAATACCCAATCGTTCAGAAAGGTCAATAGCTAATATTTTTGCTGTTGCATATTTATTTAAAGTACCGCGTAAAATATCTGTAGGAGTTTTGGCGCTGGCCTCGTACACTCAAGCCTGTGGATTTGATTCCAGAAAAAGTTGGTAGAAGCTGGTTTTACCACGAATCTTTAGCATCTTTGTTGAATGATTATATTGCCTATTTAAGATAACTTCGGTATCTGTTTGGCAATTGATACTTTCGGCAGAATTAGATTCTCTCGTTCTGGGACCATAGGGGTTCCAGTAGCAGAATGTTTGCTATGCACATCTTGCATTAGGCTAGCCAAAAAACAAGCCCATTAAAAGAAATTATAAGTAAAAAGTTTTATCTATTCATATGCTGTTGCACAAATTGTGACTATTAAATGTAAATAGCCATTAACCACAACGCTCTGCATGCTTATTTAGGGAATGGTGGACCATTTTCTTCTTTTTCGTAAAATAATATATTCAATGAAATGGTAAAAACTAACGTAAATAAATATCTGGATAAGTTTGTCAAAAAAAAATATCCTTACATTTACTCCATTTAAAAATCTTGCAGGATTTTTTGCTGTCTTTCCAAATCACCGGTGACAAACTATCTTGGCAGTTATTCGAAACAAATTTTCCTTCCGAGTGTTTCGAACACTCCATCTCTGAAATTCCATCCCATTCGGGAGCGTTCGATTTCGGCGTTTTCTTATTTACTTTTCTCTTAGGGAAATACCGGGGTCTCTAAAACGGTAACTGCGAACTGTCGGAGGGGTGGCATCTGTCATCCCTGTGACACCTCCCACCAGCAGGCCTCTGGAGGAAACACCGCTAACTGCCTGTGACAGTCGCACTCCCTGAGTAACAACTCGTTTTACATCGCAAAGTTTTTCTGGCTAAGAGCATTTAGATAAGCTTTCCCAAGTTAGCTCTATAATATTTCTATTTCCTCCATTGCATCTGAAACATCACATTTGTCTAAATTGTTTCAAACCTGTTAAAGTCTCATTTCCGCAGCTTATCCTAAATTACATTTTTGCTTTTTTTACATTAGTTTTGAATAATTTAATCATTAGTTTGTTTACCTTTTTGACTAGCAGGAAAGATTTTAGAGAAGAAATTTTATTTAAATAATTATAGTTTTTTAAAAATTAATTAACTTTAAGTAAAAACTTAAAAACAAGATTCATTTTTGCGGTTATTTTTTTTTTACATTCCACATACACATTTACACAATTGTAGTTGAAAATAAAAAATGAAATCCTGCATTGTATAATTGGGGAAATGTTACATAAAATAATCTGAAGTCAATTTCTTATTAACATAAAATATGCCTTCTAAACAGAAAAATGATAAATCGTAAATAGTTTTATGGAAAATAAGTAGCGAAAGTTTTTCCCCATTTTAGGTATGTGCTTCCTAGTATAGCGTAGTTTTGATTTAAAAAAATGAACTTAAATTATTATTGTTTTCTATTGAGGAAAACTTGCCTGGAAATCAAGGGTATTCCTCGTAAATTGCAATAATTCAATACTAATTTAAATCAGTTAAAAATATTACTGGTAAAAGTATACTTTCAAACAAAATAGTAATACCATTATAAGCCACTAAATGTATAGTTATATTGCTATTACGAAATGCAGTACTGTATTCCTTAGTATTGTGCTATTTTATTTGAAACCAGTAATTTCCTTAATAGACTGGCATTAATGTTTTACATGCTATTAATTATATACAATGCATATTTGCTAGGTTTCAATCCAGAAATATGCGAAACATTCCAATTCCTACTTTCACTATACACATTAAGCGAGCCTTCGAGATGTTTTAGAACAGGAAGTACCCTGTTTTGATAACCGGTTTAAACAAACTGCTACACTTACTGCAACCAATTATTTTTAGGGGGATTTTTTTATCAGTAAATGATATATAGCCTTATTTCAAATTAATCGTACGAACACATTTTTTAAAAATAAAATGGAAAAATATAATGATTACGCAGCCAGAAGTTAAATTAAATTTGGAAATGCCGCTATATCACAGTTGGCAGCTCACCTTTTTAAAAACGAGAAGTTACATTTAGTAAATTATTGCTTAAAAGGCAACACCACCAGTATCAATTTTTTGAAATTTCAAAGAGGAAGGTAAAACTGAATTTTTCGTAACCAATAACGAATATGTCTGTATTTTTTATTTTTATTTCTATTTATTTATTGACATCTGGTAGGAATATGCAGTCTTATGTTCATACCAGATATTAAAAAAATTCAGAAACATTCGTTATTGGTTGAGAAAATTCAGTTTTGTCTTCCTCTTTGAAATTTCAAAAAATTGAAAGAGGTTGTGTTGTTTGTTAAGAGACGAAATATATTTGTTTCTACAAATATATATCACATGCTTTAATTTGATGTAACTTTAAACACTAAAACGGCCATTGTAGTTACCGTCTTTAGCATTTTTTTTTATATGCCTGTCTTTTGCACATGATCGACATCAAATCCTCTTAAGCAATTGCTTCAAAATTGCTAAAATGCGGAGCGTGTGCAGGGGGGAATGAAATCTTTCGTTTTCTTTGTCGGTGTCGCTTCTGCAATTGACCCCTCGGACAATGAGCTCTCTGTCGGACACGCCTCGTTTCACTTTCATTACTGTTTAGAAAAGCAGGCCCGACCATTTTTTAACGCTCCCTAACAATATCACTTTATTTAATTCCATCCTGTGGCAGAAACAGGATTTGGCGACTGTTTAGAATTCGAATCATGGCGACGACTGAATCTCAGATCGCACGAATGACTGTCTGAGATAACAATTTAAAGAGAAATCATGCCTGTTGTTTTATAAAAAGGTCAATTCAATGAAATTTAGAGATAATTTAAAACACACGACTTGAGAGCATAACAATATTCCGAAATATATTGATATATGTCTCCTTAATATAAGCAAGTTATGTGAAGAAGATAATACAACTAGCTTCAATTTAAGCCTAAAATGTACTTCTCCATGACTGTATGGGAGAATGTTGTTCCTTTGACCGATTGTACATTCGATCAGTTCAGTTTGTGCAGGCAAATAGTGAAGAAATTTGGAAGCTTTTGTGTTTAGTACAAAGGCCATCCACAAGTTGCTTAATTAACCCTTTCGTGTTCATTGGTTTTGCATTGAAACCACACAGTGAGCATTTTTTTACTGTGTATGGGCAAAACGTAGCGTAATTTTTTTTCATCACTTACGAGCTAGATATATAGGCCAACTTATATAAAATTCCAGTTCAATACCGTTAGTATTCACAAAGTTATCGCATTGCAAGAGCTTTTGATCTCTAAGAGAAACAAAATGATGAGGGTTCTTGCCCAAATTGATAGTTTTTAAAATGGGATCTTCGAAAGTAATATTGAATTTTATGAAGGTTGAATATCCTGAATACTAACGTATATTTATAAATTAAATACATAATTAAATTGCATTTCGATCATAACTTATTCGGAGGAAAAAATAGACCGTTACTGTTCATTGGTTTCACTGTGAAACTATAAATTTTTTGAAAATAAAAAAAATGATAAATATTTTCCCTTTACATATTTATGATCAGCTACATGTCTAATACCCATTTTTGAAATAAATTTAGTAATTTTCAAAAAGAAACATGTATTAAACTTGAAAGGGTTAAGCTTGTTGCTGTTTGAAAGGAATGCTTACTATGTTGAATAAAAATAATTATCTGATTTTATCTCTAAAAAGTAGGTTTTACAAACATTATTTTTGTTTCAAAACTTTTTTTATACACTGAGAAATGATTTAAATGTAAGCATACTAGAGACAGTGTAATAATCTTATTTTGTGCAAACTCTGGTTATCTTTTTCTTATCTAAAATGAGTTATAAAGTTTCAAGTGTGAAACCATACCATGTTTTACCTCTGACTACCTGTGTTTCTGCTTTAACCATATCAGAGGTACAACGCTTTTTATTTGTTTCCTTTAATGAGAATATTTTTACTTATGACGAGTTTCTGCCTTCATCAGAAACAGACAGGCCGATGATTCTGCCAGACCTCGTAAATGATTCGGCAGGTTCATCAACAGAGATTCTGACTCTAAGTTCTGTCAGTCTAAAGTTACCCCAAACCTCTTCAGCTATAATCCCTGAAAATGTAAGACTCTTACCTATGGGTCAGCAAAGAAAAGGAAATTAAGGAAGGCCAAAGATAAATCAAACATGATCACAGACACCCCTGAAAAACTAGAAGTACAGGCTATGAAATCAAACGGTGCCCAGAAAACAAAAAAAAAGAATGTGGAAAGGAACATACAGATGAAACCATCAAAAAATAAATTTCGAAAATCTGTCAAAGGTGCAACACTCTTCCCTGCATTCTGAGGAAATGAAATGAAAAATATACGCTTTAACTTAACAGCAACACTTTAATCTTTCATTATTGTATAAATTAACAATTGGTTAACAATTATTATTGTATAGACCAAAAGGAACACCACCCCGCCCTGCCGAAGCATCCGGGTAAACTATTGAATGACCGGCCGCCGCAACAGATAGTCAGGCACTGTGGTTCCTGCATAATAGCCCCCATTACGAGCGGCTCATGCAACAACACCCCGTCTTACCGGGGTACGACCTGTCATCGGAAGTGAGCCCTAAGAGCCACACCACCATTATTGTGCCATCGGGTTGACGAAAGCCTGCTTACTTATACGGCAGCCTCTCTTCCGCGAACTCGCGGTGTCCCCCCCCCCCCCGATGGGGTATTATTGTATAAATAACATTTTTTAAACATTTGCCGTAATTATTTTTTCCAGATTGTGACAAAAAATGTTATTCGAGAATAATTCAGTTTTTCAGTTGCAATAATGACATACATCACAGTGAAGTTTAAAAGCAAAACAAAGATCATTTGACCATTTGCTGAGTATTGAAATCAATCATATTTAACACTATTATGAATTATTGTTCAGTAGCAGATTCTGTCACAAATGCACTTAATTCAAAACAATAGTAATAATAAACCGAATATATCTTATTCATAATAACTCTATATTGATAATCAAATTTGTATCTGTGTATTCATGCTTTCTACATATTTCCTGAGACTATACATTAGGCATTACAGAAAACACCCATTCCCAACAGGAAGATAATATCGTCCGGTGGGTGTACGGTAAAAGCAGTCCAACAAACTAGATGACGCTTTATTTCACGAATATTCCAGAAAACTCGAAACGCAAGTAACATGAAAAACAGCACTTGCACAAATTAACAACACAAGCCGACAACAAATCACTGATAATACAGAAACAGCACTAACAATAGTGATCAGCTGAACAACTTGCAATTCGAACAAGACTCGAAAGAGATTATTCCAAAGACATTCACTCATTTCACACCACTTCCGGGTATTTACAATTTTCCAACAAGGTGCGAAGTCATATGGAATTCTCTAAAAAGATATCTATATCTACGTTTCTAATAGAGATAGGACCATAATTTAGTATTTTCTAGAACCTTCATTTTGTCGCCAAATTCCGGGGACTTTGATTTTCATTCCACTAAGAAACTCTGTAAATACATCTTTCATACCATAAGACTAACATGCCAGGAAAACAACGTTACAGATTCGTAACAATATATTTCTTTACCTTACCGTAGATTTTCCCAAAAAATATTTTGCTCCTTGAAATGTTAAAAAAAAACCACCTTGGAGTGTCAAGTTTTGAAACTGTTTATTTCTACTAGTTACATACCTGGATCTAAGCACAAACGTTAAAATAAGGGAATCCCAATCAAACTGGGTCTTATGGCGAGCCAGTGTTAATCACTGTCCTCAGTTGACCATCTTATCCCTACTTTAAAATTTAAAACTGAAATAATAAATGAGATTTTAATGAAGTCAATTTACTTGACATCTTACTCATATAATAAACGGAACTGCACATATTTAAAATCTAAATACATGCTGCTTTTGCGTGTTTTGACATAATGTCTCTGTCCTCTTAAAGGATACGCAATGCATTTCAAAACTAAACATCGCAGAGAATTTGACGTGTACCACATTGGCATGAATTGAAGCCATTATGTATAGATGGGAAAAAAAACTTAATTTGGCATATTTCAATTGTCTTGTTGCTTAGCTAACAGGGCATTATTATTCAAAAACTCTTTATTTCCTATATTTTGTTCGCTATCCTCAGCCATATGCTGCAGTAATTTGGTTCAAAATAAAAAAACTCCTCAGTTTGCGGTTTCCAGCAGTTCTGTTACAGACAATACAAACTGCAAGAGAGATGAAAAAAGATGAAATTGCTATTTCTTGTTGCAAAAGGTTCGTGTTTGTGAGTGAGTCAGACGATTTTCTGCTACCAGAGAAAGAAAGCAAACGTTTTCGAAGTTGGTTTGTTTTCTTTCTTTCGGCCAAACGTCCACATTTAGATGACGTCTCCCCTTCTCTTATTTATAGCCAAAAGATCCCGCTCGTCTCCCTATTCGGTGCTCGACACTCACTGTCAACCGCAAAATATGGGGTTTCCTCTGCTCAGAGAAATACTTGATGGGTGCGTTGACATCCGCCACAATGCGAGCATTCATGCAAATTCAACTGCAGCATCTGTTGAACTGAATCTTGAAAGGTCATTTAACGTCCATTACGCCTGGAAATTCGTTACTACGTAAATTATTCTGTAATTGGTGTTGTTTCATGTGAAAATTCTATTCTAGCATATTTCTAAAGATGTATAAAACATTTGCTCGGATGCCGCTTTCTCCTCTTTTATTTCGTTTTTCATAGAACAAAGGAACATAATTCATTTTTGAGCATTTAAAAACATTTTTTTTGAAATGCTAAAAGGATGCTTGATTCACAAAACAGTTAAGCTAAAATGAGAAAAGAAAATCGTAAACCGTTAAGAGTTTTTAAGACGGCAATTTGACACTTGATTCTATAACGTCAAGAAGGTTGATTATATCAATGAGACACCTCTGTCAGCATTCAGCATTCTGAACACAGCTCTTTCAATTTTATAGAAAGATTTGAAGCATATCTCAGGCCTTCTTCCTTTAACCATTCCTTCTTTTCTAGTTTCCGTAATTAAAAAAAACAACCATAGAATTTGCAATAACGCTCAAAAAGAACTGAAGATGTTTAATGAAACTGTGATGTGTAAAATGGTGTATTGCAATCAAAATACAGCATTTGTAACTAACATAAAAATGAATGTTTGAGAGAAGGAGTGTAGATTTGGCTCTGATCTTAAGGAGAGAAATAAGGACCAATGCTTACAATGCTTTACAAACCAATCTGGAATAACCAATTGCTTACTATGGCATTATTTGTTGAAAGCATTGTGATGGAAGACCATTGGGGGATTAGGGGCAGGTTAAATCAAACAGAGGTAGGTCAGAAGGTGAATCTTTCAGCAGTTCATAGATTTTCGCAAATATTTCAAATTACAAATTTGACACCAAAGGGTTGAACCAAGAAAAGGTCCAGGGGGTGTCGAAATTCGCTGACAATATTGCAATTGCGTGCATGAACAACTAGCATACAAGCCTGAAAGCAACTTTAGTCTTACCTAGACGCAGCCTAAGCGGTGGTTGCAGAAAATTGTTGATGAAATGAATGGTTTGAATGTCTAATGGGCACAGAAACTTTCATGTAAGAAATTTTTACATGAGGCAGCCAATAATTTGTGTATTTACCACCTTTCTCAATGAGAAGCATTTATAGTGGGTATGCTTAACTCAAATATAGATCAGTAGAAAGCTGTTCTTTTTACGATATGTCCAGGTTTAGTTTGCGAAGCGACAGCGAATGTTGCGAGCCTGAATCCGTTATCATCCACTGAATATTCGTGAAAGAGATGCATACGGCGGATGTATTATCGGTGTGTAGGGTGATATCTTTTTGGGTGGACGTACTGATCTCAGTGCGGTACTTCGTCAAAAAATAACTGTACAAATCCATAGAGATAGCACCCTAGATACTTACATATAATTTTTATGCTGTTCAGTAAGTAATAATTTCAGCGTAGACGACAACGCTAGTTTTGACTGATTCTACTAGCTGATGTTCAGTAGCAAAGTAAGTAAGAAATAATTTGGGAATTTATCAAAAGTGATAAGTAGCATATTGTACCCTAACTTGATTTTTTCAGGTTTCTTCACTGCCGCTGTAAAATACAATTTTGGATGCTTTTAGTGCAATTTTACTAGTAATCGAGAACACTGATTTGCATGGCATTATGTGAGAGTTAACAAAAAATTCGAGGACAGAATACTTCCAGTTATGTTTCAAACTTTTTTTACTTTAAAGACGCTTAAAAATGTAAGGGATATTGTCTGCTGTTCTAATCTAGTACATATTCGGAGCCTTTGTTTCCCTGTGTTTGGAATTTTATGTTAATCTGATAATCTTGCTTAGGTTACCATAATCGGGGCATAAAACACGAATTTTAGTAAATAATCTCTAAGAACCGCTTGTACTCACGATTACCAATTATTAAAATAAGATCTTATGTGAAAGCTTTTTCCATGAACAGAAGATCATTGCACGCTCAGGCTCTTCAATAACAATCAGGAGAAATATCAAGGTAGAAACAGAACCCAAAAATACAACACATTCAGCCAAACGTCGAGCGGATAAAAAAATTATCCCATTACCAAAAAGAATACCCACCACCGCATCATAGGAAACTGGATAGCCCTAAAAAAATCGCTTAACAGCAAGTAGTTGTCACGATTTCTAAAACGAAAAAGAAGCGGAAACCTGTGATTTAAGAATACTTCGCTCCTGCTCTTTATCACTGATAGCTATTAAATGGAAGATGATGAAGTGCCAGAGATACGAGATATGAAAGAAAACTGCTCTGTTTCAGGAAAAGGATTAATACCAAAAATAATTCGTGGTATTAAAAAATCCGACAACAAAGGTTAGCTCCTAATATAAAAATAGCGTGAATTACTGCCTCGGTGGCAACGCCCCATCTTGCCCGAATCGAAAAAGAATTTTTTTGATTGAAAAAGATATTTTCGAGAAACGTGCATTGTTCCGCTACTCTAAAAGTAACTGGATCTCAAAAGTATATTTTTTACTTTTTGAAAGATTAGCGTTTTCTTCTTAAAAAAGTGATAGGATCTACAATAATTTTTTAGAATGGATGCGAGGATTATTTTCGATACATGGCAATAAGGTTATTTTAATCTTTTTTTTATATTTATTAAAATATTTAAGATTTTTGACTTTCTCAATAAAAATTACAGGTTCTCTTTAAAAATTCTACAGCATCTGAAAGTATTAAAAAGATTTATTTCATGCATTTGTATTCTTTGCACCAGACAAATATAAATACGGTGCAGAAACGGTGCATGTAGTAGCATTAAGTTTTAGTCTCTGAATCTTATTAGCCATATTTCAATACCGGTGATGTACCACTAATCGATTTAGGCTATTTGCCCGGTGATATATTTCTGTAACATCATTCCAAACAGGACTGATAGCTTTGGAGTGTCTGTAGCCATGAACTTCAAACGTCTCTTTTTAGCCAACGTATTTCTTGCGCGTGGAAGAGTTAATGAGCTAATGATATTTACCATTACTTTCAAGGTAAACTAACATGCAAAATTCAACGATTATTATTTTTGCACTAGAACAGACAAGAACTGCGTTACAGTATATTTATTGCACACAGAGTATGCAGTTTAGTTTAGTTATATTAACGTCCCATTTTGAAGCAACGTGAAGGTTATTTTGGGACGGGCCTCGAAATGTTGAACCTCGGTCAGATGACGATGACGACACCTGAGCTGGCACCCCCTCTCCAAACGTCCGCATCACACCATAGAGAGGTTGCAGTAATTGGGTATGCAGCATTAGTATAGAAATGAACGGTATTTCTATATTTTCTGATATACTTTTATATTCAAGCTGCTACTGACGGATTTGTTTATATAAACGTTACAGTTAAAGCGCGGAATCCGTTATTTTATAGAATAACTTGGTATTTCATGAATTACCTAGTTGAATACCTAGTTATTCTATGAAACAATTGAATTATCCGCTTTAACGGTAACATATATATAATATATACTCGTATATTATTTGTGACATATGATAATCTTGTAATGATATAGAATTATCATGCTACAACTGTAACCGAACTCTTAAGAAAACTAGAATTTAAAGATTTGCAGAGAGCTTGTCTTTTAAAAATTTTCAGCACAGTGATCTTTTTCCTGTCAAAAAAAATTATAACTTCTTAGCATTCGAAAAACATCGCCCGGACCCGAAAATTGGAAAATAGAATTCTAAAAAGTGAGAATTAATTAATGAATAACATAAAAGTGTTGATCTTAAAATAATTATTCAACGAATTTTAATGAATATTTTTAATTCCAGATATTTCTTTGCTATTTTTGCTTAAAAGTAATTAAAAATTGAAAGACAGTGGTACTGTAAATACCTTATTCATATGGCTGCAATATTGTCAGACAAGGCTGTCCCGAACGCCGTCACATTTATATTAGCAATTTGTATAGCTTTGAAAAAACTGACAATAGGTACAAAATTTGCGTCAAATCATTAAATAATGTTGAAATTCATATCTACCAATACCTAATTATAGTTTAATTAGAAAAAGGCTTTAGCAATCAGAAACAGAAATTCGAGGAAGGATATTTTGTCATAATCGAAATTTCAACAACTTTCCCAATTTTTATTCTTACTGTACGCCAAAAAGGAAATGTCTTTTGTGAAAATAATTCATAAAACAAAATCTATAAGAAGTTCGAAAAATATTTACTTTTATCATTGCTGTAAATCAACCTTGATTTTTAGTTGTGAAATTTCTGAGTAAAATGTTCATCCTCAACAATAATTCAGAATTCAAAGAAAGAATTATGAATTATTTTCGACTTTCAACCTATTTCTAAACATGCGAACTTAAAGGAAACAACGGTTCATAATAAATTTAAGCATGTTCATTTAACATTTCCTTATTTTTTAAATGTTTGCTGTTTTATTTTCATGGCCGCAACATCATTTTTAAAATTCATTTTTAATCTCTGCATAGACACTTTTCAATTTATTGAAGAAACGATTATTCATGGCAGAGCGGAGAAAAATAAAATAATAATAATAATAAAGATATGTAGCTTGAAAAATTCACGAGAATCTATGATTCTTGGATCAAATTTATAAACAGTTCAAGGTAAATATTCCTTTTCTAGAATTTTCCTTCACATTGAAAAAACGAACGCAAAGTAATAACGTCAGAAAAAGGTCTTTAAATATAAACTTTGAACTTAACAGAACCACCTGTAGATGATCGAAAATTTATCCAAGAATATTTTTCTCATTTTAGAATTCCTGCCACGACTGGACTGAGAGTCAATAACGAAAGATTTATTTGAACTTAGGGCAGATACAACCGGGTCCAGCGGTCGTATCCCTTCTCCTTTTCATGGCGTGTTATCACCTTCAACACAGGGGAAATGAAGTCATATCAACAGTCTAATGTTTTCCCTTGCCACACCTAGCAGGTGTTAAAATGTGCCCACAAGAAGTAAATTTTTCGATTTCTGTTGATTGACGATCAGAAGGTGGAGGTGATGAAAGTGCAAGAGACTTTAAAATTTGATTTATGGGGGAAAATGATAGAAGACTTAACAAGTAATTAAATCCTTCACAAAATTTGCTGCACATGCCGTGAACGAACGTGAGTTTATTTTTAATAGTTTTACCTTCACCATGCTTCATTTGATTGAGAGGAAGTTTTAATAAAATTTATTCCAGTCCTAGTTTTATAAGAACATAATTTCTGTACACTAGAAAAAGGATTCTTAAATTATGGTCGGACTGCATAAGTCGTGTCCTATGTAAAATTGAAAATCAAAAGCAATCAAATAAATTCAACTTTACAGGCGCATGCAAGCTTAGTTACTCTAACTGTAGGTTGTCTTATGTTCTGATTTGGAATCACGTCATTTTCCATCTACAAGAGGCGCAATGGATTCCAAACTTAAGGCAGGGAGCATCAATTGACTCCATTAAAAGTCGTTTAAACTTTATAAGTGAAGCAGTCACACAATGACCATTAAACCTTATTTGCTTCTTTTTAATCTTCTAAGCTCACTCGGGGGAAACGGTCTTGCATTATTCAGCCATTTTAACCTTATATATAACCCTGGAAACTTTTATATTGTTCCAGACTTGTTACATGTCTGAATAAACATTGCTACTTTACTCATTCTATGAATAACTACAAAAATATTTAAAAATGCAGAATCAAAGGGAAAGCTAGAAATACTAAGCCTAAAATTCCAAAACGTACACGTGGAATTCAGTATCATACATCACATTGAGAATTTAAGCTAAGTAACAGAGCATCTAGTTAAAAATCTACATTTTTCAGTCTATTCCTATATTGCTGTTCATTTTTTAATGAGGCGTTCTTTATTTCCGTCGTGTAAGAAAGAAATGTTCTTGAAAAAAGACAGAAAGTACTTAAGACTACTCTCTCCTTCATTTAACATACTAAAGAAAATCAATTATTTCAATTTTAAATGATGGTGATGCGTAAATTCAGACGAGTACATAAAGATAAAATAACTAGAAGATTTTCTAAACTACAATCGAGAACTTAAGTTAAAGGTAAGTGTAGAGGGTATAGTTTGTGCAGTTCGACAAAATCCAAGAAAATATATATAAAAAATAGATAAATAATTACAAACAGTGAAATAGTCCTTTGTTAAAATATTTTTATAAAGTAAGAAGGAATAAAGAAGTATAATAAATAAATTTTATTATTACTTTTAGTTAGTTTCTCTCCAAACTGTTTCATCCACATTGGTCATATTAGGTTGGAAAGTTGGTAAGAAGAACTCTTCAGAAGCTACCTAGTTCGTCTTTCTTTTTTAATATGAGCTATATACTGTTACAAACATGGAAAGTCGCTTCACAGAAATGTGAGTCTTATGGTTGGGAAGAGAGTCTTACAGGGGTAAGTATGGGATGTATGGCAGCAGCCAGATCTGGACCCCCTGGCGACAAACATGGCGATCATCTTGGCGACGAAATATGGAATCTCAAAGGTGCTTGAAGTCTCTCGATAACTCTATTAGGAGAGGAGATAGCTTGAATGCACTAGAGGATTCCATGTGACGTCACGGCCTGCCAGGGCAGACTATATAAGGAGAGCGAATCAGGGAGTGAGTGAATGTTGATCGACTGGGATCGCCTTGGAGTACGAACGTTTTTGGAATCTCTCTTTGGAGTTCTATTCGCTGTGCGAGCTAGTAAGCTGTTAGACGCCGAGCGGTATTGAGTAATGTGTGTTGATCGACTGCAACGACTTTGGAGTTTCGTCTGCAGAGTGAGCTAGAAAGCCGGTGAGCTGAGCGCTACTGAAAGTGCCGTTATTGTCATCATTAGTGATTTGCTGACTGTTTGTGTTGCTAAATCTGAAAGTGCTGAACTGTTATTACCTGTGAATTGTTGACTGTTTGCGTTGCTAATCTGTGCAAGATCTATTGTTCCTGTTACCTGTGCTACGTGTTTTCCTGCATATTTGTCAATAAACCTTAATTCCCCATTATTCCTGCGTGTTGGACTGCTTACACCATACATCCACAGAACGATTTTTGTTACAATACTTATAAGTTAAAAAACGGTGCAATCCGGAATATTTTGCTCAAATTCAGGACATATCAGGACAAAACGCCAAATTTCGGTACTATCCGAGCTAATCTCGAACATCTGACCTTTTAGTAAAGGTAATATGGTTAAATATCCCAAATTAGCCGAGACAGTCTGGAAATTCGACTATTTGTCCTAGATTGAAAAAGTGCCCTGAATTTAAATTAAATGCTCCAGATTGTCCTAATTTTTATTTATCAGTAAACAAACATAATATCAACTGCATTTAGGTTTTAAAAAATTTTCTTAAGTAGAATTCTCCTTCCCAACTTTTACCGGATTTTTTATGGTCACCCTATAATTAGGGTTGCCATAACTGCCTAGCATTGATACGGGACGTTTAAGCACTAAACAAATAAAACACTTAAAAAGTGGGCAGGTAATGCTTTATTTTACTCTGATAAAAAATCAATAAACTCTATAAACAAAATTTGGAAGTAAAAAAAATACTTTCTGAATTATATCATTTTCTTCTTTCACATAATTATAAAATTAGGCGCAAATCATGTTAAAATCATAATGACAAATCAAAATTGCTTCAATTGTCTCCACTGGTAACATGTTTCTTTCGTAAGACTATTGAGTGGACATTAGAGAAAATATTCTCTCCACATTTTCATTGCGGGCTGGACTGGCAAATACGTACTCGCATAGCTTTATTAGACATGACTTCAGATCAATGTACTTTGTATCTGCAAGAAACTTCAGCCATTTTTCTTCCATACTCAATTTCATAGTTGATTTGATGTTTTTTGTGTCTCGCAGAGTTTATCTAGAAAACAGGACAAATAGTAGTAATACGGGACTGAATAATGAAATACGGCGATAGTGCCGTATATATGGGACGTATGGAAACCCTACCTATAATGATCAATGAGGATGAGTTAGCATGGAGGAAGAAGAGCCGGCTATGATGAATTTTTTTTTCATTTCTTCTTTTAAAACTTTTTTTAATAATCAACCATTCCATTATTCGTAATTTTTAAAATTTTTTACATGTTTATTTATAACCGTTGGTGGATGATTTTGTCCAGCTCCTTCCTTCCTCCACCAGCCAACTAGGGCCTAGAATTTAGAACGGCTCTTATAGAAGTTCAGAAAATTCTGTCACTTTAACAAAGGAACTTTAACTATACACTCTCTGTCGTAAGTGAGAGATTAAGTACCTCTGTACTGAAGTTTGTTAAAAAGTTACTTGAGAAAAACAAGATTTTCTCTTTCATTTTAAAGGAAGTGAACTTTTCTCTGTTGAGTCTAAAGCGGTGTCAAAATAAATATCTCTGTGTATAAACTTCCGAAATAGCTTGGAAGTGGATCCAGGAAATAGATATTCAAAACTCAAGGCAAGTAGAATTGAACGAAGAAGACGTTTCCGAAGAAGAAGAACCTCGAATTGAAATGGTAGCTTTATTTTACATATATGATAAAATATACGCATAAATATGGTGAAATTTCCTCGTATATCTCAAATGGTCGGATTTCAAAATATTCCACCCTGGTTTTTGATTTTATCTGAAACATCATAGAATTATATTTCAATACTCGATTAAATGTTCTTTTTTGCCTTATTTATGGCAAGAATTCAAGCATTTTAAACACAAAATGTACGAATACAAGTGAGGCAAGATTTTGGAATATTTAAAAAATAATATTTCAAGCTTCAATAACAATTGACTTTTATTAATCAATTTATCAATACCATCTGGTTTATATAAAAGAGTTTCGTTTCTCTTTTTTTATTTTGATTTTGTTGCGTATACTCGTCAAATTTTCTTATACATGTACGTATACAATTTTATTTAAATGTATATCTTTTATTAATATATGAACTCATAATTAAATTGAAGTACTCGCGTTTTGTCATTTACTTTCGTAAAAATTAAATAATTTTAATATTAAGTGGAAGTTTTAAATCAATATTTTATATTTTTTTCACCACACAAAATGAACACAAACAAAGAATAAAAGTTCTAAACATTGAACCTTAAAAACATTAAAAACTTATTAGGAATTTGAAAGATGTCTATAATCAATTTTAAAAACATTAAAAATCATTTTAAGAATTTAAAAGATGTCGATACTAAGCATTAAAAACATTAAAAAACGTATAAGGAATTTAAAAGTTGAATATATTAAACCTTAAAAACATTAAAACATACTTCAAAAATTTAAAAGTTGTAAATATTTAACCTTAAGAACTTTCAAGGATATAGCAAAAATATCAAGTTCTGCAGAATATTTGTTAAAAATTGTGTAAAAGTTATATAATAAGAAATTATCTATATAATTAAATTAGATAAACATATTGCTGGTATGGTAACATTGTTTTCATAAGTTCTGGCTGACGCAGCAAATGGAATGCAGCTTAGTATGGGTATCATATTTTTTCGAAAATAGTTTAGCTGTATAGCACCGAAAATTTAATAGAAGTTGTCAAACTTCTGAGAAGTTTAAGACTTTATTTAAGTAAAAAAACAGAACACAAGAAAGATCTCTGTGAGATTTCTAACTAGGAATGTCAAAAATATTACTTATTAGACAAGATGAAAACATATCCTGCAATTAAAATTGATTGTTTTTGTAAAATAAATAACGTCTGAATTTAGTTCGTACTTGTTCTGGAATTTAATTTGTACTAGTTCTGGAATTTAATTTGAACTTCTTCTGGAGTTTAGAATTTTATCTTTATAGTAAGGATCCCAAATAAGATTATTATACTCAAGGTTAGAACGAACAATACAGAATAGAATTAATACAAAATCGTAAAAGTACTTTATGATCACTAAAACTTTAGTTACTGTTATATAGATTTCTTTTATATCGAATGGGCTTCAAAAATGTTTCTTGTGGGCCGTGACTTTGATTCGCTTGTTCTATCATTTCGCAACAGAATTACTGCTGTCCAAAGACATACATCCCCAATTCAGTTTCTTTAAATATACCTTAGAGTGTGAGAACAAACACTCTCGAGGATCCTCTTTGGCCAGTCTCTTGTTATATTTAGAAACTTCCTCCAACCCTTTCGCCTAACTGTAACGGTATTGTGTTCGGAATGGGCCAGGAGGGACGCTATCCTCACGTTTTTGTTCGCAAATCTGTTATTAGAGGGTGTGAAGCAGTTTCGATAGAGATCGAGCTGTAACGGATTTTCGTCGGAGGTGCCAATTCGATGTTGATCTCGTAACAGAAGTGGGTGAGAGAGGCTATTTTAAGGTGCTTCGCGTTCCTTGGAATGTCACCTACACGGTTTCTTTCCATCGAATTGGTTTCAAATCTTTCCTCGATGGCATGGATAGAGATAGTAATCGAAAGACCGATGTGAACTTACATGGTGTAAGTCGAAGCTTCTCGAACTTTTTCCACTTGCGGCGGTTAGTGATCTTCCTTTTAAGATTAACGGATATTAATGACAGGTTCTGAAAATTTTTGTCACAACCTAAAATGAAGAATAAAAACGAAAATTAATAATACAAATTAATGACAAATAAAGAGAAATACAACTGAAATCAACGATTTTTAATGTAATTTCTTGAGCCAAGGTGATTTTCTTAATTATTTTAATTAGAAATTTTGAAGCACTTGAAATAAGAAATAGCTATAAAATTTCTACGACCCCATTGGGGAACAGCAGTTTAAAGAAACTCTGGTGTAATATAAGACTAAAGCATTTCATCCCTTTCTCAGATGCATTCCTAATTCCAAAAAAAAATTACAACTGCAAATCGGAGAGTGAATAAGAAAATTTAGCATAAAGTAATGATAAATGCAGGATTTCGAATTAAGAAAGTAATTAGAAAATTGTAATGAAATATTTTTTGTCTGGATAGTTTTCTTAAGACATTTTGAAGTAAATTTTATTATTATGAAGAAGTTTTTGCCATCCCTTTTCGGTAGGAACGTGATTACAATCAATAATAAAAGTCATAAATCACGACTGATCTATTCATAACCTGCACAATATAGATGAAAAAATCCTAATACCAGATAAAATTAGGGACAAGACGGAAACATATTAATTAAAGTCGTTTATTATTTTTTTACAATAATATTCTTTCAGCTTTAATGAGTTCTCTCAAAATTAATTTTTTAATCATACTTTTCAGAACACATTTGCCGAAGTTTCTTCTGAAACAACGGACAGTTTTATACTATTAGTAAGGTGACCAACCGTCCTACTTTAACCCTTTATTTACTGAATTTACCTACTAGCAACTTTTTAATTTTGTTTTTTAATCATTAGATAATTTTTGTATGTAGAATAACCCTGGGAATGAGGAAATCACTTTTTTAATTAATTAAAATTACTTAATTAATTTAATTAATAATTGAAAAATTTTAATTTCTGCCTTCAGCTGCCATTTACTGCTTGTTATTGAAACACCATTCTCCGTGTTCTTGTGAATACTGTCAGGAAAAACGGCCATATTGCGAAGGTATGAACGTGATTAAAGCAGTACTTTAAAGTACCGTCAGTAGATAAAGGGTTAAGGAGGACAGTCCTTCTTTTGTAAGTCCTGTCCTCCCTTGGAAAGTGTCCTTCTACATGTCCTCCTTTTCGATATTTGAAATTGGAAGACTGAATATATATTTAAATTCTGAAAAATTAATATAATGGGAAAATAAGCAAGTTGAAGTTGATAAAAGATTTGTGGAATTTTAGCCATTTCAAAAAGGAATATAATGCGTGTGAAAATTTATTTATTTTTTTTTATTTACGTTGTGCTTGCTGCGTTGGAACTAATGCAGCAGATGAAAGGGTTTTTTTCATTTCCTAATGATTTTTGAACATGTGAGAAATCGAGATTGAATGCTGATACTCTAACTATAGCTTTTGCCGTAAAATTCAATATAAAGGATATTTATGTTGAGATATTTCGAATATATTTACAAAAAAAAATATTCATTCAATGGAAAAGTACTCATTTAAACAATATTAATAGGCTTGTTAGCATTATTACAATTTGAAATGTTACAAACGTTTTATTACGCATTTATCATATTGTAGTGCATTCTGTATTATTGTTGCAATTAATAAAAAGTTTCTTTTATTTACGATGTTTTTTTCTTCAATTTATTTGTGTCCTCCTTTTCATTGTAAAAAAGTTGAACACCTTACTATTATAGAATCAACAACTTGCAGTGATACCGAAATACCAGATTTTGAGATCTACAAATCTTACGGTACATTAAATAATGACGATGAATCTTAAAATACCATAAATAATACAATTGCAAAACAGAGAGTTAATTTTTACTCTCTTTGGATGAGCTATAAACGTATCAAGAATCAAATAAAATGAATCCTCTCTGATATGTTTTCGATTAAGAGCCTCTTAAACTTTTCCCATGCGGGATATTATTTCTATTTTAAATATATTATGGTACACCGCTGGTATGGAGCGGTTGTTTGGAGAGGGGGGATGAAATTGCTCAGGTGTCGCCCTCGGCATCTAACCACGATTCAAAATTAGGATGTCCCTTACAAAATATGCGTGGTGTAGATTCAAGCGGAATGTTAATGTAACTTAACTAAGATAAATAGTTGAAGAAAGCCTACTCTACATAATGTTTTTTTTACTTGGTAATTCTTTGTATTTTAGTACTAGTCACATTTTCTTTAAAGAAAAATACTATTTCTTTGTCATAAATTAAGAAAAGTTTTAAAAAATTATCTCAATGATATCCTAACATTATTTATTGATCCTAATATTATTTCCTAAAATTCTAAAATTATTTACATTCTACAGCTGTATTTCTGAAAAAGAAGCATTATTCTTTATTAAAAATGATATTTCAAAAACAAACTGTGCTTAAGGTCTCAAAAAACACTCAAAATTTACAACTTGTCGTAACGATTTGTTTTGAATGGTGATATATCATTTTAAATGGCCATCAGTCACTGCAGAACCATGTTTTATTTTTCGAACATAACTCTTTAAAGATATATTTAGAACATTCCGTGTCGAGATGAACGCTAAATTTCAATCGCATCGCTTTGCATGTGTAATTCGATGACCGAAATAAATATGCGAATTCTGGAAGTAATATCTCATTCCGAGTTCACTTTTATGACTTGATTTTGATTTATGAAGAAAATGTATTTTGTGCTGTCTATTTTAGTTTTAGAAACTTCGTGCCACAAATAATCCGAAGAAGAATTTCGTCTCGAAATTTATAGAAATTATTTTTGTTGGTTGTTTTCTCAAATCTTCATTCAATCTTCTGTTTCAAATAAGTCTTTGCTTTTGTAATATGTGAGAATTTCCTAGAATATTAATAAGAAAGGTTAATAGTTACTAATTATTTATAAAATTTTCACATAAATATATTTTCAGTAATATTCAAGCTTTTCTGTATAAATATAGCATTGTATTATGAAGTCACCAGATTTAGAAAGCATTGGAATTAACGTATTTTCTTAAAGTAATTATAAATACAGACTGCTTCAATAAATGAAGCCTTAATAAAGAAATGAATACTCATTCACATTCGAGAAAAAGTTTACCAGGAAAAATCATCTAATCACATGCTACGAAGATTTTATTTTCAATGAATACATCAAACTCATGAATGGTGTTTCATTTTGTCCGCGAGTTAAATTTAAACACCCTTTTGAATAGACTTTCCTAATGAGTATTCATATATTGCGATGAACACTGGCTTTAAAATTTGTTATGAAAGTTATTTATCACATGATATCTCTTAACAGCTTTGAGAATATTCGAAACTATTGTAATAAAATCTTTACTATTTCTGAAGACACTAGTGGAAGCTTTGATGGAATCATATCATCTTCAGCCATAATTCCTTTAGTTTTTTTATTGCACTTAAACCTCCGTTAGTCGCGAACATTGTTTATAGTTAAAGTGACGGTGCGGTCTCGTCGCCAAGCTCGCGAAAGTTTGCCAAATGCCTGCCAAATAACCGCCATCTTGGATAGCTGTAATTTCATTTTAGAAGCATTCAATTTTTGCTTCGTAAGATCCCAACAAAAATTTTGGTACATTGTCATATTTGGCAAGTTATCGCTTGAAAAAAATTATACCGTACTGTAGTGCGTATCTATTAGATCTTGCGATTAACGAAGGGTTAAGTCGAGAATCGCTATCCCAACACGTTATTTTTCAATCCTAAAGAATTAGATTTGTAGGTAAAATTCCACATTATGTTATTTGTTCTTACATAATTAATAATGGTGATGGTTTTCAAAGTGATTCGAATGTTCTGATGAATAATAGAATTTTAATCTCCCCTTCTTCAAAGATATTAGGTTAGTCAAAAGTATTTGTCGAAATATGCATTTAATTTACAAGGCAAAAACAACAGATGTTTCATTATAATTTTATTTTTAATAGAAATTTATATTTCTGCGTAGTTGTTATTCAATTATTGAATTTAAACATTGTCAACAAAATATGGCTTCAATTTTTCCGTTGTTCCAAGATAAATAAATTTATATAATACTGACTGAAAACCTGGCTGTTGCTCGGGATCCATATTTTTTCATATACCGGCTCTCTGTTTTTTTCCCCTACAAATATTTTAACTACATTTCTCCAACAAACGTAAATCTTCTTTGAATCTTTTCTTGTTGAATAAAAACTTTCAAATATAGCCTTTTTATCACCTTATAACAGTATAGTTTGAATGAAAATGCGAAAAAATTCGAAAAAGAAAGTTTATTTTAAACTAACGTCATTGGATATTTCAGTGGATGTTAAAAGCTACGAAATAAAAACTGAAGTTAAATGCATGTTACAAAATAACAGAGAAGTAAGAAGTCTACCTTGACAAAAAAAGCAATATTTTCTTAGCTTTAACAGTGGTAAAAACACGTGAATGAACCCCCTCTCCCCCCTTGTCCCAAACTGTCACAATTTCACGAACCCCTCCCCCACCTCCAAGCGTGACATCATTTGTGGACGACCCCATTTCTGATAATAAAAGTTCTTCCGTATTTCCACTGAAATTTAAAAGTTTTTTTCTGTACAGCGTTTTTTTCTACACATATTATCGTTAAAGTATGAAATGTGCTATTTCATAGAATACCTAGTTAATTCATGAAAAACTGATCAAGTTAGTTAAAGTGTAAAACTCACTTGTATTCGATGGTTTAACAAATTATTTCATAGCATAACAATCTACACCCACTAATGTGTGAGATTTCCGGCATAATTCGTCCCATCTGTTGGTATTAGTTACTATAATGTGACATACAGTTTGATTTTGTTGTGTCTTTGTATAAATAAGATTTTGCATTCTGTAAGATTCAGTTAGATTGTTTATTTTACACATTATTAAAAAAAATGACGGGAGGCTGTCTTTTCAAACAGCTGCTGATGTTAAAGGCGTAGGACTACTTTACTAGCGTGACTCTTTTGTTTCTCGAAGTTTCTAGTAAGTTTTTAAGTTTAAGTAAGTTTTTTTTGTAACTTCTGTTGCTACCCTTTATTTCTAAAATAAGACATTAGTTATGTTTTTAACATATGTAGTTACCGAGATATAGAGGATCTCCCATACAATGTTATTTGTGGTGTTTTGGCGTGTGAATCAATTTCCTTCTTGAGACCCCAATGGAAGGAATGTAGTCCTACGTTAAAATGAATTTGTTTTAGAAATAACGTTCTATGCAATTCCAAGCGCCGTTTCAGTATCCCTGTTGTAACAAACGATTGTATTGTTTTGTTGTATAAATAGCATTTTGTATGATGCATAATTCAGTTAAATTGTTTTATTTTACACTTTAACTGCCTATCATTAGTTGATTAATGGAATAACTAGTTATTTCAAAAAATAACTAGTTGAAGTGTATAATTATTATTTTATCGCACTTTTAACTGACTTGATCAGTTGTTTCATAAAATAACTAGGTATTCTATGAAATAACTTAACTGTAACATGTGCACAATATGAAATCCTAAAGAAAATACGCAATTTGTCTTATTCTGTCTGCCAATTCCCAACTAACATGGGCCATGTCCCGTGAACTCTTCGGGCCACTTGATTACCTAGAAAATCGGGGTGAATCGCCTTTCCAAAAAAAAGTGGGTCACTGCAGGGAGGAGTAGCATGGATGGACAGCCCCCCTGAAAGGGCCCCAAAAATGAATTGCGGTCGGCCACTACACATTCCTCTTTCGCACTTCACGTGAGGGATTACGTGTCGCGCGGGCCCCACTCCCACCGAGGGGCCCCAGCAAGACAGCAGTGAAAACTTTTTTTTTCTCGTTTTCGTATCCTCGTCCAAACAAGTTGTTAAGTGACAAAAGTGGCCCGTAACCGATAGAGGCTCTCCTATCCGATAAAGCCTATTGTGTGGAGAGAAGCTGAGTTGAAAAGGACCTGCTGGCCGTGCTTTATCTGTAATGGGGCGATTGTCAGTATTAATCATCGATTTTGATGGGGTGTTTGTATGATAAGGCACCCTCAATAGAAGCAGGGGCAACTTTTATGGAATAGTTCGCCAGAGCGAGGAGTTCACATTGAAAAAAAGAATTGGGAGTAAAGATTTATTCACCATTACTTTTAAGATTGAAATTCTCTTTAATACGTAACCAATCCCGTAACATGTCACTCTGATGACACTGCTTCTACACAATTCGACTGATGACTTCACAAAATTAGGTATTCTTCATATAGTTCGAATTTTTTCATCACACCATTTCGATTGAAGTCATATCTATTCATCCTTCCAGATATAAACCTTCAGTTTTTTTATGCACACAGAGTTCCTGGCAAATGTTTAGAATGGGCCTCTTAGAAAATTAAACTAACACTATCGCCGATTGTAAAACTACTTAAAGTTTTGAGATACTTAGTCACTCCTCATAATATCTTTTAAAATCAACTAACAGTACCCATTATAATTTAGAAGGAGTAGGGAAATAATTTATTTACATTTTTATTTGACACAACTTTCCTGTAGGATAGGCTGTAAAAATGCCTATGTAATTTTAACATCTAAGACTGTGCGCACCTGTCATTTTGGCAACCCTGCCACCCTATAGTTATGCCACTGTTTACAACCAGGGTCTTCTGATCCAATGAGCTATATTGGGCTGTAGCCCAGGTAGCCCACAAATTTACTATACTGGCTTGAATTTTGAACCAAACATTTTATTCAATTAGAATTTTAAATATTCCGATTCGTATATTTAAATGTTCCGAACCGATTCACCAAACTGTAAGGTGTTAATCAGAGAACAGGTGACTTATTATTTCCTTATTTGCTCCTCGGTTTTTTATTATGTACGCCTTTTCTTTGGGCCATAGGCGCTCAAATTCCTAATTACATTGCTGACGGGACAGCAAATAACTCTAGCCCAAGGCGCTCAAATTTATCAAAACGGCTCTGTTTACAGCAGTAACAACAACTACTGCCTTAGAATACAAAAATAAAGAAAAAAATCGCTTCATAATTCATATTGAAAAATTCTTGAAGCCCACTTATCTTGCGCCATTACTAAATTTTGCATTTATAATGTTCGTTGCACTATTTCTCTTCAGCATGAAAAAAATAATAAAAATAATTTGAAAGAATTTGCCAGGCATTCTGGTAATATGGAGCATATGCTTCCAGAGGCTAAAAGAGGCTATTTTTTCGTGAAGGAGAGTACGATAGTAGCAGTGTCTATGTGCGTATGTGTCCAGAAATAATGCACAATTTTGAAGATGATACAAAATTGAAGTTAATACTATGGTTCGCAATCAGTTTTTGAGAATCGTGGGACATACTATCGTCGGAGCTCAAATTTTGCAGTGAAGATTCGGTCCTAGGCGCAATTAGGGGACCGTCTACAAATTGATGAAGACGAAAATTATTTTGGCCCACCCCGCTTCACAGAAAGCTGATAATGAGTGAAAACTTTCATCAATGGTTATATTTGAGATGCATAATATTTTCGTAAGCGCAGCACAAACATTCGGGAAGATATAAAGGTTTTCTTAAAAGATCCCAAAATTTTCCGTTTGTTTTTTGCTTATAACATGCAGAGTTTTCTGTTATATCATACTAAACTTACAGAAAAAATGACAATATGTTAGAGAAGCATTGTGTAAAAATTTGGAATTTTTTTTGAATATTTGAGAAAATATGACTAGTTGTAATAAATAATATTTTACTGCGCATGCACAAGACATAGCGTAATTTTTCTTTCATAACTTCAAAGCTAGATATGTAGGGCAACATATGTAAAAATTTCAGTCAAATATCATAAAGATTTAGAAAGATATCAGCATTGCAACCTGGTGAATTTCGATACACTCTAAGAGAGGCTTAATAATGAGGGACCATGCACAAATAGAAATTTATCGAATCTTCGAATAGTTATCATTGAAATGAAATTTAAATTATGTATTTAACTTATACTTAAGTATACATGAGTATTCAGGATATTCAACTTTCATAAAATTCAATATTAATATTCGAAGATTCAAGTTTAATAAATTCAATTTGTGCATTTACCCGCATCATTAAGCCTCTCTTAGAGTGTATCAAAATTCACAAAGTTGCAATGCTGATACCTTTCTAAATTTTTATGATATTTGACTGGGATTTTTACATAAGTTGACCGACATATCTAGCTTTGAAGTTATGAAAGAAAAAAAGCGCATGCGCAGTAAAATATTATTTACTACAACTACTCATATTTTCTCTAACATTGAAAAAAAAAATTCCAAATTTTTACACAATGCTTCTCTAACATATTGTCATTTTTTCTGTAAGTTTTGTATAATATAACAGAAAACTCTGCATGTTATAAGCAAAAAACAGGTGGGAAAATTTGGGATTTTTTAAGAAAACCTTTATATCTTCCCGAATATTTGTGCTGCGTTTACGAAAATGCATGTAAATATTATGCTCATGAAACATGACCATTGATGAAAGTTTTAACTCATTATCAGCTTTCTGTGAATCGGGGTGGGCCAAAATAATTGTCGTCTTCATCAATTTGTAGACGATCCCCTAATTGCCCTCAGGACCGAATCTTCTCTGTAAAATGTGAGCTCTGACGATAGTATGTCCCACAATTCTTAGCAACCGATTGCGAAACGTAGTATCCATATTAACTCCAATTTTGTATCATCTTCAAAATTGTGCATTATTTTTGGACAACAGTGTATAACAACAAATAATATGTTACTCTTATATCTTATAATATGGTTTTTAAATAAGACGAAACCCCCAAAACATGGTCTCCATACAACTCGGCACTTTTATAATGCAGTTTCGATATAATAAGGCACTCTCATAATTCGGATTTAATTTAACACAAAAAGCTTTACCTTGATCTGCAATCCCTAGCGCCTTAAAACTTCAAATTCCTTGATCTGTATTGCCTCTAAGTTTAGTGACACGGTTTTGATACAAAAAGGAATGAATTGAAGTTGGATAAAAGGATATTAAATTTAAAATAGTTATTCAGAAAAATACTTTACATCTAGACGGTTTTCCTAACAATATTTGCTTACAAATGTTGAAGATAATTCAAGAGACAACGGAGACTGTGGAGGTTTTCGCGCCGCTGTTATTGCATAGCACGATTCTACTCGGAGTCTCAATCCATAATTTAAGAACACTTGTTTGAAAGCAAGCTATCTACATCAGTAAGTTTTAAATAAGACTGTAAAATTTTATTTAAAAATTAAGATTTATTCCGAATCATTGCCGTGATCTTGGTCCAAAGTTCTGAAGATTATAAGCTCAGGCTGCCCTATAACAAGATTATAAGACCAAAATTCTACTCGAAATGTGGATCACGCCTGCCAGTAAACTCAATGACATCTTATCACTAAGAGAAACAAAATGATGAAGGTTTTTCCACAAAACCAGCATATTCAACATTTAGTAAATCCTATAAAATTATTCGAAAATTCAAGTTAAAAAAACAATTTGCAGAAAGCCCTTCATCATTTTGTTTCTCTTAGAGAAGTAGAAATTCTGCTCACTGAAATGCCGGTTTCTTTCTGAACCTTAATGGTATTGAGCTGGATTTTTATATAAGTTGCTCTATATATCTGGGTTTCAATTTATGAAAGAAAAATCAAGTTACGTTTCGGACATACGCAGTAAAATATTATTTACTACAAGTATTCATATTTCTTGTAATATTCCAAGTTTTTAATTTAAATTTTAATACGATGCTTCTCTAACATTTTGTCCAATACTCTATAAGTTTCCAAAACTCTGTATGTTATAAGCAAAAAACATGTGGAAAAATTTGGGATTTTTTTCAGAAATACTTTATATCTTCCAGAATATACGTGCTATATTTTTGCGAAAATGTATGCAAGCGATGTGCATATTCAGCATAACCTTTGATTAAATGTGCAAACCATCATCATCTTTCTGTGGAAAGGGGTGAGTAGAAATCCCCTTTTCGCCTTCCTCAACTTCTGATCTGTTCCCTAAATGCTCTCGTCGCCAAATCTTCACTGTCAAATGTGAGTTCAAGTCTATTCCTCACATGGTCGAAGTTCCTCTATCCCTTCTGGAGAAATTCGAAGAAATGTGTAAATCCGAAAGTGTCCGGATACTTTTGATCATATAGTGCATCTCTGTATTCAGATATTCTATAAATGAAAAGGCCACAGATGTCAGTGTATTACATAGCCTTTTGCATGCACGGAATATGTATTTAAAATATTGTGAAATGTTTTGTATTTCGTATATTGTCCAATGTTTTGTATTTCGTATATTGTCCAATGTTTTGTATTTCGTATATTGTCCAATGTTTTGTATTTCGTATATTGTGCAATATTTTGTATAATGTTTTTATTTTTTCGTATAATGCTTTGTTTTAAATTTCAAATAATGTGCAATGCTTGTTTTACTTCTGTATTGAATGCATTATGAAATTCTCAATTTTCTTTTCAATTCAATCTATAGAGCAATGGAATTTTTTTCAATCATATAGAAAGCAATGCTCTCTTTTTATAGTAAGTTTGCAATAAAGTAAAGTTATCTCGGTGATTTTGTTTCTCCTTAGCTTTATATATCGTGTGCTATGCATTGGATTTGTTTAATTTGTGTGTTTTATATATACGCAATGTTTTTCTTTTACTTCCGTACTTTATATGTAACTCAGTGCTTCTGCATTATTTTTTTCTTTATACGTTGCGTGATCGCTTTTAAACTCATACATCTAACGTAAAAAGGTTAGATGTTCCTATATAGTGCTGTTTTATTTCTTCATAAATATTGTATCGTTTGAGTTTGTTTTTCATATATAGTGTAAGATTTTTTTGTATTAGGTTCACGAACAAATATATCAAATCGGATATTAATCATAAGAGCTCTAGAATTGTAGGTGAGATGTTGTTTGAAATAAAAATGTTAGGGAATAAACCAGTACCCTGCAGGCAACTCGTTAAATGTCCACTATCGTTTCGTAAAGGTCATCCACCTGTGGTAGCACATCGAGCTACGGAAGCTCAGCGTCCATCCATCAGGTCAAGAAAGGAAACTCATTACCAGGAAATGCCATAAAAGAACAAAAACTGATAAAAACAGACCTTAACCCATTCTCACTGCAAGTAGGCCACTTTAATCCCATTCTTTATTGTCCCTGAAAGTGAGAAATTTTCCCATTTTTCACCGAGACATTAAAAAGAACCGTTTGGACTCCAGAAGCTGAGTTAAATGGCCGCTCACACAAACGAATTAAGATGAAATTAATACAGGCGCGGTCGCAGTGAAATGGATTACTGGAACATTTAAATAATTAAGGCAATTCCTCACGAGAAATAAATGGATTGAAATGAAGAAATGTTTTTCATCGCTTGACCTTTGAATCTGGAAATCGTTTGAATTAAATTTGAAGGAAGGAAACACGAGATAAGGAACGGAACTTTATGGAAGAAAGAACGAAGGTCTATTTATTCAGATATCTCATTTTTCGTGAGGTACAAAGCCGACTTTAACCAAGATATATTAGTATTATCTTTTACTTTAATTTTGCCTTTGGTTTTGTCTGAAGTAAGTACATTTTATTGACGCGGAAATAATTTAGTTCGATATTTACGAAAAATTAAAGTTGCTTTCATTGTTAGATAGAATCTTATCTGCAGTTCAATTGACGTATAAAGTTTTTCTCTTCTATTCTCTTTTGAGATATAAATTTCAACCGTAAGATAGCTTTTTTTGTGCTTTTAAATAACGATGCTTCTAGTTTACATCGCAGATATTTTACCACGCTTTAGTATTATAGAAATTTTAACCCTTAACTGGGAAGGTGAAAATTTTAGACTTATCTGGGGAGGTGCCGTCTACAAGACCGCATATTTTAAAAATTCGAATGAAATTTTTTAATATAAATGTGGAAATTAGGATGCAAGAAATAAAATCCCGTCTGTAGCAACCAATAATTTGTGGAAAATTGCATTTTAATCTTCATAGATCCCGGGCGAGGAAATTGATCTTCCTATCTCTTAACTGAGGACTATTTTAATCTCACATCTGGGGGGGGGGGGTTTAAGACCAAAAGGAAAACTCAGTTAAATAACAATTAAATTTGTTAAAACAAACATAAGTGAAAGATATTTACAGAGATGAGGTATTTACATCTGGTTAGACAAAAGAGAGGTTTAGGCATGATTAGTTACTTAATTAGCGCTATGTTATACTTAGATAAATATTAACTTACAATACTCCTTACTCAAATACAAACGATATTAAATCATTGCCAGTCGCCATCCTTGAGAACAAGGGAAAATGCCTGTCGCTATTTGAATCGTCAAATCGCCTAGATCGTTGAAGGTTTGAAGCGTTCTCCCGATAATTTGAATATTGCTCTTTACTTTAAAGACGGAACTCCCACTCGTGTCACGTGGTTTGTGAGGCAATAGCGCTTCATCTTATCTGCCGATATCTTTCTGATGATTTAGCGTTTATTCAAATGAGCTTGTTCGGCAGTGTGGGAAAAAATATTATAGAAAGGATTAAAACTAGAACTTAAGTAATTAAATTGTAAGAGAAAGTTACGCAGGGGAAAACACAATTCCCACATAAATGCGAGTATGAAATTTTGCCTATATATTCTGTAGATATTTCTCTTAATATAATATATATATATATATGTATTTATATATATTAAAAAATACATTATAAGCAGAAAAATTAATTATTTTGTGACGTACATTTTTCTAGGAATATGTATTACTAGCAGTACGCGCACGGCGTTGCCCGTGGAATCAGGACTATAACAAAATGAAAGAAAAAAAAACACAGCCCACAATGACATGAAAAGTTTTGAAAACAAAATCAAAACAAAAGATACACATTATTTGATTTTCCTGCTTATTTTTTTTTTCGCGCTACAGTACAGAGTACGTTAATCCAAAACAATATTTAAAAATTGCAACGTGAAAATGATTATTATACTTCAAGTAAAATATGAGAGACTTAAACACGTTAAGACACTGCCGAACGCACGGCGTTGCCCGTGGAATTAGGACTTTAACAAATTAAAAAAAAAAAAAAAATAATAATAACGCCCACAATGACATGAAAAAGCTTTGAAAACAAAATCAAAACAAAAAATACACATTATTTGATGTTCCTGCTTATTTTTTTTTCGCGCTATAGTACAGAGTACGTTAATCCAAAACAATATTACAAAATTGGAACGTGAAAATGATTATTATACAGCAAGCAAAATATAAAATCGAATCCGAAAATAATAATCGAAGTAATTCATTCAGGTGAAGGTTATGACGTATCCTGCGCGTCAGCCAATAAAAATTGGCAGCAACGTTCCGAAGAGGTGCCGCGCCAGGAACTCGATCGAGAAAAATAACTCAACCGTCCAGAAAAAAATTAATTAAAAAAAAAAGGGAAAAGATATTTTAACCGTTCTTGTTATAAATCCGACAGAACCGTTCTAGTTATAAGCTGAAAAAAATTGAAAATAATAGTGTTATTAGAAAGTCGGATGCAACAAATTTAAAAACAAAAGTAACATTGGGATGCCGAAACTGGGTATTTTTTTAAAAATTTCTCAAAATTCAGTAAATTATGTTAAAAATTCAAAACTAACTTCATTATAACGGAAATCGCGTGCTCTTTCCGATGGTGTATCCATTTTTGTCGTACAATTATTCTAAACCATTCTATTGAGAAATTAGTGCGAAAAATCAACCAAAACAACACAAAACATTAAATAAAAAAACTTCTAGATTAAATTTTAAAATTTCGGCTTCGAGGTGCATTCAGTCACCATTACGACTATCTGTGTGCCAAATTCCATGGCTGTAAGTGCGATAGATTCGTCTGGACATCGCCGACAAACACACACACACAGACACACGCACATAAACATTGCCTTTTATAAGTACTAGCAGTACGCGCACGGCGTTGCCCGTGGAATCAGGACTTCAACAAATGAAAAAAAAAAAACCCGCCCACAATGACATGAAAAAGTTTTGAAAACAAAATCAGAACGAAAGATACACATTATTGATTTTCCGCGATTTTTTTCCGCGATAAGCAATAATAAAAAATTGCAACGTGAATATTATTATACTGCAAGCTAAGTATGCGAGATGAATAAATACGTTAGATACTGCCGAAAATAATAATCAGTCATTCAATTCAAGGTTATGACGTCACCTCCCTTTCAACCAACCACATAGCCATCTGCGTTCCGAAGAAGTGCCGCGCGAGGAACTCTCTCCATAAAAATAACTCTCAACTGCCCAGAAAAAAATTAATTTAAAAAAACTTGAAAAGATATTTTAACCGTTGTTGTTTTAAATCCGACAGAACCGTTCTACTTATAAGCTGAAAAAAATTGAAAATAATAGTGTTATTAGAAAGTCGGATGCAACAAATTTAAAAACAAAAGTAACATTGCGATGCCGAAACTGGGTATTTTTTAAAAAATTTCTCAAAATTCAGTAAATTACATTAAAAATTCAAAACTAACTTCATTAGAACGGAAATCGCGTGCTCTTTCCGATGGTGTATCTATTTTTGTCGTATAATTATTCGAAACCATTCTATTGAGAAATTAGGGCGAAAAATCAAACAAAACAACACAAAACATTAAATAAAAAATTTTCTAGATTAAATTTTAAAATTTCGGCTTCGAGTTGCATTCAGTCACCATTACGACTACCTGTGTGCTAAATTTCATGGCTGTAAGTGCGATAGATTCGTCTTTACATCGCAGAGAAACACACACACACGCACACAAACATTGCCTTTTATAAGTATAGATAGATAACTAAAATTAATCTTAAAAAAACACAAATATTTTTATTTTTCTAATGATATTTATTTTTCCATTATATAAATGCATGACGAAAATAATACATTGTAAAAATTAACCATTAGATAAAAATTAAATAATTGACATTGAGTAAAACTGACTTGCGCTTACACGGAATTATTTCAGTTTAGATTCTTGCGCGCATCCATAACAAAACTTTCGAATGCATTCTAAACATACAGGCTTTTCACAAAATATGCATTTTTCCTTTTCTTCTTATGTGGACATAAATGACATGTTTTCCTCATTTCCAACTTGGTGGTCTTCCAGGATTATCAATCTCTCTTGGACCTCCGTATCACTTCCTAAAATTCCCTTCTTTGTCCTCCGTAAATCTTGCTTTATAAATGGATTTTCGATTCGTCTTCTTATTTTAGATATAACTAATTCTCTTGCGTGGGCTTTTAAAAACTGCATTCTATTGATGACAGGGTTTAAAGAATAACTTCGATACAAAATGTATGAATTTACAGTACTCTTATCCAATACAATTCTGGAAGTCGGATAATATTCTGAGCAGGAATTCTAGCAGTTCGTTTTGTTTCAACAATGACCACATGAAACGATTTTTTCAATATCAATAATTTTTACATGAAGAAGGTTGAGTTTCTTATCGAACATCTTCATCTTCAAATTCAGATAATTCAGAATAAGTCGAATGTAAACTTTCATCAAAAAATCCTCTGTACAATTATTTTCATCACTGAAATCACTTCTTACGTCATTTAGAAGTTTTTGAATTTCTGTGTCATAACAAGGATCAGAAGGTTGAATAGTATTCAGAGGACCAAGTCATTAAAAGGACTAAGCCATTCTCTAAGTCTTTCACAATACTGGAACAATAGCATGGATATGCGGTCTGCTACACCAGATAAAACAGATAACTGGAATATAAAAAAAGCAGGCGTCGAAACTTCAAGAAAATGTATAAATGTAGTCAAGATCACAAAATGAGAAGCTACAGGACGAATCCATTTAATTTGACGAAAATTACATAGAGTAAGGGTAATGGGTAAACCATCCCTATCCAGGTGAGGGTTAATTACTTATTTTTGTCGTTCACTATATCAAGACCCAATTACGGTTGCATTATCTCTTGCTCTATATGTTTCAGACTAGAGGTCCAAATCTCCTTTAAGTTTTAGTTTCACTTCACTTGCTACATTCGACCTTTAACCCTCTCACACCATTCCCTTTAACAGCGACGAAGGCCGGTCTAAGGTGGTTGGCTGCTTTTAAAGGGGAGGGAAGGTTCAGATATCGCTTAGGAGATAAGCGCGGTAGGGGCCAATTACTTTGCCAACCACAGCCCATTCCCATGAGCCTTAAGGGAAAGTCATAGCAGGGAGTGGGGTTGTGGGGTTAATGACCACCCAGGTTGGGAGAGTCCAATTCATGTCGTTTCCTCCCAAAAAGTCCCGGTTTTAAGAGCTAAAAGAAAAAGAAGTCGTCTCGGGATTAAAAAGTTAAAAGAGAAAGAAAGGCATTAATAATTTGTTTTCATGGCGTTCCCTTAGACGAAGCGATTAGCTACACCACCGTTGCAACCCCGTTCCTAGTCGTGCATGAAAAAATCCTTTCAGCATAAATTTAATGAAAAATTGTTTTTGATGATAATAATGTTCTTTAAAACAAATATTATTTTCAGTGTTCAGCTCCATAATGTTTTCTTGAAATATTTTTTAATCATTTCTTTTATCCCTTTGAACTCAGGTGAAATATATTGCTTAGTTGGATCTGTTTTACATTGAAAATATTCCAGTCAATAATCATTTTCAGCATTAAAATAAAAAATTAGTTAAAATATTTGAAAATTAATTTCTATAAGCGTAATGTTATCTGGCTAGAAATCTATAATTCTTAACAAAATGGAATGAATTCTATGTGATTATGGCGCCATATAAATTGACATCATTTTCTAAAATTTAATATTTTGGTCGCACCAAATCAAAACATGATCTACACTTGAAATTCTAACTTTATCAATTTATTTTTAAAGTAAATATATCTTAATTCTTATCTAGAACTATTCTGTCTTTATTACTCAGTTTTTGTTCTCGACATGTTTATATTTTTATGATAATCCAAAATTTCTCTTTTCAGGAGAATTGATTGCCAAAAATAAATTAATTAATTAATGACAGAAACTTTTCGTTGCTACCTTTATTAAGTGTTAGTATGATTTAAATTTCTCATTTATATAATAGCTTCAAATATATCATATTTTTTAATATTTATTTGACCAAATAAGCTTTTAATAAGAATACATTCAAAATAAAGTTGTGGTTTTAATAATTATGAAAAAAGAATTTGAAGTTTACTTTATAGTACTTGATAATGTTGTATTCATCATTTATGCTGCAGAAATTTATTTTGTCGTTTAATTGGTTCGCCAGTCAAATCGTTATTTACCCCTTCTTAATCGGATTTTTTTTTCGCATTTCCGATCAAAAAAAGTTTTTTTTTTATTGCTGAAAATTAATATTGAATTCAAAAATGCAAAGTATTTTTGTCAGTAAGCAG
This sequence comes from Araneus ventricosus, assembly GCA_013235015.1. Taxonomy (NCBI): domain Eukaryota; kingdom Metazoa; phylum Arthropoda; class Arachnida; order Araneae; family Araneidae; genus Araneus; species Araneus ventricosus. Next base: position 421,107 of record BGPR01000350.1, read on the forward strand.
TTTTTGGTTGACCTAGTGCTGGTCATACATGTGATATTCTGTTCACTGATCTCCAGTTTTCTCTGCAATGCACATCAGTTTTAAATTAAAACAGATTTTCTCTGATTATATATTTTTCAGATCTATTGCTTTGAGGTATTTTAGATAAATACCTGCATAAAAAGAATTATTAAGGGTGGTTTTACAACCTTACCATGAAAACCGCTTTACAGAGCATCAGAGTACAAAAACCGCATTGAAATCATTTATTGCCGATTATTTTATTGCTTATTTAAAATTACAAAAAAATATTCGCGGAATATAACGAGGCGCGTAAGTAGCGACGAATTCACTTTCAACGATGCAATTTTCGTCGCATTAAATGCGACACCGACCGTATGGGCACAAAAAAGCCGAACTTACGACGTGCGACATCAACAAAGAAGGAGTTAAACGTATTTAATAAAAGACATCTAAACACATCTAAAATATATAAAAAATTATTGTATTATATTTCTCTGCATTTCTGAAATTAAATAGAATTCGTAGTTTTCTTCTTTTCATAGCTAGAACAATATTTTTCTACTACCTCGTGGTATAAAATTAAGAACATCCCTCTTTGGGAATTTCTAAATTTTTATGTACCTAACTTTTTAGTTAAATTAGTTTTTCCTAAAAGTTAAAAGAATCAAAACTTTAGAACTTCGCTTAATGTATTACATCACGCCAGATATACGAACAATAACCTCCCAATTTAACGGAAGCCATTTATTCACAGCATCATTAATTCGGTTAGCAGAAACAATAAACACGAAAACGAGGTAAAGGAACTGGCCCTACAAATAGGGCCCTCTCGATAATAATGGCCCTGAATAAGAATCCTCCCTTTTTAATAGAATTTATTCACTATCAACCCGCCTCTGAATTTTCTTTGGAAACTGGCGGGAAAGACCATTAAAGCATTTATCACAGATTGAAGAAATAATGGAAGAAGTTTTTATCTCAGCATCATTATATTCTGCTATGTCATAAAAGCAGGTTCTTTTCACAATCATTTACTTGGTTCTGGAGGGTTTATTCTTACGTTATTTAATCAAATAGTTATATATTCATTTTGATGTTTTCAGATTTGACCGTACCAAAATTAGGTTTGTGTATGTTGTTCTGAAATGCAATAAATGGAGTTATAGGTTGAAAGCAATTTTGCGATTTTCAGACGAGGAAATTCCTATTTTAAAGTATTTAGCCAATTACTCCTGTCGAAGGTGCTGTTTTTTTTCTAGGGCTACACACCCAGTAAATTAATACAGTGATATTTTATCTGTATTTATGTTGCATACAAAATGAATCTACTTCTTGAAGAAAACAGCTTTGAAAAATATAACGATTTGTGAAAAGAATGGAAAATTGGCGCCTTTGTTTTGCCACCTTAAGCTGTATTCGTTAAATTGCAGAAGTATCATAATAACTTCACCCATCATCTTGAAGTTCTTTTATTCATCAACGGATAAAATAATTTGTTTTAAAATAATTTTGGTGTGTGTGTGATAGGGATGGATACAGAAAGAACTGAAGAGAGAGATTTAAAATTATGTGAGAAATCTTTTATTTCGGAGTTTTAAGTACAGTTTAATTATGACAAGTGTTAACCTTATGGTAATAGGAAAAATTGTTTAAAATCTTTTTAAGAAATTAGGAACGAGAACATAAGCAAAACAGCAGATTGGAATAAGCGTGCAGCTAAATGGTTTTTATTCCTTTCAGAACAAACGTTGCAAAACTGCGTAATAACGGATGCTGTAAATGCAGAGTGGTCATAAATTATTGGACCCATTTCAAAAATTAATAAAAAAAATAATAATGTTACAGCTACGGTTTCTTTTTAAATGAGAGCGCATTTTAAAAATGTTTTCTTTTCAGATAGGTAACGCGTTGTTACAGTGGTCGAGGTGGTCGTGAATTATTGGATGTCTCCCATTTTTTAGAGCCATTAACTACAAAACTAGTAAAGCTAGAAGAAAAATAAAGGCATGTATTTGTAGGGGGATTTTACTCTTTTTAGCTTTTTAAATCAATTGTAATTCGAAAACTGAATAGTTTTCGAAATATTCAACAAATACTGAAAAAGGAAACCAGAAAACCATCATCGGCTTCTGCTGATCGGTACCCGTTGCATATGGAAATCTATTGCTGTAGCAAATTTAGAACGCCGTAATCGTGCACCACCTATCTGAAAAGAACTCTTTTATTTGCTCTCTCTTTTAACAAAACGCAGTTGTAACATTATTAGTTTTTTTAAATTAATTTTTGAAATGGATTCAATAATTTATTATGTGAGGCAACGCAAACTACTCTTCTTATTTCTTGTTATAAACAAGACAAGGGTGCCGTGACCTAATGCCAGCACTGGTGGCTCGCGCAGAGCATCCATGGGGATGTTGTAACTTATATTATAATGAGCAGTGATGTCTTTCAGTGTAAATTAAACTTTGCGTCTTTTAAATTAATTTTAATTTTAATTATTAAATTAAACAATTAGTTAATACAAGGAATTATTAGACTTATGACTTGATGTAGGCTAGTTTTAACAAAGAAATTGTAACTAAGCAGTTAGTTATTTTTAATTCATTCAAAATAAATCATATTGCATTTCCTGTGGTCCTTACTCTCGTTTACAAAAATTTACGCAACTACGGATAAACAATAAAAAACGTGAAAATGTAAGGCTAAAATAGATACACATGTTGGGATGTTATTTTCGTATTTATTTACGAAAATAATTATAGTGATTTATTTTTTACAATAATGCCTATCATTGATTGTTCTTCATTTGATCATATAGATCTAGATCAATGCAAAATTTGCTAGATGGAGATCTGTAGCGTGTAGATTCGTCAAAAAATAGAGATCGAATTTTTTTGACGATTGCAATTTCTTTGTATATATACTTCGCGTACGATAAAGTTATAAATATTTAACTAAACCAGTGGGAGTGGCCTCCCCTAAACTTTCTCGTATACTGCTAAAAAATTTGTCATTTCCCCTCCCCTTGCGTGGATAAAAAAAATCGAACCTACTGTAATCCAGAATGCAACTAATATCATAAGGTTTTTCATTGCAGATTATAGTGATTGTAAAATATTTAAGTGAAGAATCATATTAAAAGAGATGCCTATGTATTAAAACTTAGCAATATTTATTTTCCATCACACTCCAGGAAGATCCGCTATTATACGAGCGAGCGAAAGCAAAACGGGAGATAAAACATATCAATCACAAACCCGTCTCAAGGACGTAATCCTCCCGCTTGGTACCAGAGATAGCTAAGTAGGCATGCGCGTGGAAATGGTTTTGAAACGAAGGCTTAACAAGTATGCGATTATACAGACCGACAGACAGTCAACCCGTTGACGGATTTGGTCCAAAATTTTATACGGACCTACATTCATGACGATAAAACTGTGTACCAAATTTTATCCATCTGGCTTTTCAAGTTTTTGAGTTATAGCGTTCGCATGACCTCGAACATACATACAGACAGACTTCCCGTTGACGGATTTTGTCCAAAAGTTGATAGAAACCTACAAATTATGTTTCAAGTTTACATACCAAATTTCATCCCTTTATCTCTAATAGTTTTCGAGTTATCGTGTTCACAGACACACACACAGACAGACATAATTCCAAAATTGTGTTTTTCGGACTCAGGAAGGTCTAAAACGTGGAGATTCGTCAAAATCTCGAGTTCGAATTTTTTGACGATTACAATACTTTCTCTTTGTATACTTCGTATACGAGAAAGTAAAAATGTAACCGAACGATCCACAAGATTTGTGTCCATACAATATGGAGAAATTCCATTGCAACACCTATGAAGCCTTGATCTAATATTAGAGATTCGTCTTCAGGATTGGAGATAACAAGGTTTGAAATCCGATTCCCCAAACCATCCGCCGTGCATGTGGGTCTGGTGCAGGTTAAATCTGTCGTCGCATTAGCGTGGCGTAGAAGCTTAGAACGGGGATATCGAATCTAAATATCTTCCTTAACATCTGACCGAGGTCCAAAATGGAGTTAATTCATGCTCACATGATGGAACAAATGCGCAATCACTGCGCATTGTCTAGGATGGAAAAGTTAGTGATATCACAGAACTGCGCAAGGCAATATGCAGGTATACATGTTAGATGACATGCGATTATTATTATTATTTTGTTATTTGACTGTGAAGTTACTTGAATTCGGTTCCATTATGAAGTCCATTTCAAAGCAGCCGTTGGCTGTCCTCTAAACGGGACGTTAATCTAATCAAACTCAACAAAACAAAAGCAATAGAGGTTCTCTGAGCAAATTTTAAATTACACTTGTAAGGAAAAAGTAACCCAAAAACTACTCTATTCGTTAAAGGGAAAGGGAAAAACGAATGATGCAAATGACATTAATTAATCTGATACGAAATTGAGCTGGCTCCAAAGTGGCGAAGCTAAGTTTTTCCCAGCCTAGCAAAGCTGAGTAAATTGCCTTCAAAATTAGAGTATCCATATCTAATTAGTACATCGGAAACGGATTAAAGCTCTTTAAATGCGAGTATTAATTATGTCTTTGCTGAAAGTAATATAGTTACTCTGTTTTATTTTTTTTATTCTTGTACTCATTAAAAATGGAAGAAAGTAAGGAAAGCCTCCGCTCAAGAAGATAGAGGAATTATTTATCAAAATTGTCGCAAGGAATACTGATTATTTTTAAGCTTTAATTTCAATCTCTATTTTTAAGTTGCAGAACAAGAAGTGTTCACTAAACGTTATTTTGAGCTGGAGTAGAATTTCTTTAAATGTAATTGAACTTCAATTAATCACCAATTAAAATAATTGACTCTCATATTACTTCATTTACGGAAAAGATAAAGATCATCGTAAAGTTGTCAAATATGGAAAAAATATAGGACCATGGTGCTACGATTTTACTCTTATTCATCAGCAATTTTGAACATTTAGAGTCCGTATCCTGGAGTCATCACAGGTGACTAGTTATGGCTATCTTCAAATTTCTATTAAAAGAATTTATTTTTATTTTTTACCATACTCTTAAGATTAAGTAATATTTAAAAATATTATAGAAAAGTGAAATATTTTCGGCAGTTCATACTTAAAATGATGATAGTTAAACAAACAGTTTTAATAGAAAAATACATTTCAAACTAGCGGAAGTTATTTCTTCTTGTGACTTTCTTAATACTTGCACAATAAGTATCTTTTTGTGTACAGCAAGGAGAACTCGATTACACATTATTGAATTCATTCAGTTAGCTACAATATTTAATACAGATAAAAAATTTTCGTATCAAGACCACTAGCTGAATAAATTTCAGTTTTTAAAATTATCTTCTTCACATACATATGAACAGATAAACAGACAGGCAGTCCACCCTTTGATGGATTTAGTCCAGAATTAGACATAGATCGATAGTTTTGGTATTAAGATTAATATCCTAAAATCCACCCATATAGCTTGTTATATTTTTGAGTTATCGCGTTCGCATGCTCACGAATACGCAGATCTACTTCGAAATTTAGTCCAACCCGTAGATAGACACAGACCCGTCCATAATTTTATGCAGATCTGCAATTCTAATGATTAAACAATATGCCAAATTTCATCCATCTACCTAGTAGCGTTTTTGAACTACCCTGTTCCCATGCACACAGACGGACAGACACGCTTCCCTTTGATGTATTTCGTCCAAAATTTGATGAAAAGTTTGGTATTAAGACCTCATTCCAAATTTCACCCGTCTAGCTTATTGCAGCGCTGAATTATCACAGTCACAGACAGACAGACATAATTCTAAAAATGTTTCTTCCCCCAATCTCAAGAAGGTCTGAAACGTGGAGATGTAATTCTTTAACTGTTACAAAACTTTCTCTACTTCGTGTACGAGAAAGCAAAAATGTGTAGGGTAAGATGAAAATTAAAAAGAAAATTGCCATTCTAACTACTAAAAAACTCATTTGACTCAAGTAAAAGAAAGTGAAAAATGACGGCTCAACAACAGAATCTGGAGAATATAATGCTGTATTTATATATGCTTAGCAAAAAACAACCAATAAGTTCACAACCAAAATTTTCTATATCTAAATTTTGAAATCCTTTCTTTTCTGTTGATAAATTAATCGGTTTATATGCCTTAAAGGAAGCTAAATGAGCCATGAGAAGCTTACAAAGTATGGTTAAAACAATATCAAATATAAGTGCCTTAGTCATGGTGTAACGGACCTGTAATGGCATATTTTCTTATTATGTTTGTAGTGTTACTAATGTTTAAATTGCTACATGTGACAATCATGCACAGGTCCATGGGTGATAGATTTACTTAGTACTCTCCACCTGATAAGGAATATCAGTGTAAATGACTATGCTAAATGAATAGAGATAGATAGAGCAACTTGGCACTGATCATTTCGAGAGAGAATACGTGTTCCCTTTGTGCAGTAATGAGAATTGTGCCCAGTTGTATGGAATTTTCGCACTTGAGAGTCGAAGGGCCAATGGAATGGAGTTCACGGATTCTCTGAGAGAGGTCAGAGACAGACGTCAAAGTATTTAACCCTTTAGCTATAAGTTTTTTTTGTTTTTCCCAACGCCACAACAATTTTGGTAGCATGAACTAAACTAATGCTTAAACAAAGTTATTTTATTTTTAGGAAAAATAAATTCTCTGATTTAGGACAGGGTCATGTATGGTCCATCCGTCGTGATCATTGGGTCATATGTTTTCCAGTGGCGTTCATTGCGTAATTTTGCAAAAAGAAAAAATAAATAAATAAAAGCTTCGCAATTTATATTTAAAAGTCAATAAGTCTTTTATTGAAATTACACGACATTTTCCGAAAACAAAGCATACACACTCGAAAGCTATCAAATAAGCTGATACAACACTGTGAAAAAACTGTAATGCAGCAACCTACGGCAGTGCCATCAAGCCCTGTAAATAAAAACTTTGTCAAAACTCGGCCGGACTTATGGTGTTCCTCCTATGGAAGACCTAATATGTGTTCCGTTAGTTTCGAAAGGATTGATCGCTTTGTCGCCATCGAGATAAAAGTGATCTTTTCTCTTATCACTGGAGCTAGATTTCCATGCCACGGTGATGTTTCAATGTTTAAAGTCACGCTATTAGCACAAAGATATTGAACGATATTTTCACGATGTTGCCCGATATTCCGAATGCTGTACAATGTCTTGAAAATATAATAGCGGTATTGCGCTGTTTGGGCAATTCAGTAATGTCGAATAAGACTTCTTCTCGCACATTTGTGCTATAATCAGGATAATAATTATTATCAATAATTTTTATATAATCAGAGTAGTTAATTGTTATTTCTGTGGGCTTTGTCTTTGCAATTTTCAAGAGTAAATATTTGTGTTTTTTTATGTCTGTGCGAGAAGAAAAGGTATCACGAGCTGGAATGGTGCTCTTTCTGCGTCCCTTTTGTTTTATTTGATATGTAGCGGCATTGGAAACTCAGACCTACACGAACATTTCAGTAGTTTTGGAGAAGGAGTTGGCTGCATTTGTGCTGAGTGGGCTACGTTCACAAAATTCCGTACGACTTAGGCCAGATCGGAGGAGCTTTTGTATTTGGTACATTAGCTCCATATACATTGATATCTAATTATGTACTAGAACTCTGGATATTAAGTTCTGACTCTGAATTGTTTTTATCACAGAAATGTTGATACTCGTTGCTCATAGTGTGAAATATTTCATAAATATAACATAATTAATCCTTTTTTTAGTAAATATAATGTACATATTTTTCTTTTGGGCTGGTACAGATCTCGCATCGCGAAAGTATTAGGATTTCATTCTTTTCACAAAGGTTATCTGTGGGGAGCTATACTTGTCCTGTGTACATTCTCACTTTCCTGTCCTAGTATATCGTTACATATCTAAAAGCTATGTATTTTACTAACAAAAAAAGGAAAGAATTCGTAATAGGTAAAACGAACAACAAGATTTTTCTTTCTTTAAAAATGTTCTTAATTTCATTTCTTGAATAAAACATGCAAAAAACACTTTAAAAAAATTTATTTTGTTTTTAAGTATGGTTTATGGCTAAAAATCAGTTTGTTAGCAACTGACAATACTCGTCTTTATTTTAGAAAAAAAAATTTCCTTGATAAAATTCTATAATGTCAAACACAAATGAATTTTAATAAATAATAATACAGATAAGGAATTTCCTTAGACATTGTAGAAAAAAATAGGGTATTCTCAAGAGTACAAACAAAGCTTAAAAGATGCAGCCTCAAGAGAAAAACATCAATTTATTTTTTTTTATCAGCACTCAGGCTGCCATCTATATGTTGTAAATTGATTTAATAAAAATTTCAGTACGCATCCTATTGGCAACAACAGGTATTAGAGCTTCAGTATTATTCTCAAAATTTTAGAAGACAAAATTGGGAATGTTGCTTAAAGGCAATACTGGACATTTAAGGATTAAAAATGGGTGAAAGAACTTTCTCGTTTCAGTGGTAGAGCCTCCGTTGTGAGGGGATATCTTGCGATCACGTCTAATTGCCATATGAAGAATAAAATTAAACTTTGAAATGAAAATTTTATCTTTCGAAAAATATCTCTGGAACTCTCTTGAATGAATTCAATAGTAATAATTTTTGTAAAAAAAAAGTGCGTTTATTCCTTTCCATCATGAAGCGTTTTCTGAATTAGGATTAAGTTACTCTTCCAGAACTGGCATTCATCGGTAAGAAAAATAAAGAATCCTTAACGAGCAAGCTTAGTTCGTAGCCCTAAGTGATTGTCCCCCCACCCCCCGTTTGTGTTGTTTTTCAGATTTCAACAAAATGAAGCAGGGTAACTTTTAAAATCCTGTTCATATTCTTCATTTTAACGCATCTTTGATTTGTTTAGAATTGCAGAACTCTTTTCAATCAATTTTATGAAATTTTTATTGCTCTCTCCTCTTAACACGAAAACAAATACAAAAACCTACAAAAAAAATCTATCTATCTCTCGTCTAGCGCCTTTAAACGAATGTCGATTTTATTTGTCATTGGATGCTTTTGGGACGTCATATCTGCTCCAGACGAAATCGATGCAATGCACGTGCCATGTTGCAGAAAAAGAAGTTTTAATTTATGTGTCGCCATCTAGTGACAAATTTCAAAGTAAAATTGCTGAAAGAAAGTAAATTTCTTACTAGACAAGCGTTTTTTCACGAAGCTTTAATTTATGTACTATGTATATGTGTCTTTTCTAATTATCTTATGACGTACCACAATAATAAATTATTATTTCTTTGTATGATTCAGAAACACCACGCTGTTTCTTTTCTTGTGGAATAACTTAGCACATTTTCTCGCATACGAAGAAATAAAGTATTGTAATCATCAAAAAATTCGACCTCGAGGATTTTAAAGAAACTCCACATTTTAGAGATCATGGAGTCTGAAAAACCATTTTTCGAATTATGTTGGTTCGTCGGTCTATCTATAATCATGATAACAGAACAAGCTGGATGGATGAAATTTTGTGTGCGGTCTTTGCATGAAAATTGTAGATTTGTATCAAATTCAGGACGGATCTGTGTAAGGGAAGTCTGTCCGTCCATGTGCATGTGATCATGATTACTGAAAAACACAACCGGAAGGACAGATAAAATTTGGAATTTGGTTTTATTACGAAAATTGTAGATCTGTATCAAATTTTGGACAAATTGATTCAAAACATTGATTGTCTGTCGATCTGTCTATTTGTGCATATATGAACTCGATAACTCTAACAATAACATATCTGCGTTGCCAGCTAGATAGGTTTATTTTAGTATATGATCTTTACACCCAAATTGTTGATCTGTATCAGATTTTCGACTGTATCCCCCCCCCCCAAAGGGTACCCCGTCAAAATAGCCCAAGCCATAAAAGCCCCGACAAAATAACCCAAATTCAAATACTGAATAACATTAAAAAACACTATTTTGTTGGGACTATTTTGGCAAGGGCTATTTTGTCGGGGCTCTTATGGCTTGTGCTATTTTGACGGGTCACTCCTCCAAATGTAAACTCGACGTTTGTTTGTCCGTCCGTATGTGAGTACGATAACTCAAAAACGCAATAAGCAAGATAAATTAAATTTGGTTTGTAGTCTTGATACGAAATTGTAGTTCTATACCAAATTTTGAGCTACCTAATTTGATATTGGCTACCTAGTGGCCCAACATTCATATTCGATTGTCTTCAGTATACTACAAATCTAAACAGAAAACGCGCCGCATTGTTTCAGTATATGTGAAACAGTGGTGTAATAAAAAAAATAAGCACTGCCGGGACGCTCTGGCCTGCGTGACAAAAATCGGGCTGTTTTAAGGATGTTTTCACAATTTTTTGTTATTTATTTCTCTTTAAAAAAAGCAGTGCTGGTTCGGCGTTCCGGTGCCTGTGACCCTTGATGTGAAAACCCAGAACAGAACACTTCAGCTCGTTACAGTCTATCTCTACAAATAAGCACGACATGTATTTCTGTCTTCTTTCAACTACTAGGTTCCTCCTTCAAATACTGTTCTCCATTTCTTAAACTGCTATAAACATCAATTTTTTAAGATTAAAAAAATGGATTAATTAAACAATGACGTTTTCATAATTATTAACGTCATTTTTTATTCCTTCATTAAAAAAAATCCGTAAATTACCTCGCTTAACGCTCCTTGCAATGAAACTCACAAAATAAAAGAAGCTATGAACTTTTACTAAAAATAAAACTCACAAAATAAAAGAAGCTATGAACCTTTACTAAAAATAGACACTTTAAAAACAACTTTTTTCCACATAAAGGTTTTATGGGCTTTCTATATAGAATTTTTTTGCTTCGTGACCAAAACAGGAATTGCAAAGTTTTTGCTATTCTCCACGAAACAAAAAAAACCCCTACAATAAACCTGGTAGCAAACTAAGTGGGGTTAAAGGACAAGAGCTTCGTAGAAGGCAGGAGTTAAATCTTAATCCGAGGTTATGACTTCATAATTACTCGTTTATTCGGTACGTTAATTTTAGTTCCGTCTCTTTGCTGAGCTTCTTTGTGAAGTCACCCCGTTTTCAGTAGGTCAAATGCACCTGAGAAAATAATGAAAGAATAAATTACTTGGTAGCGGTTCACACTGGCGCTGTTATTCAAAAGATCTTCCTTTGTATATTTGCCTAAATGTTTTAAAAAGCTGTTGGTGAATTGCTAAAATAATGTTTAAGAATAATTTATTTTACAAATGACGTGTTAGTTGTTTGAATTGCAGTCTTGGAAATCCTATTGGCTGATAATAAAATTATGAAATAGAGCTCTTTTACAATGGATTTTGACAAAATACAATCTAGATTGAATCGAAAAAAAAATTGAGTTAAAAGGAGGAGAAAATGTTGTTCTAAAATGTAAAATCAGATATGATATATTTTCATTAATATTTGAAGCCCTTAAAAATGGAAGTACATCCGCACCTTCATTGTTTAAAATTTTAATTGTTTAATTGAATTTTATCTTGAAAATAATGAATTTGGATAAAATAATTTACTCAGAAATCCATAATTTACAAGAATTATGGAATACTTTAATTAGATATATTAAACAAATGTAACTCAAATCTTTGTTTGTTTTCAATTTTGTAAAATGAAATAACAGTCTTTGTTTAATAATTTGCTATCCAGGTTAATTCCTAAACTGTTGTAAATTTCAAAATGGAGAAAAAATCCCAATTCCCTTTCTAACTTTGAATAAACTGTTTATTTCTCCATAAACATTAGAATATTTTCAATCCTTCGCTTTAAAGTCGTATTTCTCTAATTACAGTACAACCTTGATTAACCGAGGTTTCTGTTAACCGAGCCGATAGCGAAGTCTGATTTTTTTTTCCTGAATGAGCCCTGAAAAGGACCACACTTTTTACTTCACTGTCCGTACTACAGGCTCTTCTGCCCCCAAAAGCACTTAACTTCCAAGAAACATTGCACCCTGAGAAGTCAACAACGAACAATGCTTTTGTTAGGGTGATTGAAGCAATAAAGAGACATTACAGAAAGAAACTTATCATTCATATTCTTGAATGCGAAGAAAATCTAAATGAAGTTCTGAAAAAAATAAATGTGAAAGGCGTAATCTACATGATTGCCCAGGCATGGCAATTAGTAAAAGCAGCTACGATCCGAAAATCATTTCACAAAATAATTGTTCAAAAGGGGAGAGGATGAATCCCAGCAGACGGAAAGCCCACCGAAAGATGGAGAACTTTTTGAGATGACATTGAAGGGTGTGAAGAAGTTTTGGAAGAGGACATTTTCGAGTGGCTGGACGCTGAAAACTAACATCCAAGTTTTCAAATCCTTAATGATGAAGAAATTATACAAGCATTTAATCCCTCATCGGGCATTAATGATGTTGACAATGAGGACGAGGACTTTGAGGATTTAAGGACTATAAGACATACTGAAGGTGTTCAAGCACTAACAACTGCCCTAAAATATTTGGAGCAAAGAAGCGATGTTACGCCGATAGATCTTCTGTTGCTCAAAAATTGGCGTGAACGGGCAGTCACTGATAGAAATTCTGGACTTTTGCAACGAAAGGTAACAGACTATTTTAAAAAATAATGTAAATTTAACAAATAAATGTATATTAAATTTAAAAAATACAATATTTTTTTGAGATTTGTGTTATTTTTGAATGCATCTTTCAATATTCAACTTAATATAGTTAAAAAAAATTCAATTTGCTTTTTGAAATTTGCTACTAGTAGTTGATTTCCTTTTTAAATTTGTTGAGCTGTGCAACTTAACTTTATATATGTTTAGTTTTGTCTTTTAAAAAACGTTGTATTGTTTTCTATTTTAAAAAGATGTTAAATTCGCCAGCAAGGCGAGTTTTTATACACAGTTTCTATTAACCGAGATTTTCGATATCCGAGGTACTAGCGGCTCCAATTAGCTCCGATAATCGAGGTTCTACTGTAGTTTCTTTGATCCCTATAGAGCATACAAAATTCTGTGAATATGAATAGAAGAGGAAATATAAAAAGTGATTAATTGGAAAAGTGGGAATTAATTTCTAATTTTTTTTTTCTTGCTACTGAAATTCTTCACAGGAGCTCCTAAATACAGGTTTCTGTTGCAGATTCTTTTATAATTCATTTTTCGTAACATAATTATGATTTAACTCTTTGAGAAACAGCGGTATTAAAAGTGTCCCACCTTTCTGATGCGTACATATGCATGGTGGGATATTTTTTGTGCCACCTGAACCCATATGGTTTCATGACCCATGTGGCACGCTGGGACTATTGAGAACCAGCCTATAGCAAAAGGATTAATTGAATTATTATTATTTCTTATGTTTTTATACTATGTTATTCCTTTATTAATAAAAATAAACTAACTTTGTTTAATTTAAAAAAGAAATAAATTTCTGTACAACATGGGTCTTTTTATTTTCTAAAATTCCTGCCTCAAAGGGTAAAACTGGTTTATTCAGATGAAGGATTTGACAAGAAACTTCCAGAAGAAATATAAACCTCAAGATCTCTTCCTCTTATCAGCATACACTAAATCGGAATGAATGCAAGACTGAACGATATTCTTCCTCTAAAACTACTTTTTTTAAAATCAAAGTTAACATTTTCGTGATCCTACTGAGGAATATTTATTATTTGGTTATATGATTATTATTATTATTATTTGGTTTAATGATATACCTTGCGACTTTCTCCATACAGCACTTTAAGTTTTCTTTGACTGTGCGTATATTAGTTGTATTAACATCCCGTTTTGAAGCAACACGAGGGCTATTTCGAGACGGACCTCGTAATTTTGATCCGCGGTTAGATGACGAGGACGACAGTTCCCTCTTCAAGCTTCCGCCCTACACCAGCGGGAGGACTTTGGGCACCCTACCCATGATTTAACGTGCAAAAGGCGTATAAAGGTAAGCAAAGAATCTTCAGCGGAAACGGGTTTTAAGCCTGGAACCCTCCGGTCCTGTAGCCGAGACCTTACCACTGGGCCTCCGCGGTCTCTTGGCTTTGATTCAAAGAGTACATAAAATTAAAATGTATAAAATAGGAAACTGAAGTACATTAGAGTCTCAATATCCTACTTTCTATAATAACCTACATCGTCTCTGTATTGAGTCATAGGCAGGTATTGGTTTCCCTATTTGTATAGCATAAAGCAGATCAGGCAGAGACATGACACCCGGTGACCTTGCAGTTAGTGTTAGATGTGGTAGTGAATATCGGTTGTTAGCCTTTTTGATAATTTTTGGTACTTTAGAAAGTAGAATTTCATTTGCGTTTGAGTATGCAATTGTTTATTATGATGATTAAAAGGAAAAAGTTGTTTGAACGCTTTAATTACAGCGAATCTAGTATTTAATTCTGTAATATGGTTCTTGTTTGAAAATGTTTCGAACTAGAAAAATGTGTTTGAAATAATTAAATAATTCAAGACTGAAAATCATTTTGTTTCTTTGTTTTCCCCCCTCTCTTTCTCTCTCCTTTTCTTCAGTCTTATTTCTATCTTATTTAAGTTAGTTACTGTTTCAGAATAATGAACTTATGTCAAAAGCACAGAGAAAGGTACTCTTTCTCTGTGGTCAAAAGTATGGCCAATCGAATTTTTATAAATGATTAATTAAAACGTTTTAGAAGAAATTTAATTCAGTTGCTTTTTTGCAACTATTTATTACTGCTAAACCTTAAGAGACTGATTAATAAAGATATCAGTACCTATCATGATATTTTCTAGTTTGAAAGTGAAGGAAGCAAAATATTCAAAAAAATATTTAATGCATTTATTTCCCAACTTACAATGCTTTCTTGTTTGTTCTTTTTATCTTTTGAACTTCATTATTTCTTTCGTAAAATTTTGCAATCAATTGATTAATCATCCCTTTCACGGACGGTGGTTTCCTTCCGAAACCAACTTTTAAAGAGGCTTTTTCTTAGCCAGGTGGAAATCTTTTGATGATTTATAGAAAAAATGCGTTTTTAGTATCTAATAAAAATTACAAATGGCAGCATGAGTAATACTTTTTTGTTCTTATGGATTTATATACCCATTAACATTGTTTTCACGGAGGAAAATAAATTGTTTTTGCCCCTGAAAGTCTAAAAAGCATTCTTGTCTAAATTTTTGAATGAAACGTATTAGAATATATTTGTCTTTATTTCTTCAAAGCATCCTAATGCATCAGTTTAACGGGTAATTTTTAAAAGAAATTATAACTGCAATACAAATATCAAAATTCATAATATATTCTAAACACTAAGACTGTGTTAACTTTCTAAAGAATTTGTTTTATTGCCTATAAAATGAACATTTTTTCGAGTTAAAATAGATATTTCGGTTTAAATTTCTGAAGTTTGTCTAACTTAATCTTTAGTATAGCCTAGAAAACATTACTGGTTTAGAAAGGAAATTTCCGTATATTTTACATTAATCAAAGTTATTTCATAACATCTTTGTGGTAGCCATTATTATTTCGTTTTCATTAACAAATGCTTAAAAATTTATTTACGAGCACCATTTTAGAAAATGAGGACTACAAGATTAATGCGCATTAATCTTTGGCACGTGTTTGGTGTAAATTCTTTAAATGTGAATTTTTCATAGAATATGTTATTCTTTCTAATATTCTTTGCGTCACTTTTTTTCTTTGTTCATTTTTTATGACAAAGGAGGATTTAATTTCTCATACCATTTCCAATGTGATTCTCTGACACTTTTAAACGGAAGTTATTTGTTTCCTAAAAAATATGTGTATTTTGCTATCAAGATGTTTTAAATATGTTATTAAGCAGATTTCTATTTAAAAGTAAATAATTATAAGAAATAAGTGATAAATTATTTTAACGCATGTTCTCAGAATTGAAACCATAACTAACATTCATTTCACTCATAATAGATGGCAGCACTACTAAAGACGGAAATTTCTCACATCTGCATGGAAAGTCATCTTTTTCTTGATACGAAATATTTTCAGGTGGATTGAGCTGGTAGTAATGAAACGTTTTAAGGTAATTTAAAATGTGTTGCATAATTAATTAAGATATCGGCATAATTAGAAAATATTAAATAACAATTTGCATGAAAAAATATATTCTTCATGATGATAATTTGTTGCCAGAACGGTTCAGTATCCAAACCAAGAAAAAATTAAATTAAAACAGAATAAAAGTTAATGTAATTTTGGAAATATTTGAATAAATTTTAACAAATGTCAACATCTCTGAATACAAATAAGTGATCAATGAACTAGTAAGTTGCCAAAATGATATATGGCATTTCAGGGCCGGCCGGAGGGCGTTGCAAACGGTGCGGCCGCACTAGACCCCGCGTTTTCTAAAGACCCCGCGCAGCTGAATGATTTTTCAAATTAAAAATGAATTCTAATTTTTTATTTTAATCCTTGCATTTGAATATAATCACGCGATATGGGCACATTTCACGTCGACCAATCAAAGGAAAGGTTGAGGGGCTTTGAAAGCTCTAGGCCACTACATAGCCAAAGCAGAGTAAAAAAAGTAAAAACAATGTGTTTCATTATGCTTGGATTGTAACGAATGATAGTACATCGTACGTTTGGTGGGGAAATAAATAAAATATTGGTATTTAACCCTTCTTTGCATGATTTTTTCTTTATTGGTGAAATAAATCAAGGTGATATAATTCATGTTCAAAATTAAAGGAAAAATGGTTAAAAAAATCTTAGTATATATTTATAGTATGAATTTAGCAAAAAACAATATGATGGAAATTTCCATCATCATGCAAAGTTAGATTAAACGCAAACTTTTTCAGAAATTGCTCTAAAAATAACAGAAACACATGTTACAAACCTTTCATCCACATCACTTTTTTAGCAATAGAAACTCAAATATAATAAAACAAAATTAAAAACGAAATCATACGTTTATTGCAACTACAACAAACAGCGGAATGACAGCTTCAAGCTCGTTTTACTGATAGTGACACTTGCTTGTTTTTGACAGCTATGTTTTTTTTTTATGCAATGGACATTAAAAAGGTATCCAGACACGATCAACTTAAAGTGAACTTGTTCTTTTATATAATTTTTGGGCATTCAATGTTATGATGGAAATTTCTACCATCATGCAAAGAAGGGTTAAAGGGAAGACAAATGCGTAATATATTACTGAAAATTACTAAATAATATATTTCATTGTTTTTTTGTTGTAATCATACTGCTAAAAAATTTATCTTAATTTTTTTATATTATGTTTGGACAATTTCGGAATATGACTAGAGACAGAGATGCCGGAAGTAAACACGTGTGTGGATCTGATAAATTTAAGAAAAACAGAGAAAAAGAAAGAAAATTGCCGAAAACAGGAGGAACTCCCTTGCAGAATTTTTAAAAACCGAAAATGTCCGAAAAACTGACGAAATATATAATTAACAGTTTTTGAAAAATCAAAATCGCGAAACTCAAATTACACCGTATGGCATCCGTGAAAACAATCCTAATCATAAAATGCTAATGCAATAAAATATTTTGTTTCACGAAATCAGTTTCAAGGCCCCGCAAATCAACTTTGCACCAAGCCCCGCCTTTGTTCGGGCCGGCCCTGTGGCATTTATATGCAGCGCAGGCCTCTGGATTTTGAAGCTCTAGGCATAAATTTAGAATAGAGCCCCCATGAAATAAAAAAGAGAATAAATAAATAAAATCTTTAATTTCTACTACAATAGAGTAACATATATAACATCTATTCTTATGTAAATAATTATACTTAACTTATAACTCATTAATATTTATATAAGAAGAAGACAAAGCTACTTAATATAACTGTATTTTCTTTCTTTTACTTTCAGCAAATGTATCTATTATCTCACTTAAATTTAAGTCTTTGCATAATTGAATAACAGTTCAATAATATAAAGTTATAGCAGTTTCTAATATATGATAAGATAGCTTGGGGGAGGGGGGCTGGCATACGTCCAGTTGACAGACCTTAGGGACGCTACTGTTTACGTGTTCAGTAAAATACTTTTTCATATCATGATTAATATAGAATGTTGTACAATTAAATGTATACGAAACTGAAACTATATAATAAGTAAATTATTTAATCAATCAATTATTAATTTTTTCTAAATTTCTTTTTTAAAAGGCACAATTAACAAATATTATTAATTTTTTGAACTATGATCGTTGAGTAAAATGATGAAACAAAGATAAGTTTTTTTCTAGTGGCAGAGTTATAAATGAATACCTCATGAGATTACAGTTCTAAGCAAAATTTATACAGCAAAATGCATTCTATCATTGCTGGAAAAAAGTCGTTGATTGCACAATGATTATTAAAAGAATAGATGAAATCTATTACCTATTAGGTAATTATATTTTTAACCGAATTAAAGGTATTTCTATAAATAAATTGTCATCAAATTCAGAATTACTTCTCAAAGAATTTTTCTGAATCTCTGTTTTGCTTGGAGCATATAAAATTTTACTGCCACTCGCTGTCATTATCATACGAGTGATTTGCAATCAAGAGTGAGAAGAGAATAATAAAATAAACCCTTGCCGAGCGAGAATTTGTAGATCTTGATTTTTCACAAAAGCTTTGTCTTAATTGTTTCAGAGCGCAGGATTGGTGGAAATTGAAAACTGTAGTTACATAACATTTTATTGTATTAATAACTGCAGCTACACATTTTGTTGTTTTAGTTAACACCACATTCAAGACGTGGCCATAGAACCATATATGAACATGTTGATTTGCCACAGAAGCAAGTTTACTTTATAAACCATTATTCTACCTATGGTAGCTCCGGTGACCAGCTTTTTCGCTCGGAATATTGATTTTCCTAGCTGGTAAACAATTAATGCAGAACGCATAACTACTAAAATTTTACATTTATTGTTTGATAAGATTGACAAATGTAAATTTAATGGAGCTTGAAATTTATGCGAAATTGATTTACCTTTTTATGTGCCTACTTTCGAAATAATGCGTTTTAAAATTAAGTGTTTTAAGCTAAATGTCTTCACTTGGCCAAATTGAACAGCAAAAAAATTAACAGATGAGGAAGCTGCAAAATATCTAAATGTCATATTACATATTGCATAGAAGAAAAATATGATGATTTGAAAAAATAAACAAAATAACCTGAAATAAAAGCTGAATTTCCAAAAAGAGTTTCAAGAAAAATAAAAAACTTTAATTTATAAAAAGAGGGTAGCTGCCAGAATTTTCTAAATAATAAATTTTGTGAAATTTTTTCCTTTCATTTTTTTTCTTGCTTAAAAATTCAAAGAAACGAAACCTAAATTATTCGGAGAGGAACTGCCGATTTCTATAACATACAAATAATATTCATCTTTTTTATACGCTGATGTAAACTAAAATTTTATGCAAAATCAATTACAAATAATCAAGGAGATTATGAGTTTGGGGTATTTCCCTTTGGTTTTTTTATGCAATAAAATTTAATAACACTAAATACCATAGTGTTATTTTTATGTTTTGCTTCTGGTTATGCTTTTGTATGCAGAATTCTACTAATAATGAAAGCAGATGTATGCATAGGCAACTGTCGGTGCTCTACAAGACAGACCGCTGAGCCTAGAATTACAATTTTGATACAAACATACTGTGAAGGATGGGAATCAACACCTTAGGGAATTTTTTTAATTATAATTAATTAAAAATTAGGCAAGAAATTGAGATTTTTCAGCGATAACAGTCGAAAATATTATCACATAAAAATTTTTACCCCATATTAAATTTCAAAATAATATATTGCAAATGATACAATTTTAGTTGTGCAATTTTTTTTATGTTTGACAGTTTTTTAAACATATTTTTAAGCATAATTGTGAACAATGGTTTGCAATGTTGTAATGGAAGTCAAACCAATTATATTGAATCATCAAATCTTTAAATCTAAAGTTTATCTTATATTAAAAAACGTAATTTAACAATATATATATTGATTATTACGATATAAAACCTTCTTTTGCTGTAATAAAATGCAATCTGTTTTGCCAGGGTTTTTTTGTTGTTGATTCTTTGATACTTCAAATAAATTGTTTTTCGGATAGATTTACTGTATTACTTTGATAGATTTACATTTTAGCTGTGCTCAATTTTTCACTTAGGGCAGGGTAATCTGCTTTGGAGATTATGCCATTTATTTATTTGTTATAACTAGGTTAAACATTAAAGTTATAATTGTTATAATTAGATAAATAATGTGTAATAATTGTAATTTAAATCTAATGACCAAATTCATGATCAAAATAAAAATTAATCTTTATTGAATTTCAAGATATTAAAAAGCCATTCTGCCTAACACTTTTTTAAATCATTGAATGTAAAGATCTAAATCATAAATGAGTTGCAAAACATACTGCCTCAAAATCTAGTTCAAACACCAGTACTTTTCTTTTTTGTAATAACAAATTTATTTCTTTGTCTTTTGTGACAATTACCGCTTTCAGTTTACCAAAGATAAGTAAAGGTATTTAATGTAGGTTGACGTAATTAATATACAAATTAAAAAAAACGATGAACCTGCTGGTCACTGAAGGGAGCTAGTATTAAATCCAACAAAAGCAATGTAAAAATAAATTATATTTTGAGCTCACCTCTTTAAAAATAATTTTTTGAGAAAAAGGGGAAGTATTTCTTTCTACGCCCTCTCTCCGGTGAACATAAACAGAAATGCCACATTTCCTCCCAATTACTTGAAGAAGCACCAGAGATCATCCAATAAGTACGAGGCTCCTTTATCCGTTTTTACAATGTTGTAAACATGATAAAATAAGCCCTCCTGCCCCATTTTCCTTTGGTCTTTTAGCCGCCAAATGACATGATTTCTTTTTGTCCTCTTTGTCAAGGTTTCAGAGGTTCGAAGAAGACCCTTAGACTTGCACATTAGTCCATCAGTTTTATGGCTGTAAAATGAGCAGCACAAAAAGAAAGGAAAAACCATGTCGTTTTGGCAACTGTTGCAAGGATCACACCCTTTTTACAAAGAGGGACATTTCCGACTTTCTGGGTTCCTGCAAGAGTAATTAAAACTAAGTGCCCATTACGGCATCAGTTTGTAACATAAAAGTACTTGCTATTTTGTTTTAAAAAGGCTCAGAAAGTTTTTCCCTTTCTCTATCTCTCGATGGGAACCAACTCGACACCAGGCAAGCTGGCAACTTGGTCAGTCCGTTACTGGACACAACAAATAACTACTCCTGTAATGTTTAATCAGGCACAGAAGACTTATTCTACTTATTTTCGAATCGTTTTTTATTTACACAGCAGATCACACTAATTTAATTCTTAAATTTTTTATAAATGGTCATATCGGGCCCCCCCCCCCCTGCCTGCGCCCTTGGAGGGGCCAGTCTCGCCACTCTCTTGGTACGGCCTTGCGGACTAACCGGCTACTGGTCAAATCAACATTCTGTTCATGTACGAACTATGTCAATAACTTTACTCCTAGCACTAAATATTTTTTGTAGTTTTACTATGTTATGGAAGATGACTATGAGAGAACCATATTTTTTTTATTAACCTCCAGGCTTCTGAAAACTGAAACTTTCAAAATAATGTTCGGCACATTACAGTTATTTTTATTATATCTGTCTTATTTCCTACATTACTTCATATGCAATATAAACTTAAAATAGCAAAGTAAACAATGATAAGGTAATACTCTAAGTATATATGCTGTTTTAAAAATTGACCCTTCGAATATGTTTGAATATAATTTATCTGAGGAAAAACAATTTTTCTTTCATATTTAAGTAAGAAACCATGGTTTATTATAGTTTGTTCAGTGTTTTATGGCTTTAGGATCCATTTCGTTAACTATGTTAGATAGGGACATATTGTTGAGATAGACATATTGTTTGAAACTGCATCTCTTTAAAATAAGAAGAAAAAAAAGGCTCCTTAAAAACAGCCCAAAACAAGTTGATAGTTATGTTTTTCAGGATCTAACTATATAAAAAAGTTACTTAACCAAGTGACGGGATTTCAGGGATAGTAATAAAGCTATAAAACAAAATCATAAAACAACGTTTAAATAAGAGAATAAAATCTTAATATAAATAAAAGTCATTGTGGGTATGTGGGTATGTATGTGGCTATGTTCCACATCTCCTCCTAAACCAATGGACGGTTTTCAACTAAATTTTGTACACTTATTATTTAAGACAAGGCAAAGACACTTATGAACTTTTCTAAGTCCAAAAGTTAATTAAACAGGCAGTTAATTAGAAATTATCCGAAACCGTTTTTCGGCCGTAACTTCGGAGCACATTGACCGACAAAAAATTTTTTTATACCATCTTAAAGTTCAAATGTTTACCTTTTCAATAATACCAATTTTATTTTTGAGACATTTTTCCTTCGATTGTTATTAATTTTTAAAAGTTCCATAATTTTTAAATACGTGCAGACGATTTTGAAATAACGAAGATTTATAGCTACTCCGTTGCTAGGCAACGGTTAGACTTTGAACTAATTCACCTTTATTTCTGAAAATTTCTTATTTTTATTAACATCCATATAATATAATAAATGCGAAAGTGTGTCTGTCTGTTTATTACGCATTCACGGCAAAACTACCAAACCGATTTGGATGAAAATTGGCAGAGTTGTAGCTTGAAACCCAGGAACGGTCATAGGGTAGGTGACATCATGTTAAATTCATTATTTTTTATTACAGATAATTAAATAATTAACAAGCGATTTGCGATGAAGATTATTACTTTATTTTTCAATCAACTGTCACGTGATCCTTAAGGAATGCGTAAACAAAATGAAATGTCACGTGATCCTTCAGAAAAGCGCAAGCATTTGAAATGACTTATTTTTAAAGTCAAATATCACATGATCTTGCTGAGAAAAGAAATAAATAATTAATTTGTGGAATAATAACTGAAAAATAGACGCCGGGACAGAAAACTAATGATAGATATGATATAGTTTCAAGAGTGTTTGGATTAAAATTTAAAAACTAAAGTTAATTATAACTAAAGGAAAATATCGTTCAACGTTTACTTAAAATAAGAGCCTAATTTAGTGGAAAGGTTGCCAAAATAATTCTTTATCGCTCTTTTTATCGGCATCCCAGATTTGTTTGGCTGTTAAATTTGTAACCAAACCATTTGGATAATCACTGGCGGTTAAATTCTAAACCAAACGATTTAGCTAATTACAATAGTTCCATTTCGCATTTTAATGCTTTAAGAGCTTTTTTCAACTGATTTAAAAAGAAAGGATTGCATAAACCCAATGAACACGGAATTCAACGTTTTGTTTACTAAAGAAAGAACTGATTCGAACTTGGCGCTTGATACAGTTGCCAAATAGATTTGGCGTTTGCTAGAGATTCAAACAGTGTATTAAATTGGGACTTTTTCAAAATTGTTCACAGTACAGAGGAACTGATAAGCAAAGTTTAACCTTCCCTACAAGCTAATAAGAGGAATAGAGATTGTTTGTTGATTGGGTAATTTTGATACTGACTAATGAAAGTTTAGGTCAGATAAATGAAAAAAAAATGCTTCACAAATGGAGGGATGTATTACAGAATATCTATCTGTAGATACGGTAATGGGCAGTAACAAGTAAAATCATATCCTGCAGAGTTCTTCAACCACATAGAATTGTCAGGGATACCTTCCGACAAACTGAGATTAAAATTCGGTGTGCCAGAACTATCCATACGTAACCTCGATGTACCGAGACTGCGCAATGGCACACGGTTTCAAATTACACACTTAGGACCAAAAGTCGTGCTAGCTACTGATATGACTGGCGTAGCGAGAGGTGAGAGTGCTAAATTCTACGCATTCCGATAATACCGAAGGATTTACCATCCGAGTTCAAAAGGTAACAATTCTCTTTAAAATTAGCATTTGCCAAACTCAGGGTCAGACACTCAAAGGGGCAGGCGTACATTTGGAAAAATCACATTTTTTTCTGTTGGTAACTATATGTGGCATGTTCGCGTGTGTCCAGCCCACTTAACCTATACATCGGTGCAAAAAACGTGACACAAAAAATGTCGTATACAAAAGTGTGTTATCATATATAAACAATTTACCTAACTGTAACAGCAGACACATATACATTACACTCCTGTTAGTCGTCCAATTATGTATTATCAACCATCGGAACTTTTAATTTCCCCTTTCCACATATAACGAAACATTTACATTCATGAATTTAAAAAAAGTAACAAGTCAAATTCTTCGCGCACGAAGTCGCGGGTAACAGCTAGTCTATAATAATCTTATGAAAAAAGGTCTATGTATTAGATTTTACAATGGATCTTAGAAAATGTAATTAAGCTGTTTGTTAGAAAAGAAAATAAAGGAATCCCATCAAAAATGCCTTGAAACTCTGAAAAATTCACTATCTTAGCATACAGAAGTAAGTTTTCTCAATAACAAATACCAATGTGCAATATACTGTATTTTTTTAATTGTGAAAAGTCGTTTGTTGTGTGTCGCTCTACATTCTAAGCTTTTGTATGAAAAATAAGAATAATTGAAGGTAGGCTGTGATCACAGAAAGTTACGGATATTCAGATAGTCAAAAGACTCCGTGCTTCTATCTGAAATTATATAAAACAGCAACAAATAGTACCCACGCCAAAAACATAAAGAATAGAATTTTCTACAAGATCTAAATACATAGTTTGTCCGAAAAGAAACCGAATTTTTAAAATAAATAAATAATTGCTAAGAGTACATTTTAATGAGACTTGTCTCCTTCAGTATACTCTTCTCTTCTATTTATACACCGCTCCCAACCTGTCTACCACTGTTGGAATGGATTCTGGAAATCATTTTTGGGAAAGCAAGTAAATCTCACGGCGAATTTTCTCCGCTTCCCCTATTGTTTCAAATCATCGACGAAATCGGTAGTTTGATGCGTTAATGCTTTAATTTCAAAGTTTCGTATCTTTTTGGACAAACCTCATACAGTATTCAGTTTTGATTATTTAATAAAAATTGTTGATGAATTTTCGATAGTAAAAATATATATTTAATTTTTATATTAAAGAATAGTTAAATCGTCAATGTCAGACTTCAAATCGTAAAATTTATTCAACAACCTCTTTTTTTTTAAAGAAAAACTGATTACGGCACTTCGAAGGTTACCCTGTTCCAATATCAAAGGTGTTTAAACAAAATTGTAATTTTTAAATAGTTATTAAGATCATGAGGATTGGACATCGAACTTGTTATCAGTTTGAAAATCAGCCAATAATTCCTGAAAATGAATCATCTGACTGTAATGAAAATTCTAATATTATCAATCCTAATATTCTAAATTCTAAATCCAAATTCTAATATTAAAATCAATGATTTTGAATTTTTAAGACATGATATTTACAGTATCTCAAAAATATTTTAAATTTTTAAATATTAATAACTAGCAGTACACGCACGGGGTTGCCAATGGAATCAGGACTTCAACTTAATGAAGAAAACGCCCGCAATGACACGAAAAAGTTTTGAAAACAAAATATACACATTATTGATTCTCCCGCTTATTTTTCTTCACGATAATGACATTTGAACTATAGGAAAACAGTGCAGAGTAAAGAGTAGTGTTTCTCAACCTTTAAGTGTTTGCGACCCAATTTTCAATCATAATTTTAATCGCTCCCTCTCTCATAAAACGCCCCCCCCCGGGGGGGGGGGGGGGGGGCAGGCAAAGAATTTTAAAAAGTATTATATTGCTGACGACAACTTAGTAGCAAGTTACAAGTGGGTTAGGGATCCATTTCAAAATACTCCCGAAGGTTCTCAAATGCTGAAGAAGAAATCTTCAAAGACTTCAGGGCAAGTGGCGAAAACAAAAGACAATTAGTAATAAATCACTCTTTGAATTTTGGGCAGGGGTGGAAGATGAGTTTTCTGCGTAGGAAAAAAGAGCATTTCGTATACTATTACCATTTACAATATCCTACCTTTACAAAACCGGATTTTCTGCGGCTGCTGCTTTGAAGACAAGATCTCAGCTAAATATAGAAAAAGAACTCAAAGTGTCTATTTCTGCTATTAAACCTTCCATCGAAAAACTTTGCTATGCAAGACAGGCCCAAGGGAGTACTAATAATTATTGAACTTGTTTTTAATTTAGTATTGATAAATTAATTAAATTAAACATATTGTGCATACTGATATCATCCTGTTTATAAGTGTATTATAGCAGTGTAAATGTGTATTTTATTTTTATTATGTCAAAATGTATTTCGTTTTACTTTCCTTTCAGTAAATTAATAAATTTTTCTAATAAGATTTTTTTTTCGATTTGCTCGCCCCCCCCCCATTAAGTGTTATCACACCCCCTTAGGGGGCACGCCGCACAGCCGTTGAGAATCGCCACATTAATCCAAAACAATATTAAAAAATTGCAACGTGAAAATCATTATTATACAGCAATCAAATTATGCGAGACAAAGAAACATGTTTAAACACTGCCGAAAATAATAATCGAAGTCTTTCAGATAAGGGCTATAACGTCTCCTGAGCTCTGCGCCGGCAGTCAATGAAATTGCAACAATGCATGATGGGAACATTTACTTGCTCCGGTGAAAGACTCGCGGAGAAAGTCTCGCTAGCGAAAAAACTCTTTGAACTGACCCGGGAACAATTAATTAAAAAAATCAGAAAAAGGTATTTTAACAGCTTTTATTTTAAATCCGGCAGAAACATTCCAGTTATAAGCTGAAAAAAATTGAAAATGGTAGCGTTATTAAAACATCAGATGCGAGAATTTTAAGAATACCGAAAGAAAAATTCACAGAAAAGTGACTATTTTTCAAAAATTTCTCAAAATTCAGTAAATTGCGTTTGAAGCTCAAAAAATTTTTATTAGAAAGAAGATTGTTTATTCTATTCGATGGTGTATCAATTTTTTTCGATCTATTATCAGAAACGATATTGTGGAGAAAAATGCTTCAAAATTAACCCAAAACAACGCAAAATATTAAATAAAAAATCTTCCAGATTAAATTTTAAAATTCGGGCTTCTAGGTGCATGAGTCACCATTAAGACTACCTGTGTGCCAACGATAGGTTCGTCTGGACATCGCGAGCACACACACGTGTGTGTGTTGGCTCTCTAAACGGCTGATCGCTCACCCTAGACCTATTAAATTTGACATAAACATACTTTGAAGGGTGGGAATGTGCATCTAGAATCCTTTTTTAAATTTTTAGTAGGAATTAAATTAATTAAAAAGTAAGCGAAATTTTGGTGTTATCCTTAATAACTTACGAAAATATTACATCCCAAAAAACATTTTTACGCCATCTGAAAGTGCAAAAATTTACCTTTTCAGTGATATCAATTAAGTTGCCGTGCAATTTTATCTCTAATTATAATAATTTTTAAAAAATATTTTTCGGCATTATTTACAACAATACTTTTCATTGTTGCAACTCAATTAAAACCGTTTTCATTGTTTAAACAAATATTTAATTGCTTGTTTCTCTTTCATTGTTGAAAGCTGAGGTAATATCCTCAAACATTTTGCTTTCATATTTTATTTCGTCTAAATTTTTGTGGAATCAATAAATCATAATCACTGAGATATTACGCATATTAAGAAATATATCCAGTTAAATTACGGTTACTATATTTTCATTCTTTCATCTGCATGTTTTAATCCAGCTAACATGCTGCTGGCCATAAAATGTGCTGCGCCACTTTAATGTTAAAATTAAATGCATATTTTACGAGAGGACTGAGAAAGAGAAGATGGCGCCGACAAGAACAAGCTCAAGGCTACTAAAAGAACGCGGTTTAAATGCATATAGCAATTTGAAGTTTAAAATTACTTAGTTAAGGGAACCATGAGCCTCAAATTATGCATAAAAGATTCAGTTGAAATTATATTTTCGGCGAAAAAGCTGCTCGCCATAGAAGGAACTTTAAGTATTTGAAAATCCAAAATTCATTGGATTAGGGAGCGGGCGCCGGAGTTATGTTTTGACCAAAATCATTGGTAAGAACACGAATGAATTCATATATAAAATCCGATCCTACATACAAAAAGTTGAACTGGCGAATTAAGATAGTTATGAAAAACAAATACTGACTAGGTACTAACAAGGTCAATATCAGCAAGTCTCCTGTAAACACTAGAATCACTAAAAACGTTTCGAAAATTGCAAAATATATGTGAACAGCAAAAGGTTTTCCTTTATTCTACAGGCACAACTTATCCAAAACTAGCTTTATCCAACTAATTCTTCATCCCATGAGACAAAAAGGAGGGTTTTTTTTGCGTATACAAACAACAATTAGTTTTCCTAAAGACCAGTTACTGTTCAGCAACGGATTCCGAGACTACCACTTTTGGACGATTTTACAAAGGAAAGGGATGTCAGGCATTGAGTCATATGAGCGCATTTCCGGAGTTCTTTGTTAGATCATGCTCAGTAACATGTAAGCATCACCCTGCCATTCTTCACTTTCCCCTATTTTGATGAAAATAACTCCACCCGGCGCATGCGCAAAAGCGCGCAGGGTTTCCGAATCCATTGCTATACAATAATTTTTGTTGTCTTATCGGATCTTTGCAGACGAAAACAGATCGCTCCGTTGGTTTGACAAGGTTCTAACTGACATTTTTCACCGAAAATGAGGTCATAAGTTTATACTATTATACTAATTTAGATCTACACGGCGAACTAACACTACCTGCATTCTAGTGGTAACTAAACGAACTAATAATGTGCCAAACTGGTTCAATCACTGCAGACGATACTTATACTTTTCAGTTTGACAAAGATCTCTCTGCGATTTCTCTGTGATAAGGTTCTATCTTTGCACATTCAACTAAAAATGTGGAAGCCAACACACCAACCCAGGACCAAAGAGGAAAGAATGGAAATAGTATAAGAATATCCAAAGAAGACCCAGTTTTAGTAAGAGAACACATAAAATCCTTCCCGTAATAGAGTCCCTTTACTGCAGGGCACATACCAAAGGAGAATATTTGGGTTCTCACCTCAGTAGTGGGAAAATGTGCGAATTGTACCTTCAATAGTGTTGTACTGAAAAAGCTGCAGTTAGAAAATCAATGTACTACAGAATATTTGTCACGAAGTTGAACCTTGGATTTCACTCCCCAAAATTGAGTATACACACCAAACGTCAAAAGTGAACATGCGAGAAGTTAGGAATGAGGAAAAGAAAAAACAAATATTTGTCTGTATTGTTATTTGACATACGAACTGTAATACTGACTCCAGATGCTAATATAAGTTTTCTTACCTGAGAAAATTAAACGTCTACAACTTGAAAGCATACTACACGCCTACTATACAAGTATATTGTGCTTTGTAGAGTGAAAATTTACCTGACCGCTCTGGTAATGGCACTGCTAGTGCTTTTCACAAAATACTGGCCGTACTATCTGAGGAAAATGACATAATTGAATTGATAACTTGGTACGATTCGTGTGTTCCCCAAAATCAAAATACAATAATTTCAAACTCAGTTCTGCATTTTATCAAGGAAAACCCTCAAGTAAAATCAATTAAGATCAAGTACTCCTTATCAGGACATTCATGCAACCAAGAAGTTGATAGCGTTCACAAAAACATCGAAAACGCCATGAACAAAACCGACTTCTTTTCTCCAATTGGATTAATTAAAATTTTAAAACAAGTCAATCCAAGAAACCAAACCCATATTGTGTCATACAAGTGAAATTTGATGACTTTAAAGGAACAGCAAAACTTCTAAATTATAAGACTGCGCCATTCGCCAGTGTGGTAGCTCAGAAATCTACCAGAACCCTGCACACGGTGAATTTCACAACATCGCACGACAAATTTGAACCAGAAAATTCCCCAAATATTAAGTTTGCTGAGACACCTATGAGGGACTCGAAAAAACATATCAAACATAAAAAGACCTCAGAAAACTGCAGTTTGAGTGTGTTCCAAATAACACCTAAGGTTCAAAAGATGGTAAAAGAAATAAGTGCTCAAAAATAGAAAGATGCAAAGACATCATTTCCCTTCATACCTAAACAGGATAGGTAATATTATAATACTATATTACAATTTAATAAACCTACTAATGGTGCCATTCCATTTATCACGATACAAAATGATGTTTTAATTTTTTCCATTAAATTTTGAACTGAGTTAGAACTTTATACCGCACGATTGTAATCTATATAATAAAATTGCTACTTTGAAAAAGTTTTATGTGCAGTTACAACTGTGTCGCTTTTCGGAGAGCTATTCCTGTTTTGAAAAAGGTTCTAAATACATTTTGCTATGTTCCAAAACAAAGGAATAAAATATAATTTTTTTCAAGTAAATTATGGAACCTCTAAATAAAAAGCTCTTAATGTATTTATTAAAAAAATTAATTAAATTAGATCATAAATAAAAAATATATAATCGGTGTAAACTTTAAACTCATTTTTCTCAAAACTGACTTGGATGCAGTTAGAACTTTGTCAAACTAAGGCGCCGAATTGTGTACAGAAAAGTAGACAAGAATTACGCTGATATCTTTTGCACTTAAATGTAAACATTCTAAGAAGAAACCAAAAAAAGGAAGACGTGCTTTTGAGGAGTTTTGTCTCCACGTTTAAAAATAACGAAACAGTTTAGAAAACAAACTATTATTTTAAATACTTATCAGAAACAATGATTTAGAAACAAACTTTTAGAGCAGAAACAACGATAAATATTAATGACTGAAAGATTCTCCACCAATGAAATTCTTTTCCAACTGAAATTCCTATTCATTTGCCTTCCCTTCGGGAAATGCATAAAAATTTTGAATAAAAAAACTATCCTCTCATCAAATATATTAATATTTAATTGGAACCAAGCAATATTAACTCAGCTTAGCCAAATATCGGTCATGCGTCATTAAATCACAGCTGAGCCGGAAGTATATCGATACAATAAATGCAAATGAATGATTCTGAAATACAAAATTGTAAGTGGTGAAACCCAAGCATTTAGATGTATCTCGGATATTAAGTATCATTTAACAGTTTAAAGTCAGGATATGTAATTTTCGAAAGAATGATCATGACGAGATACTTATCCTTATACAGCGAAGTTAAGTTTGCACGAAGAAGGCCATGCGCCATTATCTGAGACTGATCTGAACGCCTTTATCTATGAAAATGGAATTAATGATTTATCTTGAAAGGTAGGACAAATAGCAAGAAAGCCAATAGCAAAAATATAATGACTCATCAATTTATTATAAATTACTCTTCACCCGTAACAATCAGGGTTGCGGTGATTTAAATCAGTTGATTAAAATCACTGATTTAAATCGCGATTTAAATCAACTGATTTTTTTAAAAAAAATCACTGATTTAAATCACTTTATTTTAAATATCAAGTTAATCTGCTTTAATGAAATAAAATTGTCCATGTATCTTTAAATAGTGATTTGAAAGTATTTTTAAATTATATTTAAAGAAAGAATATATAGAACATAAAAAAATATTTCGTTGAAATGATGTAACTAGAGTACTTTCCATATCTTTATTTTTGAGAACACAAGCAAATTAGATTTTAACCCTTTGCGTCGCAAGGCAATAATTTTTTAAAAATATGATGAGAAAACATCATGAATGGGTTTAGTTTATTGACTAGATATCGAATCTACAAAAAAGGTTTTTTTAAAAAACTTGCTTGATTCCGAGGGGGGGTGTCGTCCCCTTTTCGGGTCACCCCCCCATGAGAACCCCCTTAGACACAGCCACCTTGTACTCTAAAAAATTGTTGAATCTTACAGAAAATTATAAATTAAAACTTCAAGAATATTGGAGCAAAATTTTCGCGTTACTTTGCTAAAATTGTTAAATGTCCAGAACTAAAAAATTTCTTATCTCCGAGTCAAGGAATTTTCCCAAACTTTATCTCTAATAATTCCTATTCCAAAACAAAATTTCATAAGACTGCTATATACATTCTAAAAGGAGTACTATTAGCCCTATCCTAAACCTGTTATTTTCCATTTATGGTTAAATTTAACGGTTGAGAAGTGAGTGAAATTAGGTGTGCCTTTAACTGGCGCACTTCGCCGCAAAGGGTTAAATAAATCTCTAATGAGCAACACAATAAAATGCAAAATATGAGATGCTGCTTTTTTTATAAAACAAAATAAATATTGTGAAAGGATCATGTTTACAAAGAAAGAACATAGTAAAATGCAGTGAGTTTCATTTTAATACTGGAGAAAACTAAATAGTGTTGGGGACAACAAAGTTTTTATATCGCAACAATGTTCAAATGTAGGATAATTAAGTAATGCATATAAATGTTCCAAAAGAAATACAAACATCCACATAGTGCAATTTAAACTATGATCTATTCTTATAAAAGGCAATGTTTGTGAGCGTGTGCGCAATGTCCAGATGAATGTATCGCACTTACAGTCATGAAATTTGGCACACAGGTAGTCCTGATGGTGACTCGATGCACCTCGAAGCCTGAATATAAAAATTTTATCTAGAAAATTTTTTATTTAATGTTTTGTCGAAACAGATTAGGATTATAGAAAGCTTCAAAACTTGTGTTTGTAGTGAAACAAATGAACAGCTGAGTGTAAAATTCTCCAGTTATTCTAATATACAATAATATATATATATAATCAAGAAATGACAATTTTTATTATATTGTTTCTTTTTTCCTTAATTAAATTGTCTTATATTTCAAAAGTATATTATTTTTATATTTTAGTTCACAAATATTTTTTAAATAGTTGTTACATTTTTGAACTCAATTTTTAAAATTTTTTTTTTAAAGAAAGTACAGCTTAATGACTGGTATGTTGTTATATATATAATTCTATGACTGTAGGGCTCATTGTCTAATATACAGATGTTAAATATACATATATGTAGTTTTAAAAAAATCATTAAAATCAAAAAAATCTTGATTTAAATCAAAAAAATCCGATTTAAATCAAATAAATCGATTTTTTTGAAAAAAATCAAAAAAATCGACAACCCTGGTAACAATATCTTAATTAGAAAACCCTTAATTCAACATCGATTGCATTCTATCACAGTTATAACTACATCACTAACGGCATCGCGTGCTTAAAAAATTCAATCTGTAGTTCTCCAAAACAGCGAAATAGAGATAACAAAACAGGTGTAAAACGGCATATAGTGCTTTATCCTGAACTAAAGGTTAGCGGTGAGGCAAGCTTATCAGACAATGTTTGAACTGAATCGAGTTTAACCATGACTACATGACTAGTTAATATAATGATGAGAGTGAATTCTTCTGTACAGGAATGGGTCACATTTACGTTGTGTTCCGTTTCTGTGGTTGTTTCTATGCTACAATATAATCATCAGTAACTGTTTGCCAATTTACGGAAACTGGGGCAAGTCGTTCCGTTTTGGATAGTCCAGACTTAGACAAAACCGTGTGC
This sequence comes from Araneus ventricosus, assembly GCA_013235015.1. NCBI lineage: Eukaryota > Metazoa > Arthropoda > Arachnida > Araneae > Araneidae > Araneus > Araneus ventricosus. Next base: position 454,580 of record BGPR01000350.1, read on the forward strand.
AGCCAGAGGACGTCTAGGTCTAGACATAAGATATCTATAAAGAAATCACAACATGGTAGACCGAAGCTCCTAAGAAAAGTTATAGAAATCCAAATAGGAAAATGTGATGTGAAATGTAATTGTGAAATTGAAAATCATAACCCATGGAATTTAATTTTCCAAACCATACGTTAACTTTTCTGGCCTCACTATTTTGTGTTCAACATTATTCAAAAACATAGTTATTTAAATTTTTAAATATTTTAAACAAATATTCTCTGTGAAAATATTATTTAAGAGGACTCAACATTTTCACACATGAAATTTTGCCTGTAACATACATCGCAATTTTTTTATCATGCTGTTCATTGAACAGATCCTTTTTTTTTAGCCTACTCTATTTTGAACTTATTCTAAAATTTAATTGCAGAATACTATCATATTCTGAAATTGTACAAATCAATTTGGTAAAGCAACAGATAGCGTTACTAAAAGTTTCTAATGTCGTAACACAGTAAACTAATAAAATACGGAACTACACAAAACATTACATCACTGTTATGCCATACTTTTCTTGTTGCTGTACAGATTACCATTGTTTACTTTTACGAGAGGCAGTCAGCTCGTTTTGATTTCCTGCTGAACAATTCCAGGAAGATTGCTTCTTTTTAATTCGAAAGTCTTACGTTCGATTGCAATAGTGCTGAAGTCTCACCTGGGCGTCGTGACTGCGATTCAAAATTGATTATCGTGTTTGGCAAGAGCAGAACGTGTTTATTGTCCTTTGGATTTCCCACAAATGGAATCAGAATTTCCTCTCAAACATTCTTTTTAAAAAAATGTGCGAAAAATAAAATGACCTTTCTGTCATTTTTTTAGAACATTTCCAAAAAAAGCAATTTGCTTACTTAATGATTATCTCTTGTTTTGAAGAAGTGTTACTTTTAATAAGAATCTATATCTTGAAGAAGAGTTAATTTTAAGAGGATTACTAAGAAAAATTATTTCGAAATCATCGTTTTGTCTGCTTTAATAAAAACACAGCAAGTGGAAATGACGTGGGCGATTTTGCAACTCTATAATTAGCGATTTGTAACTATATAATAGAAAGCTACGAAAAATGAAAAGCAGGAATCTTTAAACTTGACTAATTAAATGTCTTAGAGTTCATAGCAAATTACTAACTTCACTATAACACAAATGCATGCGAAATCTTATACGACTTTACCGAACTGATAAATACAGAAACCTTGAGAATGATAAAAAAAAAAAAACAGAAAAGGAAATTAGCCCTAAAGCTATGAACAAAGTCAGGCTTTATTTCCTCTACTTCATTTATGGATATTCGCCTATTCCCTTCGTCGTCTGCCAGTAGACTAATCTAGTAAAATAAGTGGGAAAAGCTTTAATGACTCTGGGAGGAACTTGATTTCTTTGTCGAAATAGTGTATTCCTATTGTTATAAGCTCGTATATCTGTCTCTGTCCGGTTCGTATGGGTTATTTCAAAGCTTATCTCGCATGCTAAGCTAATAATATACTTTGGTTCTGTTCATTACTCTCACATAAAGTGATTTGAATACTCGAAAAGCACAACAGTCTTACTGTCTCAACTTAGAGTCAAAGAAAATAGATACCTAAGTCAAAGAAATATTTAAACTATGCAATCATAACATATTATATACCAATATTCCAATTACATTCGAAAAATATTTGGGGTATACAAACAACTAAATCGGGCCTCTTTCTTAAAAATTATCTGTTATTGAAATTCCATTCCATTATACCGAATCGATATCCTGTATTCTGATTCTGTTTGATTTTTCCCTTTCTCCTCTCTAATGGAAGTTGTGCTTAAGCTTTATTAGTTATTTTAATAAATTCTTAATTAAGATTAGGATTTTATTGCTGTTTCGAAATTTGAAATCGCTTTTCCAGTTTCTGCATTTTTCAGTGCCATAAAGGTATGACCTCGAAATTCTGAAGTTCTCTTTTATTGAAATATTCTATAAATATTTTCAGCAAGTTACTAAAGGAACTAGCCTGTTTTACAACTGATACTTTATGATTGTACAACAATTATTTTTCGTGTAAACAATTTCCAACAAATTCGTTAAACATTGAGTTTCGTCAAAAGTTAAACATTTCCTAATTGTACAAAATTTCATGAACTTTCGGTACTGTTAAAATGCAAAAAATGCAACTACATCATTTTTCGGGTTTCTCAGTATTTTTAAATATTTAGATCTTCGCCACCAAAGTTTCTTTCGTATCTTGTGGCATCTTTGGCAACTTTTAAAATTTCAAAGGCAATTTTTTACAGTTTTATTAAATATCTAAATTTTTCTTAATTATTTACTTAGTAATCAACTTAAATATTAATTGCCTTAACTTTCCTTTAATGTTTCAAGTTTATTAAATTATAAATCAAATTAATTTAACAGAACTATTTGCTCGCCATTTTGTACCGAGTATGAATTTTTGTGTGAAATGGCTTTAGGGGCCGTTCAAATATTACGTAAGCACCCAAGGGGGGGAGGGGGTTTGCGATTTGCTTATTTTTGCTGACAAGGGAGGAGGGGGGTCAAAAAATACCAAAACCATGCTTACGTAATATTTGGACGGCCCCTTAGATGACTGATGGCTGACTGGAGGGATTCCTTTGTGTGATTTGAATAGAGTTTGGCTTGACTGTACAAGAAGAAGGGGGGCACTTGCGGACCCGAGGGCCCTTAGGCCTCTCGGAGCTTGTCCCTGCAGTATTCCGGTTAAAAAGAAGAAAGAAACGGTAAAAAATCTCCAGCAAATTTTATCCAAGACATACCACAGGATTATAAATCGTTCAGCTTTCAAAAAATGCATAAGCAAATACAGTCTAAACTGAAGCTGTTTGTATTCAGTATGTGTGTTTTTCAGAATAAGTAGGAAAAATAACTGTGACAAAATATGGCGTTCGTCAAGTTAATGGCCGTGATTGCTTCATAAAAGAAAAAGTTCTGCTACATGGTGGCGTAGGGGTGCAAGAACCCAAAATCTCAACACTCTTCCTGATAAATTTGCTTAAATCACCTTGGATCCTCACATAGGTTTGTTCCTGATAAATTTTCTCCAATCACCTCTGTTTCATTATAAAGCTTGCTATTCGTGTTGTTTAAGAATGTGAAAGTTTCCACTTCTGAAAATTTTTGGTGCGAATTATTGGTGCAAGGAAGTTTTTCGAGTCTAAAACTATGCAAGTGATATGCATAATATTCTAATATGTTGTTTCAAATGATTCAAGACCTTTGTGTGACACGGAAATTTTATTCTTGAACATCGAATATAAGGAGGAAAAATAATTTCGGTGCATACATGATATTTCACTGTAAAGACTGTTGTTTTACTCTTGAACAATATAATGGAATTTCATAATGACCATTATGGATAGGGTAAATGTTTATATATATAAATGTAATAGTCTATATAGACAAAGTGCCCAGTAATTTTGCTATAGTTTGTAAATATTTTTACAAAAAATTACTTAATGATCATATTATTAATAGTGATATTTATAAAGAGACAAAATTAGGTGAAAGAGAAATTTCTAATAGAATTCAAGCCTTCCATAAAAAATTGGGAATTAATTATATTAAAAAAGATTATCCTCACATCTTTCTTACACCAAAATTTCACAAGAGTCCTCTTAAATTTAGAAGTGTTACTAATGGCTGCAATACTTATATTACGAAATCAGGCAAACTCTTGCAAAAATACATACAAACAGTGATAGAGAATTTAAATAAGCAAAAAGATACAATTATAGTAAATAATAGTGTAGAGATATTAATTGTAATTAAAGATGTAGAAATAACTAGTGTACATACTTTTGACTTCCAGGATTTATTTAATAGTATAGATATTGAAGATTTAACTAATACCCTAATAAATATACATAAATATTATGATCTTAAAAAAGATATTAACATTAATAATTTTAAAAATCTTATTAATCTTGTTCTAAAAGAAAATTATATCTTTTTTGATAATAAGATTTTCCATCAAATCAAAGGATTACCTCAAGGAGGCCCAGCTGGTAATAGTTTAGCAAATATTTATCTTCACTACTATGAGAAAGATTTGACTAATTATAGCCATAGTATAATATTCCGCTATATAGATGATTTAATATTATTCAATAAAGAAATTAGCCTTAAGCCACATATTGACTTCTATCCTGATTATTTAAAACTTATAAAAACTAATGACAATGAATTAGCTTCAGAATTTTTAGATCTAGATATTAAGATCATAGATAATAAATTGGTAACAGATATCTTTGATAAAAGAAATGCATTTAATTTTCAAATTAATAAATTCCCTTTTTGGAATAGTAATCTTAGCATTTCTGTCTTCAAGAATTTAGTAAAAAATTATATAAATAGAAATAATAATTTAGTAACAGACATTGATATTAGAATTAAGAACGTAAGAAATTTTTATTCCTTTGCCCAGGATTATGGAATGCCTATAGGTTTTCTAAGAGCATATATAGATAGGAAATATTTAGGTCATTTAAAATAAATCACTCATATTGGTTTATAAAAGAATATTTTTATTTCTTTGTTAGTGGGATAGTGTTTTCACTTATTCTACTCTTAATGTGTAGCTTTATTCAAATTTGGCTATTGAGTTATTTGTTTCAGATTTATTACATAGATGGCGCCAGGATCTTTCAAATGAAAATTTCCTTTTTAATAGACATTTTTAACTATTTTCTAGATAACTAAATGTATTACAATTTTTAATATATTTTAAAAGAAAAAAACATTTGTTTGCTCATATTTTAAAATATTTTGGAGGTCGTTTTTAAAAGAGATAATAAAAGATATTAAATCCGAAGGGGTGGTGAAACTGCCGCCTACCAAGTGCTCAGGCAGACGTGGGCACAAAAATGACCGTTAAAAAAGCCACTTAACTGTAAGATTAGATATATTAACGTCTCGTTTTGAAGCAAGACGAGGCCTATTTTGGAACGGACCTCGTAATTTGATGACGATGACGACACCTGGCTGGCACCTCAATCCCTCCTTCAAGCTTCCGCATCGCACCAGCGGGAGGACGTTTGGCCACTGCGTAAGATTTAGCGTGAGACAGTGCCCATACACGGCGGACCTTCAATGGAATCGGGTTTCGAGCCTGGAACCCTCCGTCCTCGAAGACGAGACATTAACACTAGGCAACCGCGACCCACCTTAGCTGTAAGAGCTATATTGATACGATCTGCTCTTCAAACAAAAATAATTCAAGAATAAACCTTTTGATTAAAAATTAAGCGTAAATTAAAAATCGTAGAAAATATGTACAAAGTGTTGGTCAGAAAAGTAGTTGCATTTCTTGAGAAAACAAAAGAGGGTCGAAATTTTACAATGATGGTCTATGTACATTAAAGTTCCATACAAAGCTACTTTTCGACGTAATGAACTCCATTATTTAAACATTTGTCGAGGCGTATCACGAGTTTTTCTATGTCTTCTATGAAAAATTCCCGTCCAGCGGCGATAGCTATTGTTGCGTTAGAGCACATTTCCATCTGAAATATCCAATTCATTTGCAATTTCGTCCACTGTTTCGCGTCTGTTTGCACGTATGCGTTCGTTCATGCGAGCAACGATCTCAGCATGTATCGAAATTGACGGTTTTTCCTCGCTGTAAGCGTCATCAAACATGTTGTCATCGTTTTCGAACATGTTGCACCATTTTGCAATAGCTCAACGCGAAATTGCATTTTCACCATATAGGTGATTTTCTAGGCTATGTTCAGTTATATCTTTTTGCCCATAAAAAAACAAATCATTGCATGCATTTCCAATTCGGACTCCACCTGTAGCTGTCGAGACATGTTCACAACTGATTAGCAAGCAAACTAAAACTGCCGGTACAAGACGCTAAGTCACGTAATGCAGATAAATATCTGCCGTGTTGCCAAATAGTTAAAATTACTTTCATCAATATTTTTTACTCAGGAGTGCAATTAACTTTTTGACTGACCTACGTACAAATTGTAATTTATTTCCATTATATTTCATTCAAGTGTCCTTTTTTAAGAATACTTCATTCTTATTAAATCTACTTACAAAATTATAAAATTTTCTAAATCTATGTAGAAAAAAAAATCACTAGAAGTTAGTTATTTGGGGGGGGAGTAATAGAATCCATGGAAAATTAATAAAACTTGTACGAGGGGGGGGCAGCTTTGGCAGTTCTGCCAGGGACACAGGATCACTTCGGTACGGTCTTGTAACAAAAAAAATACCCATCTCCGCATGGTTTATGAACTTAAAGTTCATTACCCGACTTAATAATATTTTCCAGTCCCTTACCACAGGCTACATCAGCTGCTAGAGACGTGTGTAAAGAACAAAACAATTCTCTTTGCAATGTAAAAGTTAAGATATAACCGGTATAACTTGGACGAAAATAAAAAAAAAACACAACAACAAACACAGCGAGAGAGAGAGTGATTGCACTTCAGGTGAAAGCGAAACTCGGGTCAATTTTGAAGGTCAATTTTGTTGACTACAAACCTGTGCTTTTCTTGCTCCACCGACATGCAACCCACCTCCCCTGGTGTACGTCGGGTGTATAAATTCACGAGATCGTTGCACGGACTCACATTTCCAACTGGTTTCCCTGGAAGACACCGAGTGGTAAGTTGAAAAATCTATAATAAGTATAAGCGGCTTGGAAGCCAAGTTTCCATCTCAGTTTTACCCACCGATTTGTCTTTGCGTCATAACTGAATGTTTTTCTATATTATAAATTATAATCTTCATTCATAAGCGTTATGCAGTGAAATTATGAAAATTCGAAGCTGATGGGGCCAGAATAAAAATTCGTTTTATTGAGAAATTCAAATTTAAAAAGATTTGGCTTAAATATGGGTATAGCAAAAGAAAGCGACAATTTTTAAGCTAAAAACGGCAGTAAATAATCATTTTAAAAATCAACAGATTTAATTAATAAATACATGGTGTAAATAAAATGATAAAAATTCAGTTTATTCAGAAATTCAAAATTAAGAAAGGCTGGACCTAAAAATGGGTACAGAAGGAGAAAGCGACTGCTTTTACACTAAAATCGACAGTAAATAATTATTTTTAAAATCAACAGCTTTAATTAATAATGCATAATTAATAAGTAAGCGGTATCAATAAAACGCTAACAATTATAGTTAAAAATTTGCGCTATTTTAAAAAATATTAATTTCAATAATTAAGTTTATTTAATTAGCAAATAGTATACAGCACTTTGAATAGAATATTGTATAAAAAAATTTCAAAATAAAAATCTCAATTCACATCTAAAGTGAGTAAATGTTTTTTAAAAAAATGTGAGAATTTTTTGATTGAATATATTGTACAGCAGTAAAATCCTCGACTGAATTAAGTTCCCTAAAACTTATTCATTAACGTTCACTGAGGCGTAAGGTACTAACGTATTTAACTAATGAAAAAATTCAGAAATATTAACAATCTGAAAATGCACAACTGCCTATTGGTCAATGTCATAGCAAAGGTGAATGGCACCCGGGCCAACGAACTTTATTTTCACCCTCCACCGCATACCATATGTCCTCTGAAAAATGGCCTTAGGTACTGGTTTAAAAAATGTGAAATAAATTCAAGACTATTTTATTTCCGTTGCACCCCACACCATCAACACAGCATTTTGCTTAACTTTTATATCTTTTCCGGTGCAACTTGTTATATAATGTGAGTGCTCACTTTGGTGTGTCGAGGAAGTCTGAAGACTGCATATCGGATTAGATGTCGGCTTCGTCATCTGACCAAGATTTAAAATTGGAGGTGCGTCTCAAAATGGCTCTCGCATAGCTTCAAAGCGAAATGTTTTGAAATTTAAATAAAAATTATCCACCGTCAGCAATCACTATTATTCCAAAACAAGCTTTTTGTTTTGAAATCGTATAAATCTTCATTTTCTGAGTGACAAATTGGTAATTGCGAAATGGCTTGACATCCTCAGACAGCCGGGACTGTCCCAATAATAGGCTCGTTCTCATTTAAAAAGCGTCCCAGATTTGTCTCGGTTTTGAAATACGAGGATGAATCCAAAAAAAAAAGTTTACAAGGGTAATAAAAAGTTATTTATTAACAATAGACAAAAAATACAAAAGGGGATTAAGAGGCATATTGCCGATCACTTTCCCACATAATCACCAAATCTATTTAGGCATTTACCCGAACGCAGGACCAACCTGTTTAACTCGGCTTGGTAGAGATCACGTCCCTGTCTATTGGGCCAGTTCTCAGCAGCTGTCTTCACATCACTCTTTGAAGAGAACCTTGTTCCAGATAAGTGATTGAAACCCAGATTGGGTGCCAAATCTGGGCTGTATTAGGGGTGGCTCCAGACTTCCCACCTGAATTTTTCAGCAATTTTTGAGTTTTGCGATCAGTATGGGTATTGTCATGCAGGAGGATGACATCATCGCTCAATATGCAAGGGCGTTTGAGTCGGATGGTTTCACGATGGCTCAGTGACTATTTCCTTTTTCCGAAATCGAAGGAACACTTATCTGGAACAAGGTTCTCTTCAAACAATGATGTGAAAACAGCTGCCGTGAACAAGATTTCTATAAAGCCGAGTTAAATAAATTGGTCCCGCTTTCAGATAAATGCCTAAATATATTTGGTGATTAAGTGGAAAAGAGATTGGCAGGTATTCCTCTTAATTCCCTTTTGTATGTTATGTCTAATGTCAATAATTTTTTTTATTACCCTTGTAATCTTTTTTTGTATCCATCTTCGTAAATGTTCCGAATTATCCTTCTTTTTAGATATAATTAAGCATTCATATTAAAAAATTTAAATGGTGAGTTTTATTTAATTTTTTAGTTACTACCTTCAGAAGATTTCTCCTTACCATTATTTAATATTCAGAGAATTTAGTTACTGTGTTTTTCTGCATAATCCCAGTTTTCCGCCGTAATTCCCTGTAATAGTATTAAATTCCGTGCATAATGCAAAGTCAAAAATAAAGTATCTAGATGTTAAGAGTTAGTTGGAACAATAAAGTTCGACATATCCTGCCCATTATCTAGAATCAAAGTTCAGAAAATCTGGTCACTTTAGTAATTAGGTTCTTTCTGCGATCCCTCCCTTCTTTTATTTTCTTATAAAAATTATAAACTTTTAACATAATCTGAGAACGCTTCTAATGACTTTTAAGAGGAAAGTTGTTGAAGTATCACAGAAATATTGACATTGGTTTTTTTGTTTTGACCATTTTTACACTGAAATGAATGTCTGTAGCAAAGAGAATTAAATTAAATCTTTCCTACTGACAATGTAGAATTCTCCTAAGAATTCAGACAAATATTGACCTCTTTTGTTCACTTGTGCTTGTCGTGGCCATCTTCATAAACAGAGGAAATCAAGATCATACAAAGATAGAAAAAATAATAATAAATAAATAAACTCAGAAGTAATCGAATAAAACCAAAAACACAAACAAGGAATCCATTCTAGTTCACTTTTTCAAGGGCTAAAAACTATTCGAAATGGATTCAAAATAATAATTGTGAAATTTTTCCGTAAGAAGCTAGCATTACGCCAAACATAGCTTCTCTTAGCCCGAAATTTCCTAAACAAAGGACAAAGGAGATCTGTACATCAAAAAAAATATTTTCGAAAGAAAGAGGAAAAACACATACATCAAAACGCTAATAAGATTGATTAAAATTATCAGCCATCTGGCTATATTAAAATAAGCCTTCATGAATAAAAAAAAACCTACCCTATGCGAATAGTTGAGAAAAATGAGAAAAAAGACTTCAAGTGATCACAAACTCATGTTAATTTTCTGTGAGAAGGAGGAATTATTAAACTTTCAGGTATCCTCTTGTTGTCCCTCCTGTATTCGCACAAAAAAACAGAACAAGCAGAAACAAGAATTTTTTTTTAGGGAATGAAACCAATCCAGACATATTGAGAAAAACATACATTTTATCTAATTTTTTCTAAATTTTATTCTATAAATTTTATGGTTTATAAATAAAAATAATTTTGTTGTTTTTTTTGTTGTTCTTGTTTAAAGTTTAAGTTAAGACTCTTTTATAGATTTATTCTAATTTTTCTAGTTGATTGTTTTTAAGCTTCACAATCAGAGAATTATCTTGAATCACCCCAAGGATTTCAGGTCCAAAATATTATTCAAAGCTTCCAGAATGTTGCTTTATTTGATTGGCTAAAAAAGCCTCGATGCAGGAGATGTGTAACCGATTACTCCTTCCCAGAAATTACAATTGCTTAGATTATAATGCCCCGTTTTAAAACTACACGAGGATTGTTTTCGTACGAACTTAGCAATTTTTAATCGCAGATGACAAGTGTGCATCTAAGCCGGCATACCCTCTACAAACTTCTACATTAAAACAGAGGAAGGGTGTTTGGCCCCAATGGATTTACGTACAGAATAAGATATTTGTGGAAACGGGTCTGACCCACCTCAAAGCCAAGACTGTTGCAGGACCACAATGGTCTCATCTTAAATTAGTTCACGATTGTATCGATAAGTTTAAAATCGATAATTCATTAATTAATGTGGATTAATTCATTAATTCTCAAAAACATCTAAGAAAGCAATGATTGCAGAAATAAGAGCTTGCTTATTTGTAATTTTTAAAATAAGCATAATACCACTATTCAGTGTTTCTAAGAAAATTTTAATGAGCAAAAATAATTCCTTAGAAACTCCGTCACTGTTTCCAAAAATTGAAATAAGAAACGTTTTATTTCTCAAAAGGCAGAAATGACTGGGAAAACTGTGTCCTGTTTTATAGACGTGAGGTGTAAAAATTATCGTTTGCAATGACGGAAATGACATCAGCGATTTTAGCTTCTTGATTTCCTTTGAATATAGGAAACGTTCCGTGCTTTTTCTTCATCAGTCCTATTTCGAACACCTGAAAGTAATTTGTCACCATTATTGTGACGTATCAGAGAAACAATTACTTTGAATTGAGTCAGCGTTATCTCTCGCAGAAAAAAAAACGAAAAATTCTGTCTGTCACCAATTTCTGTGTATATGCGTGAAAGTAAAGAGGTCGCTATTAAAAATTTATCAAAAGTTTGAAAAAAATTTTATATGTCTTCGTTTAATTTCGAAAATGGAGTATAATGACTAGTTTTACTCACATTTCGGTAAGAACTTGAGGTAAGTCAGGCCAAATTTTGCTTTATTGTTTTCTTTGATTATCAAGCTGTCATTGATAAAACACAGAAATAGAACTTCAAACTTGTTATCAAGTTGTCATTGATAAAACACAGAAATAGAACTCCAAACTTGTGTATAATCATGAGATAAAAGTTGGAGAGAACAGGCACCGTTGTTTCCCAATAATCTTATATCTATAGTGCCCAGACATCTCAGATTAACCGAGACAGTTTCGACTCTAGATTTCAGATTTATACCGAATTTTCAATTATCAATAAATTGTTAATTTTAAAGAACGATTAGCTAAATTTAATTTTTAATTAAGTTAGCTTCTGAAGACTTCTTCTTTCCTACTTTTAGTATACAAAGCATAGGGTCATCCTACTAAGATCAATGTGTTTGAATCATCTTGAAGGAAAAATAATAAAAGCAATAGGAAAGCATATTATTTATGTTTCTTTGCCTCTTCCTCCTTTTCAGACACATTCACTTAACTTGACATTTTCATGATTCAAAAAATGGAATTTTGAAATAGCTTTTTGTTTATGTTGTAGCTTTTTTTTTTTAATTTTGTACATTTTTGTTTTCTCGTTGGCAATACAGTATATTAATATTTCCGGAATTTGTGTATCAATAATTTAATTAACTCCAATTAATTTAATTAAAGTTGATTCCGTACGTCGCCACATCGTATTGAATTTCAGAAAAAATAGATTTAAAAAATATATAATATTTTTAAGAATGAATTATAAATCAAAAACTAAAAAGTAGAAAATATTTGAAATAAAAAAAAATTCAACTTTTTAGGGCATTAGTAAAAGTGTTTTTATAAAAACTGTTTTATTTTATTTGGAAATTTTTAAACAATAAGCTATTTTATCATTTCTTAGTTATTTTATTTTATTTATTTATTTATTTGTTGGATTGTATCCAGCACCCCGTCCCCCAACTAACGTCCCGGACTGTACATCTTAGTTCTAAAGCATCTTAAAGCTTTGGAGGTAAAACTAATTTCTGAAATAGGAAATTTCATTATTTCGTGTTTATTTCGCATATATCATTTCGAACAATTTTTACTTTCTCGTATACGATGTATACAAAGAGAAAGTATTGTAATCGTCAAAAAATTCAATTCGAGATTTTGACGAATCTCCACGCTTTAGACCTCCCTGAGTCCGAAAAACACAATTTTGGAATTATGTCTGTCTGTGAACACGATAACTCGAAAACTATTAGTGCTACGGGGATGAAATTTAGTATGTGATCTTGACACATAATTTGTAGGTTTCTTTCGAATTTTGGACAAAATCCGTCTACGGGAAGTCTATCTATCCGTCTGTCCGCGTTCATGTGAACACTATAACTGAAAAACTTGAAAAGCTATATGGATAAAATTTGGTACACAGTTTTATGATCAGGAATGTAGGTTCGTATCAAAGTTTGGGCTGAATCCGTCAAAGGGTTGACTATATGTCGGTCTGTATAATCGCATACTTCTAAACATTATAACTCGTAAATCCTACAGCTTTGATAAATAAAAATTGATATGAAGCCTGCTAACATTAATTGTAGATCCGTACCCAATTTTCGTTTCAATCGGTCGAAGAGAAGCTGTTCAAATCGCCTATTTGTCTTTTCTCATCACACAATGACGCGAGGCCGTTATTGCGCGATTCATTTGCGCTAATCCTTTCTTCTTCTACCCACGCCTTTCGCCTCCAAGCTTTCAATTCCCAAGCTTTTTTTTCTCCACTTCATTAGGGACGCTTGTTCGTTTTATTGCCTCCTTTTAGCTTATTTTTTCTTCACATGTGTTAGTAGTATACGAGAAAGTTTAGGGGAAACCACTCCCGCTGGTTTATACTAGCTGATACCGCGCAGAGCTGCGCTCCATTATATGCACACCATGCATTTTCGGCTAGGTTAGCGCATGCTGAGTTCTGATGCTTCAGCTCGCCAAAAATACAGCACACGACAACTGTCGTCAAGAAAGAAATTGAGCCAAGTTGGCGATTCAGGGCTCCAAGAAAATTCTCCAAGACAGAAAAAAAGTGCCAAGTGTTGTCGGTATAATGGAATAGCACCCAACAGTGGCAGATCTAAGTTCCAGGTCTAGGGGGGGGGGGGGGGGCTGAGTCAAAACTTTCTGTCGTCATGAGTAGATATCCAGAGCCTCAAGGCTAAAGTAAACCAAAACTCTTTAACTTTACAGAGTTTACTCACCTGACAATAAGAATCATAAAGAACAATACAATACTTTCGCTAATTTAATAAAAATTACAATGAAATAACTAGCCAAAAAATGTCTTCGACCGCTTCAAAACTACAAGTACGAGTGGAATGACTACAAAAGTAGAAAAAATTTCGAACCTGTTAAGCCAGAAAGCAATGTTAAAACGTTTTTATTATTTTTTTAAAGAGAGAAATTAAGAAAAAATAGTTGTAATTATGTTAAATAAAATCAAGAATTCTGGCTTGGCTCTGGGAGGGGGGGGGGGGACTGACCCCGATAGTCCCCTCTCTGGATTCGCCACTGGTACCCAATATACAATGTTAACAATAGTAAGCGCCATGGTGTTCACCTCAATTTGTCAATTTAACACGCTGACTTAAATCATTTTAGCATTGATCTGAACTTTCTTTGGCTCTTTTAAGCCCATCCGCTTCATTTCTAACTGATCTCTTTTAAATAAGTTCATCCAAATTTTCATTGTATTGTAAGAAATAGTATTGTGAACTCTACCTCTCAAACTCATTTTCTTTTTCGAGAAAAAGTTGTTTTACACCAGAACAAATATAGTCGCAATATGCCTATGAAGTTATGTCTAACATGGCTACCGGTTTTGTTTTGTAAACAACCCTACTGTTGTCATTGGCAAAAAAATAACCTCTTTTCTGTGCCACGTGCGGAAGCGTTTTCTGTAGATAGATTATTTATTTATTTGTTCGATCCAACTCCTCGTCTCACACCTAATATCTCGGGTTAAAGTTCAAGAATCTATTCAACTTATAAGGGTGGACGGTGAAATGAATTTCTGAAAGAGGAATTATCATTGCTTCGTGGTTAAAAGGAAAATATTATCTATTTGGGATAATATCGAGAATCTCTCTGTCAACAGGAAAGATTTAAAACATCAGACATCAAATAAAACAGAGGTAAGAGTACAATTGAGTTTAGAAATAATTTATTTCGCACATTTATGTATTTATAAGATATGTGTGTGTGTGTGAATTTTGTTATTTTCTCAACGGAATGCATATTTTCTTATGTTGATTTCAATCATTATTCTTTTTAAAAAATTTTAAGTCTTCACACCTTATAGGTTGCGAATTACTATGCCAACGTAACTTGTGTTTACCACGAGGGGTATTAGCGATGTTTTAGGTAGAAACTTACAAGGAAAGTCGTTAGCAAATCATTTAAGCCTAGTGTTATCAAATTTGTTCCAACTGAAAGATATGAATAGAAATTTTACTGAGCAATAATATTTTCAGATAATATAAGGATTTTTGAATAACAGACAGACGGCAAGTGAAAATTTCGGGAGTCTGCTATTCCGCCTGTAATTGGAATTGGATTATTAAATTCTGTTGCGTTCTTAGCAATTATCACCAAAGTTTATACCATTTTTGTTCATCCGTTTTCAGAATTATGGCTTCCAAGTTCTCACTCACCGTGCTAGCAACCGTCCTGCTAGTCCTGGGTGCCGCAGCTGATAGCAGCTTTTTCACCGGAGCTGTGTACGAACACGCACGATATTACTCGAAAAATGAATCCGCACGAGAATTAGCGGAGATTAATCTGGACTGTTACAGGAAAGCAACTGAGCTTGCCAGCTCCAAAGTAAGTACCGAATAAATTTTTCTGGTTTTGTTCTTCATGGTTTTGCAACCTAAAATAGTCTCTTTTAAAGGGGCACATTACCTTCCCAACATTTTTTTTTATTTGAAGTATGTATTATTGAAAAAAGTTTGATTGCATTGAGACTTAACAATCATAAAAAGCCATCTTGAAGAGAAAAATCCATTTTGATCTGTTTGTTTAGTTGAAATTTAGATTTTTTAAAAGAAAAATTCAATTTTTTAAAATCCCTACTACTTTTTAAAATATAAATATTTTTGCTTCCAATTTTATTTGTAGATTCACTGAAATATATTACACAAAACTATGCATGGATTTTAAGGTGTATCTAATATTCGCTTAAATATAGATATTTTACTGAATTATATAGCGAAAAATGAGGAAATTTAGCAGTACCTCATTTTATATCTTGCATAAAAAAACTAAGCAACTGAATTCTTATTGCATGCTCAGTTTTGTCATATATAAAAAGATAAACGTGTCCAAAAAATTTGAACGCTCTATCTTAAAGAGAAAAAAAATACCTTAGCGTTCTGAAAACATGAATGTGCAGAAAAGTCCGAGATGGAGAAAGAGCCATTTAAAGTTGTCATTTGCCCATGATTTTCATTAGTCATCGTAAATTAAAATCTAAATAACGTCTGAAATATTAAAGGTGCAAATTTGAAATTTTGATACAATAAGTAGAACAATAAGAGCAATGGACTAAGCCATTAAAATGAAAATTATAATTTTGGCCATTTTTTTGGGTAATGTGTACAAATATAAAATATTTGTCAAATTTAGTTCAATTTATTTTTACACACTTTTATTTAACCTGATTTGCTTCTTATTAGTAATTTTTAATCGATTTTCCTCTCACTTCCTGTGATGCGATTTTCTTATTTGAAATTTTGTTCACTTATGTTATCTGTTAATCTATAATATCGCCACTGGTATGGAATTGAAACGTAATTAATTTAGTTAAATTCTGATTGCATTCCATTGGCGTCATCTGGTAGTGAATTCGAAGAAAAGGTGATTTTAAAATTCCATAATAATACAATGATGAATTATGAAATGTATTAAAGACTAAAAAATGAAAAATAATAAAAATAAAAATATTTCTATTTTCAGTACTTTAATAAAAGCGTCTTTTTTAAAACTAGTTTTTGGAGTTATTCATTATTTATTTAGCGGACTTTTAAATTTGTGCTTTCGTTTATATAGGGGCAATGCCCAAATCTATGGATTTTGGAATTTTGTCACCTTTTATTTAGAATCAATGAAAGCGATAAAGTAAAAGAGAACCAACTCTCTCTCTCTGTTTTCAATAAGACAGGTTTTAGGATGGCAGTGGACTTCTTTAGCTAATACAGAACATCAACAAATTGAAACTCAGGTTATACAGCTAATAAACTACAAACTAGAGATAAATTGGACTCTTCAGTGCAAAAATAAAGTTTAAAATGCCGTTATCCTAAATCTCAGAATTTCTAGTGGTTGGTTTTTCTATCACTGAAACATTTTTTTGTGAGAACTTGAGTTGAAAATCCTAAAATCTTCACTCCGTAGCTGTAGCTACAAAAAAAGCATAACATAATTTTTCTAGTCTTTTGTAAAGTTGTTGTCTTTCAAAAGTGGAGCATCTATATTACACAGGCCAACACATATATTGGTGTCGGGGATTTTTTAACTGATTTTATGCGTATTTAACCTACTGAAAACAAATGTGACATTAGATTTTACCCATTACCTCTTGTTTTCAAAATTAGATTTTACCCATTACCTCTTGTCTGCAAAATTAGATTTTACCATTACCTCTTGTTTGTAAGATATAATTGCAGTATTATTTACGTTAACGTAATAATTGAGGCTTAGGGTATAGGAGTTATATAAAACATTTTCCTTAATGAATTTTGTAAAACATTTTAATCAATTGAAAAAAGCACAACAACACTCCTGTAAATCTGCAATAGTTTAATGAAAAATTAGGAATGAGAAAAATAAAATAAAAACAAAAGGTAAAGTTATTTTGTTCCACTGCGAAAGCTTCTTTTGTTTCGCCTTCTTGAAAGAACTTTTCTACACAGTCTCTTTACAGATTTCAAAAGTAATCTGATATCATATGAATATCCCATCTGTCTAGATATCGTCCTCCATTGTCTTTATGTCCTGATTAAATAGTTCTCCTTTTTCTCCACTGTTATCGCCAAGAATTTCATGAAAATGATCAAAATGGTCGTGCATGTAATGGACATCTATTCTCATAATACAAACAAGATCTCTGAATCTGTTAACTAAATCAACATAGTTTTCACCCTGGTAGTTGCCCAGGAAGCTCTTAACAACAAGGACGAATGAGAACCATGCTTTTCATTCCATCTCATTTATGGAATCGCCAAAATGAGGCAAGAGCTTCCATGAACTCGTTCATTAACCCTAGCTTTCTATGCAGAGGAGACGAGATGATATTTAGTTCGGTCCCCTTAATAAGAAAAGAATAATCCCCTTAATAAACAAGAGAACTATCCTTAATGAGTTAAGAAAGTTAAATATTTTTAAGTTCACACAAATTGCCCATTGATGTTCGCGAAACTTAATCTTCTTCGTCACGAAAGCTATGGTATCATATTTTTCTTTCATTCATCACACAGACTTCCTGTATATCCTACAGATGGTAATATTATTTTTTCTTTTTAAGTGATTTATCTGTTCGAGGAATAATTTTTTATTTAAAGTTTTAAAAATTTCATAGTTTAACTACAATGAATGTCAAAAAGTAGAACTGAGAAAAACTGTTTCAATCCGCATACCAAGTATAGTTAAAATAAGTTTAAAAAATTCCTGACACCAAAGAAAAAAACATTTTTTTGGTCTCATCATCATCGTTTAAAACTGATGGTGAAAATGATAACGATGAATTATTTTGGGTACCTATGCATCACATTGGTAACAAGAGATGCAACTATTTTTCCATATAAACAAATGTTCCCTGCCTGTGTTTCATTTAAGTATCGAATATAAAGTTTTCATTTCTGTTGATAGTTTCAGTTCTGTTTTGTTTTCATTGTTGTTGATATTAAAGCCTTTGGGTTTAAAGTTTCATATGCCCATTCTTGGAGACGAATTTGTTGAAGCTGATAGCAAAATCCCTACTTCTCCTCGCCTGATCGTGGCTGACAGTTGATAATTGTATTTTTAAAAGGATATTTTTCATAAGTAGAATGAATTATCTCGGGTTAATGGAAAACTGGTCATATTTTAAAACTTTGATAAAACTCAAAGTTAATAGACTGATGATAGACAGTGATTCTGTAAAACTTATTATTCCAGGGAAGCATTTTTAAACTTTAAAAAAATACTAACTAAAAATACTAAATACTATATTTTTGGATCTCTGTTTTTCCTTCTAGGGAGCAGACATCATTGTTTTCCCAGAATATGGCATCTTTCCACCTTTAGAGAGAGCTGAAGTGA
The DNA here is from genome assembly GCA_013235015.1 of Araneus ventricosus. Classification (NCBI taxonomy): domain Eukaryota; kingdom Metazoa; phylum Arthropoda; class Arachnida; order Araneae; family Araneidae; genus Araneus; species Araneus ventricosus. The sequence goes on from BGPR01000350.1 coordinate 473,093, forward strand.
AGAAATTTTTGGAAACCATTCCAGATCCTAAGAAATCCAGAGTAAACCCTTGTGAAGAGAGAGAGACTTATTCCCAGAGAATCATTTTACATACGCTGAGCTGCATCGCGAAAAACAATTCCATTGTTGTCGTAGCTAACATGGGAGATCTTCAAAAGTGCGAGGGCGATCCGGATTGTCCTGAAGACGGCGACTTTCACTTCAACGCAAACGTAGCTTTCGACAGGGATGGCACACTTTTGATGAAATATCATAAAGAGCATCTTTTCTACGAATTTGGCATGGATTTGGCCCGAGCGCAACAAAACTCCACTTTTGAAACTGACTTTGGAACATTTGCCACTTACATTTGCTTCGATATTGACTTTGGACGAATGAGCGAAGTAGGTCAGTGGCCGACAGTTGATGCCGTATTGTTTTCAACCATGTTTGTTGATCAAGCCCCTCAGATGATGTCTGTTCAGTTTTGGGAATCCTGGGCTCTTGCAAACAACAAAACTTTGCTGGCAGCTAATATCCAGATCCCAGGATATCTTGCTGTTGGAAGCGGCATATTCCATGGAGAAGAGGGAGCTTTGGCATACACATTCAATCCAGATGGCATTTCAAAACTCGTAGTGGCCAGAGTTCCAAAACGTGACTTTGAATCCGTAGCACCTTATGCCAGCATTACGGCAAGCACCGCTGATGGGCAGTGGGAATGGAAAGATGATGGTAAAGACGTACCTGAAGTATGCTCCAGAACACTCTTGAACGATTCAACTGTAATTACAAGAGATTACAGATGCATGGAGGAGAACATGACTGATTACACCTTCGTGAAACTTACTGCACCGAAAGGCCGTGTAGATGCCTGCAATAATGGAGTCTGCTGCTTTGTAGATTATGAAACTGACGGACTGACTGAAGATTATTACTTGGGTGTCTTCAATGGCACTTACAACCATTTTGGAAGATACAACTGGTGCGAGGAAGACTGCGTTATGGCAAGATGCGATCCCTTAGGCGACCGGCCTTGCGCAACGTTCCCTATGAAGTCCGAAACTGTCTTCCGACATCTGCACTTGAAGGGAAATTTTACGAGTAAAGTAATTTTTCCTTCGGTCACTGAAAGCGGAATGAGACTTGTACCAAGATCGGACTGGCACCATCACACCCATGATAACCTCCTTAGTGATATTCACTTTGATAGTGAATCGGGTAGGAAGTTGCTAGTCGCTGGCCTTAAGGGTCGATGTTACGACAAAGATCCACCATACAGAAGATAAATAACAATTCTTACGTCATATGTTGTCATAGTTGGTAGAAGAGTTATATAGTAGCACTATCTTCTGTGAGTAAAATGGAATATCGAAAAACAATTTTGCGAAACAAATATTGCTGGAATGCATATTTTGAATTGAACTTTTAAGATAAAAGCTGTATGAATGACTCAAGATCATGATCACGTAACTTACATTAAATGATGAGATTCAAAAATTTAAAGGAAAATAAACATTTTATTATTTCTGAAGTTTTTAAATTTTCTTCTGAATTAATAAATCTCTCACATACCTTTTTAAATGGTTGAAATCTCATTATATAATATGCTTTGAAATGAGATTCTTTTAACAATCTGAATTTATGTCTATATATCTCCAATCCTAGAAAACAGACATTTTAAAAATTAAAGCTATAGAAAAAATTTTCTAATCTTTCTTTTTCGGCGAAAAAAATTCCACAACCATAATTTTCATACGAAGCAAATTTGCGACCACAAATCTTTTCTAACTGAAAGCAGCTTCATTTAGTGCAATTATTTGGTAAAGTACAACAAAATCTTTAAAATCAAAAGATGTTTTTGCTCATTTGTATACAAGAATCTGATAAAAAGTAATTGGTATAAGAATCTTGCGACTCATCTTTAAGAAGTCTCTTTAATGTATTACTTTACATGCCACGAAATTATAATAGCTTCTTTCCAGTGTTTCAAATAAAAATAAATCTATTTATTACTTTTTATATAAATAAAATGCTTTCAAAATATTTTAGGAGAAAGACGTGTACAGAAGCAGTGGCTTTTAAGGTACATTAAGATGTGACATCGTGGCGATTTCGGTAATGAACTCTGTTATTTAACTGCTGGCAGACAAAAAAGACAAACTGAGGTTATTTGTACATCTTTATTGTAGTTAAATTCTCTAGGTTAGAATAATACTATAGATATATGCATTATTATTTATTTACAACAAATAAATTCTCAAAGGCATAATTTTCCCTCTTCAACAACCTTATCCTTTAGCGCCGACCTGGGGGATCTGCTCTGGTCATTCATTTGATCTTTCTGTCCACCTTCCTACATCCCTTTTCCTTTTACCAACATTACTAGACTGAAGACCACAGAAAGTTCACTTTCTGGCCAGCTGTGAGAAGACATCACAGTTCCTCCCCATCCCAAGGAATATTTTTCCTGAAACTCTCCAACTGAGGGAAAAAGGTTAATGCAAGCAAATATGCAGACATAAAATTGTTTAAGTTGAAAGATAAATGTGTTGGTAAAATTAAAATCTAAGTTAAAATAGTTAAAATGTCCTTGTGCTTAGTATCATGTAAAGAAAACCTAACGCACAAAAGAATTGATTAATAAGTCCACTACTTTACAAAAATTCTCCAAATCCAGTATTCAGCATAATAACATAAATATGAATTTAAATTACACAGAGAACTCAATTAATTTGAACTCGATTGCTTCATAGATATTCTATTCTCTTGCTGGCTTTTGAAGCAAACTATCTTCCAGAGCTATGCGTTGGTGTATCACCCGGGTGGCAATGGGGTAGACATGCCCCGAGCGCCATTCTTAGGGGGTGCCATGGAGACAAAACATCAATGCGCTTATGTCACTTTTTAAAGTGAAATATCATGTGGAGACGAAAAATACAAAGTCACACCCCGGGTGCCATTTATACTTGCCCACTGATGAAGATTTGGGGCGAAAAAATCATATTATGCATCGGGCGCCAGTTACCCTGACCACGTCACTGGAGTAATGGTGATCAAAATTAAATAATATATAAAAGAAACACATAAAAGCACATTCCAACAATTGAAAATCGTAATATTTCAGACGTTCTATTATAATTATTCATTATACTGCCTTACCGTCACGAGAAAAATCCCAGACACCAGACATGCTGGTGGTGGTCGTTATGGGAACGGGATACTCCACTGCATTTTAGGGGTGAAGGAAAGAGTATTATTTCATTTGGCACAGGTAGAGCCGGCGGAAGTCTCATTTCGCTTTTTGCTTCGGTCGAAAACGAATTCCTCGCCTAATGAAGTGCGCTTAGTTTCCCAAATGTTGCGGTTGATTTTATGCCCGTTTCCTTCATTTCTTCGACTCGTCTACTTGAGACAACCCTGTTCAGGGTTTTCTCGTGTCTGTAGGACATTATTCAAAATTCAAGATTACAACTCATAAAGTCACCGATATCTGTAAATATTAGATTAATATTGCTCGTATCATAACATATTTATAACCACAAGAATCAAAATTACTCAAGCATAGATGAAAAAGAACGTAAGTCGCTTAATCTTAGAATTAAAGAATATTAAACATTACAGTCAAATCTAAGAATACACCTAAGTTTCATTCATGAGCACATAAAATTCAAGTACATTACATTTTAAACTCACATGATCAAACCGACAATTCATGTTTGTGGAAATATTCAAAAATCTTTTACTTGTTTAGAATTATTATGCAAATATATAGCAAAAACAAATAAGAACATGACACAATGTACTAAGCACAAACGTAGCAACTTTCTTGGAGGCTTTCCGTTCACTAAAATAACTTATAATTTTTAGTCATTATCTGCCCAAAAGTTTGTTTAAGACTAATGCGCATCCAAAAAATTATATTGCCTTCTAGTCAAATAAATTGCAAAACATGTTTAAATCTAAATCAAACTTAAAATAGAATTTTACAAAGGCCATTAGAGAAATTTCATTTACACTAGCGTGGTAATGTTTCAATTACACAATAGAAGCAACTATACATTATACAACTCAAACCAATTCATAGTTCAGAATTTGAGATTCAAAGATACGATTTTTAACTGTTGTACATTAATACACAATTATTCAGGTAGAAAATAATTAGCAAAAGAATATTGTTATGCAGTATCATTGCCCTTGACACAAAGAAAACACAGCTAAAGACAAATTTATTCTTTTGTGTAAAAATTGACAATAAAACATTACATGTAAATACATCATTAATGCGATAAATTCTGTTAATCAACATTTAGGAAAAGCCATGTTATCAATTTATATTCAGTCGTTGACACATTGCTAGATTAAATAAATGCTCATACCACGATATATGAAGTGCTAATATGAAACATAGTACTAAATAATAGCACACAAAAATTCAAAAACATTCTTAATTTCTTTTAATATTATTAGCATACATAGGCACATCTCAATAGTTTGAATCATGTCAACCCATGATATATTTTCTCACAACTTTTACTTTTTAATTTCAATCAAATAGAACAGAACTAGAATTAAAATAACTTAAGATAAATCTACACAGTAGCAAAATGACAATTATTAAAGCATTGAAGCATGGGCAAAAAACTCATGTTGAAGTTCTAAACAAACAAATTGAAAAATTTCCTTCGGTAAAACGAAATTCAGCATTAAAATTAACTGCTACTCAGGAATAATTAAGACGAAAGCGCAGCCTTTTAAAATCATGTAATCTACAATGACCTAATAGCTACAACCCGCTGTTACCCAATTCGCGACTTCATAAGAAACAAGTTAAAATTAGTAATCATCTATTATGGAATGATGCAATATACAAGACAGCTTCCACCAAAATTTTATTATATTTCACAATTTAAGCATTGGATAAATTTAAAACATTTGAATAATACATCAATGATATACAATTATATTATAATCATAAAAATCAGTTAGATATAAAAATACACATGAGCACAATTGGAAAAATACGAAATTGTTTTTTAACGGTCAAAAGAGGTGGGTTTTTTTCTGTTGTTGCTATTTTGTTCTACCGAATTAATTTTTTTCAACGATGCAACCTTTAATTCAACAAAATACTACTGTTTGATATTTATTCAACTACAATGATACCGTAACAGGTATGCAAAGATGCACATTAAATAAAACACACTTTTGTTGTTTTGTTTTAGTATCTACACCGATACAGCGATGAACGCGCATTGATGCACAATATAATTTAAATCGATAATCTGAAACAAAATATCTCCAATAATGCAGTGAAAACTGTTCAATGAAGTAAACACTAAATTCAAACATTTGTTTGCAATACACATCTGCAATGACGCAGAAACAATTATGCGATGATGCACCATAATTTATACCCCTTTGTTTGAACCAAACATCTCTGCAGTAATGAAGAGAATGACGTGCAATTAAATAAACAAGGTATAGCTAAAAAGATATAGAGACAACAACATGCATAATTCAAGAGAATGGAATTAGTTTTGCCACCATATCTTTCACACCAAAGCACTTGCCTTCCTTCCTGTCAAGCACCGCGTCTTACGAGGCGTCTCTGGTCTCACAGCGGATCCCACCGCTCGCTGCCACGAAATAAGTTCTCCAAGGAAATCAGTGAAGGCGAGGTGTGGAGATCGGAGACACAAATAGTAGAAGAATTTGCATGGTCTGGAGTAGTTGTGAGTGGCCTGCCAAAATGGATGGGCTGGGAAATGGAATGACGTTGCCATCACGCCACTGGAATGGAATCAGTCGTCAATGCCCGCCTTTGCACTGAGATTCGATAAAAATTGTATTCTTATCTGAAAACTTATTTTAGCATTTCAGTTAGAAACAATTTTTGCATTTTAACCAGAAACACGTAACGATATCTGTTTTAAAAATGAGTTCTTCAATTTCAGTTGCCGCTCGATTCTCCTGAATTATTTAGTTTAGTTTAACTACTTTTCCTACAGATAAAATTACCACTTTCTTCGTGATTTGAAGAGAGGCTAAGTATTGTATGCCTCGGTAATTAGAGCCACGCCAAAAACAAACTTCTCCTGCATATTCTTTCATTGTTTGATCACGTAACTGCTCACATAAAAGCACTAGTATGCTTCATCTTTATTCCTAAAGCTTAGAACACTTTTTACACAAATCATTTCCATTACTCGATTGACAAGTTATATATTTTTTGTGTACTTTTTTAAGTTCAGAAGTAAACCTTTAGAACATTCTCTCTGCTAAATTTAAAAATATTGCCGGTAAAACAGGTTCTTATTCACAATACCAGAAAGGAAATTTTGCTTCATCATAAAATCTTTCAACGCAAGAATGTAGAAAATTTTCGGAATAAGCCAGCTTTAATCTAATATACGGCAATTTTAAAAGTAATATTAGTATTAATCATTGGAAGGTAATTAATTTCTTAAGACTTCAGATTTCTCCTTTGATGAAAAATGATTTAATTAATTTATTCATAAACAAAAGATCAGATTTCATATCATAAAAATTCATTTTGCACAAGATAGGAAGCATTTCTTATGTCTTGAATTCCCCCTAACTGATTTTAAAAAGGATTTAGACTGACTTTAAAAAGGATTCTGACTTTTAAAAGGAAATCACTTTTAACTTAAAAATCACCCTGGTTGTTTTTTGTTGTTGTTGTTACTCAGATTAACCTTAAGAATATCATTTATTTCTGAACTCCCAAGGGAAAATTAGCAATATTTTTCGTAAATGATTGTTGTTAAGACGAAAACTTGGTCCGCTATTCAAAGGGCTGTTATAGTTTAGTGGCAAAGATTGATCTTAGTGCGTGCTTATTGTGAGGATTGTGAGGTAAAAGAATTCTGATTTGCAAACTCTAATTTTTTTTTCTTTCGCTTTACACCTGAAGTTTTAAATTGCTAATTGCCTCAACATTTATTCAGCTATATTCCAATAAATATTATCCAAGTTTTTTCCTAGTTCTGTATTGTAGAATCACATTTCAGCATTTCATGGACCAATGGTTCAGAACCATTGAATTCGCGCACCATGTTTAACCCTTCCGGCCTTAATTGGGATATACGTCCCGGAGATAAGACTTCATTCTCAATTAGCAAATGAATCCTACTTTTTCATGGTTTTTTTATGTTTTCAGTGTTCTTAAGGAATTAGGGAATAAAATTATGATTAAAGAAACTTGAAAACACTCTCAGATCGCAAATGGCGGACTTCTGTTTTTGAGCACTCACATTACTCAAGTTTCAATTGGTCTATTTTTTTAAATTTTACAGTAAGTGCAATATATTTATGCCATACTTAGTGTAAAATAATTCTTATTGTTCTTACTAAGTAATATCTTAGCCTTTTTAATATCAGATTTAAGAAATTATGAATAAATTTTTTTCTGTGGGATATATTGTCCCAATCGTATTTAACAGCGGGATAATATATCCCATCAGTGATCAAATTACTATTATTGTTCCGAAGCTGTAAAGTTGTTTCCCTGGTAGCAATCTTATGGCAGGAAAGAGAGTTCTACACGTTTTACTGGAAAATCCCAGTCGACTATACGATTAGAACAAATTGACCCATGAGATTTCCAGGAGAGGTGGAAAGGGAAAAAGTTTAAACTCATAGTATACTTTTTTCAGTATATCAAGATTAATCTACTTTTCATAGTTAAATTTTAATCATGCAAAAGTTGGACCTAAAGGGTTAAACAGCAGTCTTCCACGTTCACTGTGACATTTCTTCTCGTCCGATTTCAGCATTCACATCTATAGTTGCTCTTAAGGTTATTGCATTAATATGAAATTACGGAGAACAAGGCACCTTATTTGAATTTAACCGCATGGAAAAAGAAGTGTCGTAACTTAAAACTATGCAATCTGTTCCTTTTGTCCATTTGCTTCGGACCGTGAGACAAGTATGAAGCAGATCACTTGTATGACTCGTTGAATAAAAGGTATTAGTTAGAACGAATTATTTTGTACCTTCATGAAATTGTATACCTTAACTTTAGGAAATAAAATATTTTTACTTACATTTCATTGTCACTCTTTAGCATGCATATTTACAGGCATTTTTTGTTCATTTAAAAAGAAATGAGGAACTGTCTATGTCCTGTGGTTTAAGAAGATTGTGTGAACTCGTTGGTTCTCAACTAAAGTAACCAGACATCCCGGATTAATAGATACAGACCCGAATACAGACCCTTTATTCCGGAATGAAGAAGAATCCCAGGTTTATGCTGAGTTTGAATTAATTGTCCCGGATTATTTCGAATTTCTACTTACAAGTAAATAGCGAATGTTAAAAGAGCATAACATATTATGTTAAAAATTTCATTTTTTTTAGATTTTGTTCAATATCTCCACCCGCTACCTGTCGTCTCTAATCAAAGTCAAGAAACTCTGATCACCTTTGAGTACAACTATTGCTAAAAAAAGAAGTGACATTGTAAACTCAAATGAAATTGGATAGTGTCATGATTGAATGTAACAGATAAATTTGGATATATAAGAAGTAATTTGCTATTCATTATGGAAAATCACACACAAAAAAATCTAGAAGTCTTCAAGACATAATAAAATGTTTCGTGTTTCTAAGAATAAAAAATTAGCATTCTGTGAAAAAATAATAGTAGTGAAATGGAAATTCTTCGTTCAAATCGCATATCGGTTTCTCATCTAACAACAGAAGATCAAGGAAACCTTGATGTCATTTCAACTAGCAATGGCTGTTCTTTTTATTTGCTGTACATTGGTTGTGGCATTGTATTAAAATTGCGGTAAGGAAAGATAGAAAGGTTTATTTATTTTGTGGAACTGCCAACATTATATGCATTTGAAAATGACCCTGCACCCATATGCTTGTTTTGTTATTGTTGTGTTGCACGTCTTTCCATTCTTCCTATAAAACAAGAATTTTAAAACTTCGAAACTAAATGAAATCGTCAGATGAAAGAGCAGTCTAAATATCACACTAAGTAGCATTCGTGGGCTAAGAGATGTGTTTTTATCAGTTATTGGCAATTTTTTACATTTTATGTTTATGCAATAACTAAAAAAGAAAAAAAAATTACAATAAACTTTACATTTTTTTCAGCAAAGATAAATCATCCATTTTAGCTTTCTTAGCAAGAACTAAGAATTATAAGGTGAAATTCAGTTATTTTAATCATAAGTCAATTTTTCCAATAACATAAATTTAGGAGGGGAAAAAGTAATGCAGAATGGAATTCCTTCCATAATTTTCAGGGCATTCCTGGTGTTCTCTATATGAATATATGAAGTGAGTCAGATTGGAGAGAAAATCTGGGTTCATTAGAAAACGACACACAGGGCACTGTTCTGGTTTCCAGTAAACATCTTCTCCGCATTTGTCTGACCGGCGCCGACGGTGAATTGCCGAACGTGGCCTGTGTGATTTTTTTTTCTTTCTTGAACGCATCCGACAGACGTGTGGTCAGATAGACCAAACTCCCCTAAACTTCTATACACGGTTTGCCTCGAAACTGTGGTACCCGTTGATACAGTCAGCTGCAGTACTTTTCCTGTTTCCTTTGGCAGTTACTGCCAAATATCGATTGTCTTGCGGCATTGCAACGCAAGTACAGCCTGTACTGAAATGTCTTCTTACGTTTCTAACCTCTTGGAACTCCTGCTATTTTCTGGATTTGAGGTTCCCAATTTTAGCGATACATCCAGCTGCATCCGGCAACTATTCTGCCAGGTCAAAAATCTTTTGTGCGAGTCCTCTGAGTAATTTGACCTAAGAAAACCTCAGGCTTACCCACTGGTTTTAAACTATACTACATCACAGCAACGATTCTTTTTTATACACTCCTCCAACTACTCTGTCCTTTACAAGATACTTTCTGTGCAATCTAACGGCTCCTTTGAACATGAAACAAAAGTATTTATTCCAAATGATATATGTAGCTCTATTTCATCATATAGTTGTTTACCCTAATGCGGGTTTGTTTTTTTTTTGCTTCTGAGGTTCTCATATATCCTTCATTTAAGTACATAGTGCATTTTATTGAAAAGTGCTATTAATGTTTTCATAAAGCAACTAGCCTATTTTGAAATTGCTACAATTATGATTACACAACATTTTTTTTATGTACAAATATGGTATTTTGCCCAGTTTTCAAGAAATTCTATAAATCTTTAGTTTCGAGCCATGGAAAATTTTTTCTAGTTGTACAAAATCTTTTAGAACCTTCGTTATAAATGTTTTTCTAATTTCTAAATAAGATATTTGTGGCGAATTTACAGCTGATAGAATATGAATACACCAATGTATTTTCATATTTTGTGCTTGTCATTTTTGTTACATTTTTCGTAAATTTCATAAAATTGTAAAAGAAAAAATAAACTAAGGCGTTTTCTTTTTGTTGATGTCATGATATCTGATAACGTTAATGTTACATTTTGCAAAGAAATTAAAAACAATTCCTCTAATCATTAAAAGAAAACCTCAGCATGCATTTATGTATTTGAATTCCATTGCCCGATGCAACAATTATTTCTAGCCCCTTACAATAGGCTACACCAACTGTTAGAGACGTGTGTGAAAAACAAGAAGATTCTGGGTGCGATGTTAAAGTCAAGACAAAACCGGTGCAACTTGAATGAAAAACAGAAGATGCACAGCCAGAAAGACTAGATGAAAGCAAAACCAGTTGAAGGTCATTTTTGTTGCTTGACTTACCCCACCGATATGCAATTTCGGTGAATAAACCCATGTCCTTTGGCGTACTTCAGGCATTTAAATCCAGGGGTCTTTACAGTCTCAGGGTACAGTCTCGCATTTTTAACTAGCTTCCCTGGAAGACACTAAATGGTAAGTTGAGAATCTATATTTAGTATATTTGCTTAAAATAGCGGTTTTGAGCTCAAGTTTCCATCTTAATGTTAACTACTTAACTAATTTACTGGTGCATCATTTGTGCATCGAATCATCGTATTTCCAAACTTATAAATTAAAATCGCCGAAGAGGGTTATTTTAGGACGGGCATCGCAATTTTCAAATGCAGATGACGAGGGCGGCATACGAGCTTTCATATCCTCTGCAAATATCTATACAAAATAATCACAAACACTTACTGTATCAACCTGACACAAATTGTAACAATCTGAAAAATGTCGTTTCTGGTCGTTTGTTTATACTTTTTTCAGAGAAACAAAAATTCCGTCTACCACATGTTTCGGAGCATATGCGTTAAAACAAAGAGGTGGCCACAAAAATCTATAAAAAATTGTCAAACTTTTTTTATGTCTTCATTCTTTAATTCCCAAAAGTGAGAATAATGAGTAATTTCACTCACGTGTCGAAAACAACTTGAAGTAAGTGTTCGACAAATTTTGCATCTGTTATTTTGCTTGATTATCAAGTTGGCATTGACCACACATATAAATAGAACTTCAAACTTGTGTATGTACAGGAAAGAAAAGTATAGAAAACAGGAATCGTCGTTTACCAATAATGTTAGACCTATAGTGACCAGATATCCCTGATTAACAGTGAAAGTCCCTATTTTAGACTGTTTGTTCCCGGTTTGTCCAGTTTTTTCATTTATCAATAAATAGTTCAGAAGCGGCCCGAAGTAATTTTACCAACCGGGCAAAGCAATAATATGCTCCCCCCCCCAACCAACGTTTCTTTTACATTTTATAATGTCTATATTCTAAATGTCAAACAAACTTTTATTCAAAAATAGATACTTGCAAGTATGACTTAATTTGGTGAGCATTTTTAAACTTCAACTATATTTAAGATTAAACGTGGTCTTATTGAAACTGAAATAATATATTTAACAAATTTGAAAAATATATGACTTTATTTCTCAAGTCTATTACAAAAATTTTTCTTCACACTTCGTTTTGGCGCCACCCTGGAGTTTAGCGCGCCACGGGCAGTTGTCCGGTTTGCCCGGATCTCGGACGGCTCTGAAATAGTTCATATTGAAAAAGATTAACTAAATTTATTTTTCAAGAAAGTTGGCTTAAGAATTTTCTTTCCCAAGTTTTACAATACATAATATAGGGCCACACTACTTTGATCAATGAAGGGAAAATAACAAAAGCAGTAGAACAGTGCAAGTTTAAAGTATATTGTCTATATACATGTTTTTCTTTCTTTTCAATTTTTTTTTGACTGGTCGCCGTCCCCTCGTGGCACAGTTTCGGCTTCGTTATTAGAGAGTCGCAGGTTCGAGACCAGATTCCCACGGAAGACATAGCGTATACGCGGAGGGCGTGGAAGATAAGGCGACACCTCGCTTATAGGAACCCTGGTGCATGGCATATCTGTCGCAAATCAAACGTCCTCCTGCTGTTTGGCGTGGAAGCCTGACGATGGATTTCGGCCCAGACGTCTCTCTGCCATCTGACCAGGTTCGAAATTACGAGGTTTTTTTTCCCGAATAGCACTCATATTGCTTCAAAACGGAACATTACTGGTAGTTCTGTGAACCATAGACCTCCCTTTCCCCAAATAAGAAAAACCTAATATTTTCTCTTCATCGCATTTTTTAAAAGTTTCGCCAATGTTGTTATTCATTGCAGCATTGTTTGTAGGGACGCAGGACATTATAATTTGACTCTCGAGGAAGTACACTGTTGTCCAAAAGTTTAGCAGAATTCTTAAGATGTGACAAATTTAGAGTTAATATTGATACATTGGTTCGCGCGCGCGCAATCAGATGCGGAGAGCCGTGGGACATATCACAGTAGTTGGAGCTCACATATTACAGTGAAAATATCGTCACGGCGCCATTTAGAGGGGCGACCAGAAAGTGATGAAGACGAAAAAGGATTTCGACTGATCAAGTTTCATAGAAAACTGATAAGGCGATGAAACTTCCATCAATGATTTCGTTTGATATCCATGATATTAACATGCATTTTCGTAAAAATAGCACGAATATTCGGGAAATTTTTTTAGAGGGAAGATTTTCTTTAAAAAATCCCTAATTTTCCAGCATGGTTTTTGCTTACTACATGCAGTGTTTTCAACCAAATTATACGAAACTAACAGAATACGTGACAATATTTTAGAGAACATTGTATTAAAATTGAACTAAATACATTGAAAAATAAAGGAAATGTGAGTATTTGTATTAATCAATTTTTAACTGCCCATGAGCGAAACAGCATAATTTTTCTTTCATAATTTCGAAGTCAGATATATAGGGCAGCTTATACAAAAATTCTAATTTGCTACCGTTAATATTGAGAAAAAGAGAAACAAAATGATGAGAGTTTCCTCACAAACTGATATTTTTAAAAAATTAATTGTACGAATAATAATACTCGAACTGCAATTGTATGTATTTAATTTGTATACTGAATGTATTAAATTTATATGTATACATATTCAACTTTCATACAATTCAATATTACTGTTCGAGGAAACAAGTTTAAAAAATATCAGTTTGTGGGAAAAAACCCTCATCATTTTGTTTCTCTTAGAGGACAAAAGCAATTCAGCTCTTGCAATGCCGATATCTTTCTTCATCTTGACGGTAGAGAATTGGAATTTTTATATAAGCTGCCCTATGTATCTGAATTTGAAATTATAAAAAAAAATTATGCTGTTAGGCGCATGTGAAGTTAAAAATTAATTAATACAAATACTCATATTTCCTTTATTTTTCAATGTATTTACTTCAATTTTAATACAATGCTTCTCTAAAATATTGTCACGTATTCTGTTAGTTTCTTATAATTTGATTGAAAACATTGCATGTAGTAAGCAAAAACCATGCTGGAAAATTAGGTATTTTTTTAAAGAAAATCTTTATATTTTCCCGAATATTCGTGCTATTTTTACGAAAATGCATGATAATATTATGGATACTAAATGAAATCATTGATGAAAGTTTCATCGCCTTATTAGTTTTCTATGAAAAGGGATCAGTCGAAATCCTTTTTCGTCTTCATCACTTTCTGGTCGCCCCTCTAAATGGCGTCGTGATGATATTTTCGCTGTAATATGTGAGCTCCAACAACTGTGATATGTCTCACAGCTCTCCGCGTTTGATTGTGAACCATTGTATCCATATTAACACCAACTTTGTCTCATCTTAAGAATTGTGCTAAATATTTGGACACCAGTGTACCTCCTTTGTCTCCATATATTCACTATCTTACAAAGCTATATTTACGATCAATGTACAATACTACACAACAAAATTGTGTATAAATTTTAATTCCAAACAAATACAAACACTTTACAAAAATAAAATGCAGAAGCGGATGTGTTAAATTATTCAGCAATGCAATGAAATTCAAGTGAAAAAAAAATTCTTATAAGACTTTAATTTCCCAAAAAAGCAATTTTTACTATCATAACCTTAACAGTGGCAATAGCACTTGTAGATGGAAGAAGTATCTTGATGAATAATTTAGATTGGTATTTAACACAACAATTGTCGTTCATATTGTCGTGTTAAATACGCAAAAAACGTTATAGGAATAACAGATAATTTTCTTCAACTTTTTATAATATGAACTGTTTTGTAGAATCACTGAAAAACCTTTCACGATATATATATATATATATATATATATATATATATCTTATTAATAAAATTATACGTAAATGTTTGCTTTTATGAGTTTTTACAAGATTAAAGTTGCACGTCTCGCCTTCACCAAAATAATTCAAATGTTTTAATGGCGCCAAACTTGCCATTGACTCGCCAGAACGTCGAAATCAGTAAAATGGCCTCGGAGTGAATTTTAAAAAATAAGAAATAAAACATATACACCATTTTCTATTCCTTCAAGAAACAATTATGTCAAATTCGAAGGAAATCGAACAACGCGTTTAGTCATAATCTCATAACAAACAAATTTACAGACAGACAAAGTGCTCAATAGTTGAGTTAAAAAGTAGACCTCGCTTCGCTGGGGCAATTATAACTAAATTAAACTATCTGCCTTTCTTAATATTTAACTATTTTCTGATTTCTAAAATTTTTATTTCCTCACATATTTATTGAATTTGTTATTCTCCAACAAATACAATAAATAAATAATGCCAGGACGTTCATTGTCCCAACTAACGTCTCGGACTGAGGCCCTCAGTTTCGGAACATTCCGATTAAAATTCAGAGAATCTATTCAACTTAATTAGAATCTTAAAACGTAGTCAGAAGGATGAATTTCTGAAAGAGCAATTATCATTATTTCGTAGTTAAATGAAAAATTTAATCTATTTCGCATAAAATGGAGAATCTATCTGTCAGCAGAAAAGATTTAAAACTTCGAGTATGAACAGAGCGAAAATAAAAGTGCACTTAATGAGTTTAAATTATAAATACTTTATTGCGTATATTTTCTTATTTATAAGACATTAATTTTATTTTATAAACAGAATTCATGTTTTCTTACTTTGATTTCACTTTTCAAACTTTTCAAGTCTTCATACCTTACGGGTTGGGAATTACTGTATTAACATAACTTTTGTTTACCGTGAGGGCTATTAGTGATGTTTTGGTTAGAAATCTAGACAAAAAGTTGTTAGAAAATAATTTAGGGCTACTGTTAACAAATTTTATGAAACATCATTTCAGTGAGTAACAGTATTTTCAAATAATATACAGATTTTTGAATAACAGACGGATGGTAAATGAAATTTGTGACCATTTGCACATTCTGTTGAATATCTGTATCGAAGAGAACTAGATTAAACATTTCTGTAAAGTTCTCCAAAGAAGTCTCGCAAGTACTAAAAAAAAATTTTTTTTCTTTGCTTAATTGTATTTGCTGTGGCAATCTTCACCATTAGAGAATCTTGAATTATCTAGAATCATCCCAATGGATTCAGGTCTAATAAATTATAAAAAAAATTACTTAATTAACTGAAAAAGCCTTGATGCAAGATATGTGTAACTAATTAAGTCTTCCAGAACTTCAAATTACGTTGATTCCGGTCCAGTTTTGAAGCTACCCAAAGGTTATTTTGGGAACGACTTCGCTAATTTTAATCGTATATGACCATCTGAATCGGCATAAACCTCTTCGAAATTCTGAACAAAACCAAAAACCAGTGGAAAGATATTTTACCTTTTAGGATTTACATACAGTATAGGTCTTTTGTGGAATCGGGTCTCAACCTGCAATCCATCTTGAATACAAGACTGTGTAGAAATCAGATCACAATTTTGTTGATCAGTCAAAAATAATTAATTCATTACTTAATGCTTATTATTTAATTGGTGGCCAAGAACGTTGAGGACAGTGTTTCCCAAACTCTTTTGTACCATGCACCATCTAAGCCTTTCTAAAATTCTAACGTCCCTTGTGTAAGATATACATAATTTTTAATATTCAAAAATTGGATTGTTCATTGAAGAGACTTAATTGATTTGTTTTAGGAAGATAACAATAGGAAACTGTTGAGAAACACAGTAAGTAAATTTTCAAAATATATAATGGAGAACTGAAATTCAAGTACGAAATAATTTTAATGGAAGATTTTTCTAAAATATTTTAATTATTAGTAATTATTTAAACTTGCTGAGATCCTTGCACTTGATGCTTGCTCCAAAGAGATTTTACGTTAGATTCCAATTTAGTTAGTTTCAGTCTCAAGTCTCCCCATTGTGTTATATCCAGCCGATTTCTTTTTTTCATTTTCGTATTGCCCCCCCCCCCCTTAACAATCAAATTGCCCCCTGAGGGACGTGGGCCTTCGTTGGGAAACACTGGCCTAAGCAGACAATGATTACAGAAAAAGAACTTCCATGTGCAAAATTTTACCAAATAAGCCTAATTCTACATTTGCAAATCTCATGGAAAGAGTAATGGCGTAGAAAATATTCCTTAGAATCTCAGTGGCTGTCACCAAAAATTGAAACAATATTTTTTTTACTTCTCAAAAGGCAGAATTGACTGCGAAAAATGTATCCTATTTGAATAGACGTAAGTAAAAATTATCGTTTGCGATGACTAAAATGAATGGAAGTGACATCAGAGCGTTTAGCTTCTTAATTTCCTTTCAATACAGGAAACGATCCGCGCTTTTTCTTCATCATTTCTGTGTCGCACACCTGAAAATAATTTATTACCATTATTATGACACATCGGAGAAACAATGACTTTGAATTGAGTCAGCGTTATCTCGCGCATAAAAATCAATTAGTGTCGAAAGAAATTCTGCTTACCACAAATTAAGGAGCATATGCGTTAAAGCAAAACGGTCACTGTCAAAATGAATCCAAATTTGTCAAAAAATGTTTTACTAATTAAATTTTAACTGTCGTAAAGAATTTGAGGTAAGTCTTCGGCAAAATTTTCATTTACTATTTTCCTTCATTATTAAGCTGGAATTTACGCTAGTATATACTAATATTACTTCAAAGTTGCGTATGTTTATGAGATAAAATTGAAAAGAACAGAATTCGTTGCTTGCTATTAATGTTACACCTATAGTGACCATACATCTCAGATTAGCCGTAACAGTCCCGATTTTCGACAGTTTATTTCTAGTTTGTCCCGTTTTTTCACTTATTAATAACTAGTTCGTTCTAAAGAAAGATTTATTAAATTTATTTTTTAAGAAAGTTAGCTTCTGAAGAATTCTCCCTCCCAAGGTTTACAATAACTACTACAGGGTCACCCTGCTCTGAGCAATGTTTTTGAACCGGCTTGAAGGAAAAATAATAAAAATAATACCAAAGAATACTATTTATGTTTATTTATCTCTCCTCCTTTTTAGATACATTCATGTAACTGGACTTGTTTCGGGTTTTTAAAAATGAAATAATGTAATCTATTTTGAATTACTTTCTTATTACTAGAGTTTTGAAATTTTGAATACTTATCTATTATCGATGGTACCGCACTATTTAAATATTTTCAAAACTTAATAATTAGTTAATTCATTAACATAATCAAATTTGATTCGATACAAGTGTCGCCACATCATAGCGAATTTGAGAAAAAAAATTCTAGATGCTGTAAAATTCATAGTAGTGAATTATAGATTAAAAACTAAAAAGTAGAAAATATTTTAAATAATTCTTCTCTTTAGGAAATTAATAAAAGGTCATTATTACAAACTGTTTTATTAAATTTATTTGAAAATTTTGAACAAATAAACTATTTGATCATTTCTGATGGCTTTTTTTTAATCCTTTTTTTCTTTATTTATTTTTTATTCTTTATTTTATTTATTTATTCTTTATTTTATTTATTTATTCTTTATTTTATTTTTTATTCTAATTTATTTATTCCTTTATTTTATTTTATTTATTTTTATTTTATTTTTGTCGTCGTCACCCAACTACCCTTCTGGACAACACATCTTAGTTCTAAATCATCTTAATACTTTGGAGGTAAACCTAATTTCTGAAAGAGGAAAGATCATAGCTTCGTGTATAATACTTCGTATTCGTTTATTTCGCCTGTATTATTTTATTTAATTAATTAATTAACTTCGCAATCGTGTATTATTTCATATTTATTTATTGGATTCTCCCACCTAACGTCCCGAAATGCGGCCCTGGGTGCAGAAGCATCCCGGATTAAAGTTCGGAGAATCTATTCAACTTGATTAGAAACTTAAAACGTAGGTGGTAAAACAAATTTTTAAACGAGGAATTGTCACTATTTCTTGGTTTAAAATAAAATATAATCTATTTCGTATTGCATAGAAAATTTATGTGTCAACTGAAAAATTTTAAAACACCTAATACATATAGAGCAAAAATAAAAATACACTTACTGGGTTTAGATTAGAAATGATTTATTACATAAGTTGTGTAGTTATAAGGCATAAATTTTATTATTATATCAGCAGAATGCATATTTTTATACGCTATTATATAAAAAGATTATTAAACTTGACTTGTTTCATGTTTGCTAACATGGAATTTTGTGATCGATTTTTCTATCCCTGTTGAACTAACTTTTTAAAATTTTGTTCATTTCAGTACAAAATAGAGCAGAGACAGTGCTCTATTTAAATATTTTCAGGACTTAATTATCTGTTAATCAATTAATTAAATTAAACTTTCTTTCCAAATCATTGGCTTCAAAATTCCATAACACTCATAATAATGAGTTACTAATTACCACACCAATAAAAGTGTGTTTCTAGAAACTGTTTTTACTAATTTTTTTTAACTTGACTTATTTCATATTAGTAAAGATGAAATTTTGGTCTTTCTGATGAGCTAGAGCTCTGAAATTTTTTACTGTTGTATGTTCTTGATGCATCGTCAGAACTTAATGATCGGTCATTCTATTAATTCTAATCTAATTTTGAGTCTATGCAAGTGGCGCCAACTGATAGTGATGGCGAGACAAAAATTTACAACAAGATACCATAATATTTATAGTAATGAATTAAAATCAGGGACAAAAAAGTAGAAAATAATAATATTTAAAAAAACATTTTTAAAAATACTCTTTTGTTAGTGCTCTAAATGGGGGAATATTAATTTTTTATCAAAATTCTGAAGCTAAAAACGAAAACATAAAAGCCTGAGGCGATGGAAACAATACTGTAAGGAAATAAAACCACAATAAATGTCATAAGAAAGAAAATTCTTAAACAACCATTAAAAATATATATATATTATGAATGTGATTAAAATTTCAATTTACTTAAAAGTTTTTCTGTTAGTCCTTCACGCATTTGCGTTTTCTTTTCGATCCTCATATTTTTGAGGGGAAAAAACAGTATTCTACATTTTAGTATATTAATAAAAGCGCGTTTTTAAAACCATTTTTTATTATTTTATCTCATTTTCGCTTTATTGATTTGTCTTTTGAATTTTTTTCCTTCCTTCGCACTTTACGGGTTGAGATTGACTGCATCAAGGCAGCCCGTGTTTACGCTGACAGCCACTAGTGTTATTTTGGCTAAATGAAAGCTGTTAACCAGACGCGGAAAAATGTGGGCTGTAAAACGAATTACGAAATGAGGAAATGTCACTTTTATTATTATTAAACGCTTTTACTAAGTTCGAAATGTATGTATGTAAGGTTGGAATTTTGCGATCGATTTTCCACTCACTTCTTAACGCACTAGGTTCTGAAATTTTGTATATTTATTGGGTCTTCATGGCAATGCAATATTTTAATAATTTTAGAGCTCTTAGTTATCAGTTTAAAAAAAAATCGCAAAATTACGTTTGCACTCGGTAGGTTTGAGGGGCGCCATCTATAGTATTTTTCAAGAACTACAGATCTTCATCGGTGAAAAGTTAATGCTAAGATCAAATATAAAGGACTTGTCATTGCTCAATTGGATACATCACTGATATCATATGGCCACTCTTTAGACGTGAACAAGTGTACGATCAAGATATCCCATCAGTAAAAGTAGACTTACGACATAAATTAATGACTAAAAACTAGAAAATAATAAATATAAAAATTTTTTTAAAAAACGCTTTTACCAATGCATTAAAAAAGAAAATAATTTTTTTCTCAAAAATCTCGAGATCAAAAAAAAATCGCAAAAGAGTGAGGAACTGAAAACAATAAGAGAAAGATATAAAACCACAATGATTGTCATAAGGAACGGAATGTTATTAAATATTCATCATATAAAATATATTATAAATGTGACTACAATTCTAATTTTTTTACAGCTTTTCTACCTGCGCCTCACGCTTTTCCGATTTTTGTTCTGACCTCCAGATTTTTGAGAATTTTTTTTTCTTTTTTAATGCATTGGTAAAAGCGTTTTTTATTTTATATTTATCTACGCAATAAAGAGAATATTAATATATTTTGGATAACCTGGTAATCTGTCTGTCAACAGAAATATTTCAAACTTCCTATATGAACCTAGCCGAGATTCCTGCATTTAGATTAGAAATAATATATTACGTGTATTTACAGCAGTTTCTCAGTTATTCGACATAAATGGAGGATGCCGATATGACAAGTGACAAAATATCAGATAATAAGGAAGGAGAAAAGGAAACACTTTTTATGTAAAATACCCCGTATTAAGCTGGACATTTACGAAAACACTGCACTATTCATTTGGTCCAACGACCGGTTTGTTTCCCGCCCATTCAAGTCTATAGATATAGGCAGATCATTCACGGATCGCTCCAAAGCGCACAACCGGCTGCTTCGATCCGCCTCCGTACTCCTCATCCCGTCAGACTGACTCCCATCCACACTCCCCTCCCCACACGAGGAATTTTCGCTTTTTGGAGAGAGCACAATCTCCTCCCCTCCCTGATTTCTCCAGTCTGACTCCCACGCACATTCTCCCTCCCCAACGCTCCCCCACACACGAGTGATTTATCGCCCGCCTCGAAGGATCATATTTCACTCTTATGGCCGAATGGGATGAATGGAAAACTAACTACGTTGGAATTCCAATTTCTCCCTCAGTCTACGCCAATTATCATCGGGGTTTTACTTTGATGAATGAGTTTGGCATCCTGTGTTCCAAAAAAATGTGGATTGGAACACTGGTAAATGTCCCGCTTTAAGCAATGTTTCTCATGATAACTGTATTTCGAGACAAAAAGAGAAGACATTTGGATAGTTGAGGGTTAAAGTAGACCACGTCCATGAAATTCGTTTCCAAGAAAATAGACCTCAAGGTTGAATAGCTGGACTTCTAATTGTTCTTCCTGTGGTGGACACATACTGAACCATGAACTTGAATCATTATTAAACAGACAAAGACAAAACATGGAGTTGTTTTGACAAAACTTTAAAGCTGAACCCTCGATATAACCAACAAAAGAATTAATCTAGGCTTATTTTAATTTTTAAAAGTAAAAATGTCTTAAAACGAACAGTGGTTATGGTGTTTTATGGGTTTTGTAACAGTTTATTTGGTTCCCTTCAGGTTGATTTTTTCTTACTTCTATATCACACAATCCCTTGTAAATTATCGCGTCGAACATCAGAAATAACTTTGAAATCATTTAATTCAATCCCTTGCTGTTCAGTTTATATTTATTTCAAAACTGTTTCAATAGCATTTAGTTCATTCTTAAGTGTCATTTTAACATTTCTGACGTCTCTTGGCTGTTGTCCTTCAAGCTCGTTCCCATTCACAAGTTGGGCCATATCACGTCAGTCACTTCACACTGTTCATCAGAAACCACCCATTCATGAACGAAAACTTAGAAATGACATTAACTACTACAGCGGTTTCACAGCCTTGTAGTCTACAGCAATACTAACAGTACGGCATCCAGAGAGCCCGGACTAGGGATGGCGGTTTTTACGAAAATAACCGGTTTTCGGTTTTTCAGGTTTTTTTTCACCTCCGATTTTTGAAATAACCAGTTTTCGGTTTTTTATAAAAAAACAACAACCGCTCTTTGTAGACAAAATTTTTCATTAATATTGTTTTTACAGGAAATAAATCCATTGTCCAATATTTATCTGTTCATAAAGACTCTTTCAGACGCCTCGAGGAAGCGGTTGTCGTTTATTGCCCTAAGATGATTAAATTCAAAGCTTCATAACTTGGTAAATTTTTTGTCTAATCGAACATAAAATCGAGCCTATCTTCCGATCCGGTTTTTTTACCCGGTTATTGGATTTTAAAAAATAATCGGTTATAACCGGGGCAAAAAAATAACCGAAAAAACCAGTTAAGCGAAACAAAAAAATCGGTGTTCGGTTAAAACCAGTAGGTTTTTCCCATCTCTAACCCGAACTTGATGCTCTGCGAGGCGATGACAAACCCACCTAACGAAACTATTTAACGCATTTTCATATTTATGATTTTTAACTAATTCAGAACACATGTCGGTCGAAACAAAAGAGACTTTATTGGGCCTACTTTCAATACATACATTTTATTATTTTATCAAATAGGATGCATATTTTCTTATTTTGAGTTCAACTATTAGACTTTCAAACTTCTGTGGTCGGGTAAAGAGTTACCTGACTCTAGAATATTTCATACTACCGCATAAGCACTTTATAAGACGTTAAACTTTAACGCTTGCTAAATAAAAAGATAACACAATAAAGAAACTATAAGAAAGGTACTAAGCAATTTATTTCACAAAACTCAACAATATATATCAATGGCAGAAGACTGTTGCCATATCGTAGAACACAACCAAAACAGAAACAGAACGATTAAAAATGCAAATTGCACAGTTCAAAGCTCTAGCGCAACAACAATAGTCCGAATATTAATCAGGCTCTAGCACGGTATAGTTCTCATGGCACCACACTTCTTTGAAGTCTTCAAACTTTACAGGTTGGGAATCACTGTATGAACGTAACTTGACGGCCATTTGCGATGTTTTGTCTAGAAATATACAAGAAAGGTCGTTAGCAAATAAATTAAGGATATTATTATCGAATTTTATCAAGCTGTAAAATAATAATTCTAAGTAATAATACTGAGAGATATTATTTTCCTATAATATACGGATTTTTGAATAACAGACGGATGGCAAATAAGATATTGAAAGTCTGGTATTCCGTCTGTAAATAGAATCTTCTTATTAGGTTCTGTTGCATTCATAACAATCGTCTCCGTTGCTTATACCATTTTTCATGTTTTTTTAGAATTATGGCTCACAAGTTAACACTTTTTGCTGTGGCAACAGTCCTGCTAGTTCTGGGTGCGGACGCTAATGGCTGCTTTTTCACTGGAGCTGTGTTCGAACACACTCGATACTACTCGAAAAATGACTCCGCACGCCACATAGTGGAGAAGAACTTGGTCTCCTACAGGAGGGCAGCCGAGATTGCCAGCTCTAAAGTGAGTAAAGAATAAATTCTTCCGCTTTTACTCTCTGTAGTCTTCTAAGCTAAAATATTATTTTTTTTAATTTTAAAAATTTCACAAAACTCATTCTATTGATTTCTAACTGTTTATTTAGATCATTTGTAAATCTGTACCTTGTTATAGAAAAGGCTCAATTTCCAAATGTTTTGATTTTGAAATTTTGCCGCCTCTTACTTCAAAATAATGAAAAAAATAAAGGAAACGAAAGCGAACGCTCATGTTGCAAGATAAGTATAGCGAATATCTTTGAAAAAAAGTTCAAAGTAATTTTGAAATATGTTTTAATATTTGGTTATACTTATTAGAATCAACTAAATTAGCTTTTACCCAAAGCAAACAGAATGTAGATTGGACCTTTTTGCATTAAATTTTACATATTTGTAAAAGTATCTCAAAACTCAGAATTTCTAATTGTATTTTTGAGCTGGACATTAAATATTATGCTCTATCATCTTAATTAACATTCACAAATATTTTTGTTTAGTCATATTTCGACAAATACCATTTACACGTGTATTACAGAAATAATAAATATTTACTCA
The DNA here is from genome assembly GCA_013235015.1 of Araneus ventricosus. Lineage (NCBI taxonomy): Eukaryota > Metazoa > Arthropoda > Arachnida > Araneae > Araneidae > Araneus > Araneus ventricosus. The sequence goes on from BGPR01000350.1 coordinate 497,402, forward strand.
TTATCGTAACGAACATAGTATTTCAATTTTTCTTTACTTTAAAACCATTGAGTTTGAAGATATATATTGCAGTTCCTATAGCCGAAATGTCGAAACTGATAACAAATTTCGTTTCATTTGACCTCTCATCATCTGATTATAAGCGCCAAGCTGCTGTAGTGCGAGTCGCAAGAGTTTTGCGCCACTGGAGCAACGCGATGATCTCAAAAAGCGCAAGAGAGAGAATTAAGATATACGACGTCAACGTTTGCAGTTGGCTTTTAAAAATTTGAACGGTACATGGTTATTTTAAAATGACGGAATTACATTAATGATATTAAATGTTTGACAATATTGTATATCTATATATTTAAAATAATTGGTAAAACCAGAGGACCAGTCCCCCAGACCCAACCACTGGACCGATTTCGATAATTTTTGTTTCGTATGGAAGCTTATAATGTCTAGATATGTCATTAACGGGTGCCTGCAACCACTACCCTCCGTTTTCGAGATATATTATAAAATCAGTCTCTGGCAGAGTCCCTCAGCCTCTACAACCGCCATTTCTCCAAGTTGCAAGCAGAGCTATGGGCTATAAATATCACGGGCGAACAGCTGGTCGCCGAAGGCGGTATTATAATCTAAATTCCAGTTATTAAAATTATTTTGAAGATTAATGTCTTCTATATTGTGAAACTAAACTCTACAAGTAGCAATAATTTGATCTGACGAACTGACTCAAAAGAGTTTTAAAATGATCTCAGTTTAAATTAAATTTATCAGGTACTTCTTTAATAGCTAATATTGTATTTTAAAAGTGTATGCTAATTTGCTAAAGAAAATAAATGACTTCGGATTAATCGAAAAATCTCTTCTCAAGTGTCACTTTGATAAAAAAAAAAAAAGGTCATTTCTAAAGGCTCTCTTCACAGCTGAAAAATATGTGCAACAAATTTAAACTGTCCTGTAACGATTTTTTTTGAGATAGCTCAATTATCATTTGTAAAAAAATATGTATTATCAACACCCTTAAGCTCCTGACGCCTAGGTATAAATATAACAAATTAGCTGAATAACAGCTTCTATAAACAATGGGTTAGTTTGAAAGGACCCGCAGAACGCCTGTCTCCCATCCCACATCCTCCCGCTTGCTTTTTACTTCTGGGGTTGACTTGAAACGTTTAAACTACTCGACAACTAAATGAATTTGACCTTAAACAAAAGATGACCGATGTTTACAACAACATGAGAGGCGACGAACTACTTAATATTTACGACATATACTAGTGCGCAAAAATTAAGCACCATTCGTAAAATTCGAAAAATCTAGAACTAGTATGAATACTATGTTTCAAAATCAATCGTGTAACATACAGTCGTGGATAGTCGCATTTTACAGTGAAGATTCGGTAACGAGGGCATTTTGGGGATCAACCGAAAATTGCTGAAGACGAAAAGGGTTTCGTCTACCCCCGTTTCCAGAAAGCTGATAACGATCCGTTACTTTTATCAATGGTTTTATGTGCTGTGAGCAATACTTATGTACATTTTCGTAAAAATACTACGTATATTCGGGAAGATATAAAAATTCCTTTTTAAAAAATCCCAAATTTTTTCGCATGTTTTTTTTTTTATACCATGCAAAGTTTTCAGCCTAATTATACGGCACTTACAGAATATGAAACAATATTCTAATAAAGCATTATATTATAATTTAAAGTAAATGCTTTGAATATTCGAAGAAATATGTGTATTTGTATTAAATAATTTTCAACTGCGCATGCGTTGTTCAAACTTCGTAAATTCATATATTCACTAATACACATTTCGCATTAAATTCAACAGTTTCGCTTACCTGTCAGTAAGGACTCCTAGGCAACATTTTAGACATACTCCAATAGTAGGCAGGATATAAATTTATTGACGTAAACATAGAAGACCAACACATAACACACGCAGCATAAGACAAGCACAGAACAAAAACCAACAAGACATCCATCAGACAGAGAGTTACAATATAATATAGAAGAGTTTTCTATTTTGTTAATTTACATTAAAATGCCTTAACTACGTAATTCCGGTGTAATGCTAAGTCAATGCAATCTTCAAAGCGAAAGTCCAAAAGTAATGCAAATAGAGTCAGAATTTTTAATGTAAGTAAACAAAACAGGAAACTCGTCCATAGTAATCTGGAAACAGCGAACAGCGCCACCAGGTGACGTTCGTGAGCTCTTTTTTCATTATGTGCGAAGCATACCAAAACTTTCGTTTCATAATTTCAAAGCCAGATATATAGGGCAGTTTATATAAAAATTCCAGTCGAATACCGTTAAGATTCAGAAAGATATCGACATTGCAGTGAGGTGAATTTCAGTTGCACCCTAAGAGAAGAACATTCGAATAGTAATATTGAATTGTATAAAAATTAGAAATATGCTGAATACCCATTGATACTTAAATATTAAGTCATGTAGCTTAAATTGCAGTAAATTAGGCATTATACACAACAAAAATATCAATTTGTGGAAAAACCATTATCATTTATCTTCTCTTAAAGAGAAACTGAAATTCATCTCGCTCCAATGATGACATCTTTCTAAATCTTAACGGAATTTTTAACTTCAACTGGAATTTTTATATAAGCTGCCCTACATATCTAAATATTCAAAATATTGAATTTGAATTGTATTATAATGCTTCGATGGCGTATTGTCACGCATTCTGTAAGTTTCGTACAATTTGGTTGAAAACGGGTTGTTATAAGCATAAAACATGCGGAAAAATTAAGGATATTTTAAAGAAACCTTTATATCTTCCCGACTATACATACCATTACTAATATAATAGCCGAGATCTCACGGTCATGTCTGACGTCACCAATAATAAAACTCGATCCATAGCACTGCGAGACGTTAAACAGCATTATTTCATTGTTAGAGAACCTAAATTTCAGTAATTTTAAATTTAAAAGAGTGATTGTCGTTTTAATTTCAAATTTAATACATAGCTCGACAATAGTGAAATAAAATTTTCTATCGATTGATATAAAGTTTATCTCGCTATGATCAATAGCTCCCGAGAAATTTAATTTAATCATATATTTCAAATTAATTTCCGTTTTTGAATGGAAAAGTAGTAAATTACGTCAGTGGTATATCGTGCGTGTGATATAGTTTGGACGCCACGGTGCATCTCATTATTTATTGCAATCGTGATGATATAATTTGATAATATTTTTTGGCAACGTTTGACAAGCAAAGAAGTTATTTGTTTTGAAGCTAGATTTTCTATCTATCTAGATTATATCTACTAGATTTTCTAGATTCTTTTTAGACCAAGAGGTTTTTTGAATAAAGAAACATGTAAATAATATGCAAATAAAAAATATATATTTCCTGTCATAAAACATATGTTTATTTTATTTGTTTTCAATCAATGTTAAACATTTCTCTCGCATATATATCTATTTAAACACGTCAAATTTGACGGGAAATCTCTCGAATGAAGAGGCAATTTGCACCTGTCATACCATGACGGGTAATTTTCCAGTTTTTAAGAAAATTCACGTAAGTATTGCTCATAGAACATAAAACTGTTGGTGTAAGTTTCAAATCATTATCAGCTTTCTGTGAAAGGGAGTGAGCCGAAATCCTTTTCCTTTTCATGAATTTCTGGTTGGTCCCCTGAATGCCCTCGTGACCCAATCTCCATTGAAAGATATTAGCTTCCATGATTGTACACAGCTGATTTTGAATCATTGCATCCGTATTATCTCCAAATTTTTCACATTTTACGAATGGTGCTAAATTTTTGCACACCAATGAACATATAAAAAAAGCTCAGTTATGCATAGAAGCAGAGCGGAAACATTTCGTTTCTTTGAATCCTGTTTCGATGTGATTTTGAATTATATTTGTCACTTTCCATGACCTCTATCTACGTAATGCTTTATTTCGATATATTTGTGATACAATTCTTTCACGCTTGTTAGCATATTTTTGATTTATTAAAGAACACCATTGTTAATTTGTATGTTGTCCATATTTTCATTGATAGAGCAGCAATTTTAATGGTAAAAAAAGTAGTTCAAGTCGTCTTACTTCCTACATCGAACAATTTTAAAAGTACAGATACGCAGGATTTTTTTGTAATGATCTTGTTGTAGTAAGAGAAAATAATTTTTCTAATTGACCAGTTTTGTCTGGGGGCAGGGCGATTTAAAGGCTAGGGTGCACCAGACACGCGCCAGGGGCCTCAAACCTGAAAGGGTGGGTGGGGCCTAAAAAGAGGAATTTTTTTAATATCGCTGTAAATTAACTTATTCTAGGAACTCCGAAGATCATCTCCATCTAAACAGACGCAAAATCCAAGTTCAGATAGACTGGTGTTTAATCAATTCCAAATGAATAATCACCAACCCATCAGAAATTCCAGGCCTAAAGAAGAAACCCATTCGTTGTCTTTTTTTTTATCTTCTTGCAATGATTAGACCGAATAGTGAGTTTTCATTTTCAATGATAATCAAATAATTCAGCTGTCATTAGTACTAATAGATCAGATTAGTAAATTAAAAATTTCCATATCCAGAGAGCCATTTGCGCTCAATTAGCTATTTCGGATAGTTCCCGTGGTAGAATGGGAAACCAGCCACTCCCGATTTTCATTCATTTTGCCCTTACACTTTTGGTAAACGCCTATTAAGAGTCATTTCAGAACACTCTTATCCTTGGTTATCTTAATCTGGCATTCAAAATGCATCCCTGAAACTGGGAAATCTCGTTAAAGGATGAAATATCTTAATGCTTTAGGTTTGTTTTACTGTGCGAAAGTTTATTGCTCACTAAATTATCATTGCAACACTAAAAGTAAAGACATTCCAAACTAAACGAGACCTGAACCTCCGTACTGCTAAGAAATAAGCTTCGATAAATTTTTGGTCGCTGTCACAGGAGGAAAATCCATTACTGTACTTTTCATAATTGTGTGAAAATGAATCCGCTGGAATAGATACGACTTTGTCTAACAAAATCTCTCATTTTGATAAAAAAGCTAGAAGTTCAATGTCTCGAACTTTTGCTTTAATTTGTTAAATACCTATACGTGGAACAAGACGAAGTAAATAACACTAGAACTTAATAATTAGTTTATAAATAGCTATAATCGTCTTCTTTCGGGGCAATGTACATGAATTTCTTATAATCTTAAACTTTACCGTTTTGCATCACAATAATCAAACATGGAGCATTTCAAAAGTTTAAAAAGGATATTATTGTTTTGAATTAAAGTTTACTTTTAGTTTTTGGGATTTTATTAAAACATCACGTTCTTGGTGGTTTAACGAATTCATAAAAATTAAAGGTTGACTGTTGTTGAATTTATGTGTTTGTATTTAAGAATTCGCGCGTTTTTATTAAAATCAAGTTTTCGTTCTATTCAAACTGATCTCCAAAATTTCTTAAGTTTGGCGATAATTTTAGCTATGAAAAAGGTATTTTTAACTTACCATGAATGATAAACAAATGTGATCTGGCTCTGCATCTTTGTTGTATAGTGAAATAATCTGAAAAACTTTCGGAATGAGTCCTTTTTGACATTAATCTTCAATTTTAAAATGCGTTGTCCTTTCATATAAGAATTCACATTTCAAAAAAATTTAAAAAATTATAAAATGGAGAGATAAAACGGTTTATAAGAAACTTATTAAAGAGAAAGAAAAGTAATTGTTTAAGAAATGAAAATAAGCATGGTTTAGGTGGTTTAAATATTTAATATTAAACATCACTTGTCTTTTCATTCACACTTTAAATAGTTCAGTATTTAATATTAAATAAAGTCTTCTTTGAGCCTTATGCTTCACTAACTTTATGGAGAAAATAATATTAATGTATTAATATTATAGCAGTAATACAAAATAATAATAATCTATTAATGTAAGCAATAATACAAAAAGCAATTTTGCTAAAAAAATAATATGAATTTTACTTTTATTCAATGAACCTGAGGTTATTTCGATAACACTTTTGCCAATTCAAAACATTTTATGATTAATTAAGAAATTAATAGATAAAATGAATTAGTTATAAAATGACATAATGTAGCAAATATAAAACTTAATTATTATTAATAAAAATATAGTTATCATTAATAAAAATATAGCTATCATCATTAAAAATATGCGAAATTTTGTTATTTTAAAGCCTAATAATTTGAAAGTACACACCATTGATTAAACACTTGTGGGCAGAGCCGGAGTCAGAGCCCATAATATACGCATCTATGATTCTTTCAAAGAACCATTCAGCGCTAGGGGCCCCCAACAAGCTTAATCCGCCCCTGTCTACGGGAATCATAAAAAAATTTAAAAGTGTAACTTTTCGAAAATTAATAACAGTACTATTTCATTAACGGAACCTTATTTCCCATTTTATGTTAAACACCTTTGTAATTTACAGTGCCTACTTATCTCCAATAGGTAAAATATTAAAGCGCATTTCAACCTTTTTGTGATATCCTGTAGACTGGACTGCGATTCAATAAAACTTAACATTACGGATATTTTCCTAACAGGGGAGCTTTTTCATATTTTGAAACAACGCAATGATTTTGGTTTTTCCTTCCAGGGTGCAGACATCGTTGTTTTTCCAGATTATGGCATCTTTCCACCTTCAGAGAGAGCTCAGGCGAAAAAGTACATGGAAACCATTCCAGATCCTAAGAAATCCAGAGTAAACCCTTGTGAAGAGCGCGAGGCATATTCCCAGAAGATCATTTTACGTACTCTAAGCTGCATGGCAAAGGAAAATTCCATTGTTGTTGTGGCCAGCATGGGAGACCTTCAAAAGTGCGAAGGCGATCCGGATTGTCCAGAAGACGGCGACTTTCATTTCAGCGCAAGCGTAGCTTTCGACAGGGATGGCACACTTTTGATGAAATATCACAAAGAGCATCTTTTCTACGAATTTGGCATGGATTTGGCCCGAGCGCAACAAAACTCCACTTTTGAAACTGACTTTGGAACATTTGCCACCTACCAGGGTTTCGACATTGACTTTGGACGAATGAGCGAAGTAGCTCGATGGCAAACTGTTGATGCAGTATTATATTCTGTCATGTTTATTGATCAAGCTCCTCAAATGATGTCTGTTCAGTTTTGGGAATCTTGGGCTCTGGCAAACAACAAAACTTTGCTGGCAGCTAACACCCAGATCCCAGGGTATCTTGCTGTCGGAAGCGGCATATTCCATGGAGAAGAGGGCGCTCTGTCTTACACATTCAACCCAGAAGGCATTTCCAAACTCATAGTAGCCAGAGTTCCAAAATGTGACTTTGAATCCGTAGCACCCTACGCCAGCATTACGGCCATCACCGATGACGAGATGTGGGAATGGAAAGGAGATGGTCATGACGTACCTGAAGTATGCTCCAGAACACTCTTGAACGATTCAACTGAGATTGTAAGAGAGTATAGATGCATGGAAGAGAACATGACTGATTACACCTTCGTGAAGCTTACTGCACCGAAAGGCCATGTAGATGCCTGCAATAATGGAGTCTGCTGCTTTGTCGAGTATGAAACTGATGGACTAACTGAAGATTATTACTTAGGTGTCTTCAATGGCACTTACAACCATTTTGGAAGATACAACTGGTTCGAGGAAGACTGCGTTATGGCAAGATGCGATCCCTTAGGCGACCGGCCTTGTGCAACGTTCCCTATGAAGTCCGAAACTGTCTTCCGGCATCTGCATTTGAAGGCAAATTTCACGAGTAAAGTAGTTTTTCCTTCGGTCACTGAAAGCGGAATGAGACTTGTGCCAAGATCAGAATGGCACCATCATTCCCATGGTAATCTCCTGAGCGATATTCGCTTTGATAGGGAATCAGGTAGGAAGTTGCTAGTCGCGGGCCTTAAAGGTCGATGTTACGACAAAGATCCTCCATACAAAAGATAAATTAAAATTCTTACAGCAAATGTTTTCACAGTTGTCAGAAAAACTACATATTAGCACTTCCTTCTGCTAGTACATGAAATACCGAAAAAAATATTTCAGAGTAAGAGCAGCTAGAATGCATGTTTGGATCAGAAATTTTAGGATCAAAGCTATATGAATGACTCAAGATTTAGCAATTCATTGTAATCAAACTTTTTGTTTTGTTTTTAAACCTTGAAATGAAAGTATAGTTTTTTAAATGAAAGCACTGTAAAAAAATATTGTTTTTATTCCAAAAAAAGAATATATTCGTACAACTAGTTAATAATGCTAAGCATTTCGATAGAAAATTAAATTACAGATTCAAATCTACCGATTAGTACAAAAATAGGAAACGATAACAAGATCACGTAAATTAAATTAAACAACGAGATTTTAAATTTAAAGAAAAATAAATATTTTTTCGAAGTTTTTAAATTTTCTTATGAATTAAAGATCTCTCACATACATTTTAAACGGTTGAAATCTCTTAATACATTGCTGTTTGAATTAAGAACTTTTTAACAGCCTACATAGAAGTTAAAATTTATGTTCACATAGCTCCATCCTAGAAAACAGGCAAACAATTTAACCCTTTCTAAGGCCGTGGAAAGTATATTTCCCACTAAATCCATCAATTTTTAAGGCTGGCGTAAGTTTTCGCCAAATTTTTTGAGGAAACAAAAACCTAGATTTTCCAATTTCTTATTTCAGATCTTAACGAAGTGTCTTGACGTCATAGTTAATTATTAATTAACAAAATTAACTAAAAAAAATCGATTTCATCCAATAAGCTAAACGAACTTCTTTTTTTAATTAATCGCAATCCCAAAGTTATTTTATTATACCACTACTAGAAAAAAAAGCCATTTAAAGGGTTAAGAAAAACACTTAAGCTATAGGAAAAAAATAGCTAAACCACATTCTGATTTTCATACGAAGAAAATTTGCTACCACAAATATCTTTCTTTTCAAACTGAAAGCAGTTTCATTCAATACAGTTATTTGATAAAGTGAAATAAAATATTTTAAGTCAAAAGATATTTCTGCTCATTTGCATACAAGAATCTGATAAAAAGTAATTGGTACAAGAGTTTTGCGACTGATCTTAAAGAAGTCACTTAAAACGTATTGCTTTACATAAAACCAAATTAGAATAGCTTTTTCTCAGTGTTTCATATAAAAACAAATCTACAACTTTTTTTCTGAAACATTTTTACTTATTCGGAATTCAATTAAAAATTTTATTCTCATCTGAAAACCTACTGTAACATTTTAGCCAACACTAAAACGCTACAAGTTTTCAGATGACAATGAAAAATCTGTTTTTCATTTTGGGACAGAAACACGTAATTAAGGATTTCTCTTTTGAAAACCAGTTCTTCATTTCAGTTACCGCTTCTATTCTCCTGAATTATTTACTTTAGTTTAAGTACTTTTCCTACAGTTAAAACTATCACGCTTCTTCGTGACATGAAGAGAGTCTAAGTATTGCCTCGGTAATTAGAGCCACGCCAAAAGTATATTTCTGCTGGATTTTCCTTTCATTGTTTGATCATGCAACTGCTCACCTAAAAGCACTAGTAAGCGTCATCTTTATTTCTAAGGCTTAGAGGCACAAATCATTTCCATCATTTGATTGGCAAGTTATGTATTCCTTGTGCACTTCTTAAAGCTTAGAAGCATTTCTTAGTTTAGAAATGCTTGAAGCTTAGAAGAAAATTTTCTCATACTTCTGTAAAACTCTCAGTATTCGAAGACAATTAAATAGTTAAGATTTAAAAATTCTTCTTTGATTTAAAGTGATTTTTTGATAAACAAAATATCAGATTTCGGATCATAACAAATTCGTTTTGCACAAGATAGGAAGCATTTCTTAAGTCTTTAATTTCAGCCTTTCTAACTTTGAAAAAAGGATTTAATATTGAAATCATTCTTAACCTCACTTTGTGTTATGTGTTATTCTGTTTGTGTGGTTATTCAGATACCCCTGATAATTTCAATTATTTCCGAACTCCCAGTGGAAAATTAACTCCATAATTTATAGACTTTACATAAATTATTGCTGTTGAGAAGAAAGCCAGGTTTGCCATTCGAATAGTTATTATAAGTCGCTGACTCTAACGCCAATCCTGACTAAATGCTATTAGGAAGACTTGAATTATTTTGTTTTTTTATGAAATTTTATACCTTAACTTTAGGAACTAAAACATTTTCTCTTACATTTCATTGTTACTCTTCTGCATGCATATTTACAGACATTTTTTTTTATTTAAAAAAATGAAGAACTGTCTATGTCCTGTGATTTACGAAGATTGTGTCAACTCGTTGGTTCTCAACTAAAGTAACCAGACATTCAGGATTAATACAGACAGGCCCGAATATTGACTGTTTATTCCGGAATGAACGTCCGCATTATCTCGAATTTTGCTTACAAGTAAATAGTCCATGTTAAAATATATAATAAGATGAACTAGACAACAACATAACTAGATAAAAGAGATAATAAGAGATATTTTAGATATATTTTTTAAAAAGACAAAACAGTTTGTTTGAAATAAAAGTAAAATAAAAGGGAATTATCCTTCCCAACTTTCGCCATACGTTTAAAGTGTTCAGGAGTTCATTATTACACAATACAGTTCCGATTTTTGATTCTAGTCATGAGTGAGTATAACAGACAGATTGTCGACATAAAAGAAGAAGTTAACTATTATGGAGAAACACACAGAAAAATTCTAAAATTCTTCAAAATATAATAAACTATTTCGTGTTTATAAGATTAAAAAATAGTATTCTCAAAAAAACCAGTAGTCCTCGTGTTGCTTCAAAACAGGACGTTAATATAATTAAACTAATTTAACTCCAAACCAGGGAAGTGGTCTCCCCTAAACTTCCTCGTATATTTCCCAAAGAGGTGTCTTTTCCCCTCCAGCCGCATGGATAAAAAATGCAACTTACCGTAACCCAAAATGCAATGACTATCCGCGAGTTTCCTTCAGCGCACGCCAAGGTCACTAGTATCGCAAATGGTCTTGCGTCATAGCAAGAAAATTGAATATGCAATTTGAACACCTCTTTTTAACTGATTGAAACAAAAATTGGACATGAATCTGTAATTAAGGTTAGATGCCAACTTACCAAATTTCATTTATCTAAGTAATTGTGTTAAGGAGTTATTGCGATCACAAGTATGCGATTATACAGACCGACAGACAGTCAACCGTTTGACGGATTTGGCCCAAAATTTCATATACTCCTGCATTCCTGATGATAAAACTGTGTACCTAATTTTATCCATCTAGCTATTTAAGTTTTTGAGTTATAGTATTCACATAAACGCGTACAGACAGACAGACTTTCCGTGGATGGATCTTGTCCAAAATCTAATAGAAACCTACAAATTATGTGTGAAGATCACATACCAAATTTCATCCCTGTAGCTCTAATAGGTTTCAAGTTAACGTATTCACAGACAGACATTATTCCAAAATTGTGTTTCTCGGACCGTGGAGATTCATCCAAATCTCGAGTACGAATTTTTTGAAGATTACAACACTTTCTCTTTGTATACTTCCCATATCAAAAAGTAAAAATCAGCAGTAGTGAAATGAAAATCTTCATTCAAACTTTATATCGGTTTCTCGCTTCTATAATAACAGAAGGTCAAGGTAACCTTGATGTCATTAGGTGGGTTTTCTTTATCTTCTGTTATTTAACATTGTATAAAAAAGACAGTGAGGAAAGATAGGACGATTTATTTATTTTGGAAAACTGCCAATAAATGCGTATGAATATGACTCTGTACCCACGTATTTGATTTTCTTGTTGTTATTATGTTGCAATTTTTTCACTCTTCCTATAGATCAAGAATTTTTAAAAATTGTAGCTAAAAGAAACCGTCAGGTTAAATCACTCACACTAAAGAGCATTCATTACTTGAGAAATACGTTTTTTTTTATCAGTGATTAGCAATTCTTTACTTTTTGCGTTTTTCATTTGTTTCAGCTTTAATAAATGCCGTGCACTAAGTACAGTAAAACCTCTCTAGAGCGGCCGTCATCCGTTCCAAGGAAAATAGGCCGCTGAGAGAAATGGCCGTTCTGAAGGGGTTTCATGTTTGGAAGTATAAAATACTCAAACAATCCCTAATGCGTTCTTTCTGATAAAGTGAATTTTAACGATGATCTGAAGAAGAAAAAATACTTAATCAGAGATGGAGCTTTTTTTTGAAAAAATATACAATTTCATGTTTGTTCGGATCTTTCAGATTTTTTCGAAGGTATCTTTTTCCATTTTTTAAAAATTGGAATAATAAATCCCTAATCGTTTTGTCAATAATTGTGGAGGAACGGACAATAATATCATCTTTTTGTTCCTCAAGTCTATTGAGCTGGAAACTTCATTTACTTATGATCGCAACCCATATCAGCAGCTTCTTTACCAGATTCCGAATCAGAGTCTGAAAGGCTCAAAAGGGATACCGGGATGAATACCTTATCCCGGTAGAGGCCGAAGTTCAATTTTCTCTTCAGTAGGGAAATCAATGATTAGTTTCGATCTGATTTCAAGTGTTGTTTTTGAGTGTACGGGCTTTTCTTTTTCTTTCTTCCCTCCGTTTTCTTTTAATAAAAGGTCCAAGGTCGGAGATATAAAAGGAATGTACTTCATTAAAGATGAACGGGCGTCCAACTTGGCCGCTAGAGAGGTAATCTCAGCATTATGTCCATGGGCCAAAACTTTCAAACCAAAGAAAAATGGCCGTTGAGAGGAGAGGCTCATGCCGGTATCCCAGGTAACGAACTGGCCGACCAATTTGCCAAAGAAGCTACAATTAATGGTGAATTTTTGCCATTTCCAGCTCCTTACTCTTTCCTTAAAAAATTTATTAATAATTTTATTTTTAAAAATTGGCAACGACATTGGGAGGCTTCCAAAAACGGTGTTAGGGTCAGAGAGTTTATCCCGTCTGTGGATTATTCTCTTCTGACC
>BGPR01000350.1:510355-527031 GCA_013235015.1 Araneus ventricosus
TGTCTTTTCGGGGTTTGGTGTTTTAATTTTGTTTAAAGTAATATAGTATTTGTTTTTATGTGGTGCCTCTGGTTGGTTTTCATTTGTTTATGATGTTTATTACGATATTTTGTAATTACCCTTATGCATTTGAATCTTTTATATTTAATTGTCTATATTTTTCTTTTGTTTCTCCTTGCTGGGTCTGGTTGTAGTGTGCATTGGAGGCTGTTAATTTGTAGTGATATTTGAGACGTGTTATTTTCATGTGTATTTTTAACCGTCCCGCTTGCTTCTGTTTTATTTGGTAGGGTGCATGATTGTTTGCTTGGTATGATACTTTCTGTTTTGTTTACTTGTATTAATTTTCATGAAACTTTCTGTTTTGTTTGTTTCGGTTTATATGAAAATTTCAGTTTTGTTTGTTTTAATTCAAATGATATTTTCGGCTGTGTTTAAATTGCTTTATATGAAATTTCGTTTTGTTTATCTTGCTGGCTTTATGTAACCTTCAGTTTTGTTTGTTATCACTTTTGGTAATTTTCAGTTTTGTTTGCCCTGATGTTCGGATTATTTGATGTTATCTTGCAATGATTTAATTGGTATTTTGTGCGTCAAATGCCTTTTGCCTTTGGGACTTTTGTGACCTTTTGGTCACTACCCCCTACCCACGGGGTGTTGTATATATGTTCCTCTGTGTTTTTGTTTGTGTTCTTCGGTTCGTTTGCAGTTGTGTTTTTTGTAATGATGTGAATTTTATTTTGCTCTTGTCCCAGGTGGGCGTTTTGTAAATATGTTTTCTCTGTATATTCTGCTTGTACTATCATAATGTATTCCTATTCTGTGGAAATTTTTCGCCGTCCTGGTGATTATGTATAATTTTCTGTTGGAAAAATGGATGCTGTTTCGGGGGGTTGGGCTCTTTGTTCCTTCCGGGGCTGTGGTTGGCTCTCTTTCCCCGGCGGCCCTTGTAGTGTCTTACACCCTGACGGGTAGGCCGGCCGCCGTGGGTCAAGAAGAAGAAGGAGTGGCCGCTTAGAGAAGTGTTACTGTATTAGAAAGTGAAATTAGGATATTTTCATCACACATCAGTTATTACAATAATATAAATATCAAGGGGAGAACGGATTAAAGCGGTATAGAATTCCTAGCATATATTATCGAATAAATGATGCAAATAAATTTCAAATATAAACAGCATTGCACTGACTTTGTGTTAACAAAGCTATTCATTTTTAAGAGAAGACCTTCTATGTACTTTAAAGACGAAATGCTAAAAACTCTATTAATTTATTATATATTATTTCAATATTAATATGTTGTTTTATTAATTAAAAAATTATTTATTTATTTGAAAAATCGAAGTTATTGTTGATTCCACTGCTGCTACTCTTTTATGTCCCATATTTCGTACTTATCAATGTTCTCTGGTTTTCGTCCTTTTTATTTATTTATTTAAGACTCACAGCGGCCCTGCCGTCCTGGGTTTCGTCATGTTAAATACTGTGTTTCTCTTTGTAAATAAATGTAATATAAGTTCATTTATTGAAAAGAAGCCTGCTCACTATATGGAATTTCACCCCAGTTCCCGTTGATTTCCAGGAACTATCCACCAAAACAGGCGTAACTAGCACGTGGTAAGCAGAAATCACAACTCGCGTTCATTCACTTCTACGCTCACCCCTTCAGCACAAATTAATATCTTATCTAAAGAATAATTCCATTTATATTTTACTTATAAGGTCAAAATTACCTTCATATCCTAAAATGTTTAGGCACTGCGACGTAATGAAGTTGTGTAGAAATTAAGAAACAAACTTCGCGAAGAATGAACTGATAGGAAAGTCAACTTCACCAATCTGTATGGGGAGAACATTTTTCAACAAAAAATTTCATTACATATTATGATTTTTTTCAAACCATCATGCAGTTTATTTCTCTTGTTATATGCGTAAGTTGCGGCTGAAGTGCAATTATTGCAAAAGGTGAACCATCGCTAAAGTGGATATCTTTCAATATTTTGTAACAACAGTTTTAACCTCATTTTTTCAAATAATTAAAAAAATAGTTTGTATTTTTAATAGGAGTGTACGGTTGATATATGCTATGTTAATGACACGGGAGATTTTTTCATTGGTTCGATTGCTTGTTTTCTTTGGTTAGGTTAGGTTAGGTTATATTAACGTCCCGTTTTGAAGCAACACGAGGGCTATTTAGGGACGGACCTCGTAATTTTGAACCGCGGTCAGATGACGATTGTTTTCTTTGGAAATTTATTATTGGTCCTCGGAGAGTTTGTTACGCATATGTGGAAGAGATTTCTTATAATTCCTCCGTAGGTAGAAAAAATTTAAATCAGTATCACGAGATCTTCCCTAGTTTCTTAGCTTGGTACAAGTTCTCAATCAGAAAAATAACAAATTTTACTTTAAGGTTTTCCTTTCCCGAGTGAAAAAAAATATTTTTATGGCCCATAAATTCTGTCTCAAATACAAGAAATGTGTTTTTATGGTTAATCACTTACTATGGTTTTCCCCCCCAAGAATCAAATATTTTCAAATGTTATTTCATTTAAGTTTTTATTGAATATGAATCCATATGTAGCTGTGAAAAAGAGAAAAGTTGTACTATCGTAAAGAAATTATGACATCAATTCTTTCTTCCTAAAAAAATAGAGGATTTCAAATGTATGCATCATACTTACTGTGTTTGTGTATGATAGTATATTTTCACTTTTTTCGAAAACTGAATATGCATATCATTTTAGAAATGTCGTATCATTTTTGTAAATATCTTCTCTAATGAATTCTGGGAAATTCCACATATTCCAACGGAAGTTTTATGTTATCTTCACGAGAAATTTCGAAAAGTAAATACGCAAAAGATTTTTTTTTCAATCTTTTTAACTGATGTTACTTAAGAAAAAACGATAGCATAAAAAGTTTTCAAGTGAAGCGATGTATCCTCAATATAGCTTACGAACTCTATGCAGCGCAAATTTTAATGAAGAAACATATTAAGTAATATTATGAAGAAAATAAGGACCAAATAAAATGAATTCAATGATAAAAATAGTTTTATTAATATTGATTTATTAGCTATAATGACCAATAGTGATATTTAATATAGGAATAATTTCATATACAAATATATTTCGAGAGATTCTAACATTTTTTTAATACAGGAGCATTTACATAACATTTATATAAATATATTTCGAAATCTTTTAACTCTGACAATGGTATATTTTACAATTTGGGGCACTGTGGCCTAATGGCAGAGTCTTGGCTTCAGTACCGGAGAATTGTAGGTCCTCCATTTACCCGGGTCTGCTGCGCATTAACCTGTGACTGCCCATTTTTTTAAATCACTATTTAAATGCAAAGTTTGAAAACATGTTCAAGTACCGTTGAATGAAGCGAATTGTTATCTTTATGCAAAGCTTTATTAATATAATACAATTCGACTTTTAAACGCTGCAGCTTGCGAAAATAACAGGATGCAGCAGAAAATAGACATTCCTTTCCCGTGGAATAAGCAGTCAGAGGTTTAAATCAGTCGGGATAAAACATCCTCCCGCTGAAACATGATGGCTCAGATATCATCTTTGTCATCTGATCACAGTTCAAAATTACAGTCCTTCCCAAAACAGCTGTCGTGTAGCCACACGACAGCTGTTTACAGCTACAAAACGAGACGTTAGTCTAACTAAACAAAACTAAGCCTTGAAATGCCATCTATTTTCTTCAGGAATTCGAATTACAGTAGAGATCGTTTTCAAATGAACTCTATAAAACGAATTTATTATAAAAGGGCTCTAGGGAATTTTTGAACCTAAACCAAATTTCAAGAATCCGTTCTTTGTTTTTCACGGCACATGTATCTATTTCCATCAATGGATATGATATGACTAGTAAGCAACTGGTATATTTCTACTGTCTCGAAAAAGGCGTCACTTCTCACAAAAGATGTGAGAGCAAAATGTCAATGCATTAGCGACCGGGGGGTAAGGGGGCATAGATGCCCCAGGCGCCAGTTTTAAAGGGCGCCATGGAGTCAAAACATTATTTCATTTATGACATTTTTAAAGCAAAATATAAAGAGGAGCGTAAAAATAAAACCATTCTCCAGACACCATTTACGGTTATTAAGCCACTAATGGCGACTGAAGTAAAAAGGGAATCATATTATTTTCCAGACACCACTGGCCATGGTGACAAAACGTTAATGCATTCAAGTCACTTTTTAAAGTCAAATTCGACGAGAGGACGAAAGATTACCATGCCCCGGACGCTGATGATGAAGGGGTGTGGGGAAAAAATCGTATTATGACGCGGCCGCCACTTACCCTCGCTACGCCACTGGCAAAGACGTATAATATCAATCGAATGTACTTCTAGAAATTTGACAGATTTAGGGATTGTAACTAAGAGTATTTTATATCTTTCCTATCAGTAAAGCATTTTATGGCCAATCTTTTAAATATAAGAAAAGCATAACATATTTTATACAATGTGCTAATACTGAAGCAGTTTTGCAGAATGAACGAAGGGAACGCTTATACGCGAATTTCTGTAATATATAAAACAAAACAAAGTAAATCAGTTTAATTTCATAGTTTGTAGATGAGAACCGTAAGTTCTCTGCGAAATGTAATGGCAAAGGTTTTATTTCATTTTTCTTCCCTAAACTCTTAAACAGAACTTCAAATCAATCTATTCTAGATATGACTGAAAAGCATTTAAAAAATAATTCAATTGTAAGTGGAGTTTACAGTGAGGAAAAAAAGCAACAAATCACGTCAATCAAGCAAGAACGTTTCGTATTGTTTGTAAATAACCCCTAATCATTATAAAGAAGAACAAATGAAACACCTGCCGTTGGAACTTCCCCGTCAAAAATAGCGACGCAGCTATTTTACATATACGAAAGAGCAAAGTCATTGCCAGGAGGGTTCAAACAAACTAGTTTTTGGTGGCTTGGAAACCGGCACTTGATTGCTTATCGATAAGTAAGGTCTTGAATGGGGTAAACCCATCTCGCTCTTCTCTTATCATTTATATAGAACGATATTCAAACCCTCAGATAAGTGTCACTTCTTCATTCTATCACTAGCACTTCAGATGCGAGTAAGTAGAATTTGTTTGAATAATCTGTACCGTTTGTAAAATGCTAATGCGAAAGTAAACTCTTTTTGCTAACTCTTTTTTAATAATGTAATGAAGAAATCTTCTCTCTAATGAATGGGAGGAAACTTTGTTTACGTAGTGTCACTTTCTTTTAATGGTTTTTGCCCAATGCGCATCTTAAATTTGGTTTAAGAATCAGATGGTATCAAATCATGCTTTTTCCAAATTGGTGTACCCTTTCAATTTAAAAAGGGCAACTAGATTCGTTCGGAATAGTTTATTTTTGGATTAATTTATTTTTATTCCTGTTTTAAGAGTAAATATCACCGTTCTTCATTTAAAAAATATTTTATTTACTAGTGAATTGGTATCTATCTATTAAAATGATACTGAATGACTCTTAGTATTACAATTTATGATATATTCTTGAAGCTCTTTGATAATATAGTATTGATAATTTGTTGTAGTGAAATCTATTATTCCAAATTTTAAGTATTGTTCTGCATTTGAATGAATTATTCATTTTGGTTCACAGTAAATGGAATACATATAGTATAATCCATATTATGTAAATTTTTCGTCATTTATTTAAGTATTGTTGATTGTCATAATTTATTTGCTAATTACTGTGTGATATGTGTTCACATTTTTATTCCATTAAAATTAAAATATAATACTCTGTGCAAGAAGAAAACATAGAAAAAGTAGTTACAGTATTTATAACAGGTTTAAAATTTCTCTTACTCTCTTACTATCAGATAAAAAAATTATTTCAAACTCTGAAAGAAAGAAACATACTTTAATGCATTAAAGTTTATAAAAGAAAAGATCACATTTGTTTTAAATATTGTCAAAAATATTTTATATTATTTTTATTAATGTTATTTTATATGTTACTAGCAGAATACCCGGCGTTGCCAGGTCTTATTCATGTCAAAATATTTTGGAAGAAAAGAAACCGAACAATATTTTATAAATAACATGATGCTTATTAATATTATTTTTTTCGGAAATATTTCTCATTTTTTTATGAAATAATTCACAACTTATTAGTACAAAAATGTCGTTTATCATAAATCATAATATAGAGTATTACAATCATTTTTTGCATTGTTAACCATTTTTTTTTTGGGGGGGGGGGCATCTTATGTTTCAAGAACCCACGACATAGAACTTTCATGCTAATTGGTCCATTTGATAAATGTATTCCTATGACTCACCTTCATCCAACCCAGAAGAATACGAAATATGGCCTATTTCTCAGTACTGTATTTTTCTGTTGTTGTTGAACGATGTGGGAGTCATTATTCAATTAAACTTTCAACAATTAATGTGTCTAAATCAACTAATGAAACATGCTTCGATATAATTGAACCTTTCTTCATGACTTATCGGTAGTTATCATTCATATAAAGGTTGTCTAAAAACGAGTTAACCTCTCCATATTTTTAGTTCGATATTATTGAAACCTATGAATTAAGTTTCATTTCGATCAATCCATTTTTTACGTGTATGTCGGAGACATTACCACAACCTACACTGAAGGACTGAGTTAGGGCTCATTTACACCAACAGTACTTCATGTCGTTTAATGAGGAACATGCTTACCAAGTTTCATCAAAATCGCTCAAGCAGCATCGAGTTTCGTGTCAATCGGCTTACGTCTTTGCTCCACCTTACCTGAGGTTTTGGATGAGTGTTTATTTACCCCTTAAGTGCTTTTATTTTGCCTATGAGGAACATATGTATCAAATTTCATATCAATCGTCCATTTGCCGAATGTATTTAAACGACTTTGTCCCACCCTAACCTCAGAGGTTAGGTTGGCGTTTATTTACCCCTACAACATTCTTTGTTGGTTAATTAGAAGTATATGTACCAAAATTAATCAAAATCGCCCTAGTCATATCCAACCGCATGACAATCGGCTCAAGGGTTTACATGTATTTTCACTATTTTGTTCCACTCTCTACTCTGAGGAATTGGATTAGATTTTATCTATCCATACACTACTTTTAGTCAGCCTGTGAGGAACATATATACTCTGTGTCATCAAAATTGCCGCAGCTGTATCAATTTTCATGTCAATCGGCCCATTTGTTATATGTATTTTAAAAGACTTAAACCCATCTTACCCTCACGGGTTGGGTTAGCGTTTATTTACCCTTAGAGTATTTTAATTAGTCACTGAGAAACATATGTACCGAATTTCATCAAAATCTCCAAGAGCATGGCAATCTTCCCAAGAATTTACATGTATTTTGAAGATTTTTCTCCACCCTTCTCTGAGGAATTCATTTAGTGTTTATTTATCCATACACCATTTTTATTCAGCCTATGAGGAATATATGTGCAAAGTATCATGAAAATTGGGCCAGCTATATCAAATTCATGCCCATCTGCGCATTTATTAAATGTATTTTAAAGACGGATTGGGTCAGCGTTTATTTACCCAAATAGTATTTTTGGTTGGTTAATTAGAAGTTTGTGTGCCAAATTTCATAAAAATCGCCCAAACGGTCGAAATCGGCAAGCACGTCAAGCGTTCTATTAGTAACATGTATTTTGGAGACTTTGTCCCACCCTACCCTGAGGGACAATATGTGCACAATAAAACAAATAAATTAAAAGGAAATTTTTAAAAAGAGCTTAGTCGAGTAGAATTTAACAATTCTGTGCTGACTAATTTTTGTGATGCAAAATTTTCTCTGCTTTGTTTTGTGCTTCAAAAAACATTACTTATTTACTCCTTCAGTACTTCAAATCCTGAGTCAAATGAGGAACCTGTATAAAAAGTTTCATCAAAATTGGATTAGCCATTCGGAAGTGGGACGAACATATATGCATACATATGTTGAGTTTTATATATATAGATTGTCATTTATTATGCTGTGCTATATTTTTTTAAATATTATTTTCTATGTTATTGTTATTTATTACGCTTGTAATATTTTTTAATATCATTTTACATGTTTAATATTATTTTGTTTTCTATTATTTTATAGTAAATTTCAAGTTAAACTAAATTATAATATATAGAATTCCTAAAAAAATATTGCGCTCAACTAAGAAATTATCTTATTTACTAATTCGAATAAAAAAATACAATATAATAACATAAAAACCACAGAAGCTCATTTATAAATAACAACTGATTACGAATAAATATTGCAGCTGGAGATGCGATAAGATAAATAAGTGAAAAATTCCTCTGAAATTGATAAGAAGCACTTTTCGGAATAAAGCACTTTTAGAGATAAGAATTTCCTGTCGCTACTTCAAAATAAATACTTCGAAACTTTCAAAAGAAATAATAAAAAATGCCGTATCTTCCTTTCCTCACTGATAAATTTTCACAATAAAACAAATAAATTAAAAAGAAATTTTTAAAAAGAGATTATTCGAATAAAATTAACAATTTTGGGTACCTAATTTTTATGAGGCAGAATGTTCTCTAAATTGTTTTGTGCTTCCAAAAACATTCCTTTACTTATAAAATACTTTTCAAAAATAGTTAAAGGTTTCTTAAGATAAAACCAGAATATTTTGTGATTACTAACACAAATAAAACAGAAATTCAGATCAAGAAAGGACATAATTTTATTGATAATTTACAGATATATATTTAATGGCCACTTTATTCATTTGGATTTGTCTGGTACAATAAAAAGTGAAAAAGATTTGTCAGATTATCGTTTCGTCAGTTTTAACATCTTTCTTTTACTCATATCTTAGGTTTTTTTATCTCTTTAGTTACACTATGGTCTAATAAGAATTAGCTTAGTAAGTTAGAAAAGCGGTTACATTTCTAAGATAACAGTTGAGCTTGCATCTGACTTTACAATATTACTTCAGTTCAAAATGAAGATCTCTGTCCAGCATGAGCATGCACTACTTAGAGAGAAGAATACATACAAAAGATTTATAAACAATAATAGATTGTCAAAAGATTTATGGCCGTGGTGGCTAATGGTTGAGTCTGGATTTCCTGATCCAAGGGTCGTCGGTTTGAGACCCACTTACAACAAAAGGTCCGCAATACGTGGTACTAGTATACTTTATATCCGTTGGGATATATTCTGATAGTTTGTGTGGAGACTTGCAGAAGGGTTACCGATTCGGGTATAATTTTTGTTATCTGAACAGCGGTAGAATTTATGAAATCTATATCAGTACGGTTCTCGTCGAGCTTCGAAAAAGGCATGTTAACTAACTTACTATCTGACAAAAGCTTTATTCTTTATTAAAATCTCTTGAGCTCCCCATCCATTTGCTAACAAATTTTGAAAAAAATTAGTTTAAAAATGAATTTAATTGGTTTTCGAAAAGGTATAGTGAATTTATCAACGAAACAATTTTATTAAATATTTTTTTCACCTCATCGTATTCTATAATCCTTAAGACAACCAACTCAATGAGATTTTATCTCAATCGAACTCCTTTAGAACCATGAAGTCCTGGGTGTCTTCTGTATTGCTGGTGGCCGTTGGGTTTCTGGTGGCTGAAGCTCAACAACACTACTACACTGCGGCAGTGTTCGAGCATTGTAGATTTGGAACAAGGGATGATCCTCCACAGATCATAGTAGAGACGAATCTCAAATACTACAAAAACGCAACAGAAGTTGCCAAATCCAAAGTAAGCCTAATTTTTTCTTGAGTTTACATTGCAAACGCATGCCTTACTTATCGATTGTTTCACGCTTATAAAAACAATAAAAAATCATTTGAAGTAAAATTTACATAATATCGTTAAGTACTCTCATTTTATAACTTTTGAGCTTGTCTGATTCTCTTGTGTTACACGTACACTTTAATCATGGCCCAATAGCTGATTTCTAAACCGTTAGAGATATGTATATACTTCCAGGTGGAAAATGCTCGAAATGACGTTAAGAATTATATGTTCTTTTAGTCAATAAATGTACTGACTGAAAAAATTAGGAAATCTGAAATTTTATACAGCCCTCTGGTCCTATTAGTCATGTTTAGTAAAATTTTCTTGACGTACTAAGATTTCAAACAAAAAAGTTCCACTCTTCTGCGACTAAAACTTACCACGCTATGGAATTTTAATTTCATTATTCTAGGCCAATCAACGACTGCCGCTTCCTCGAGGCTTCTGTTTATTGGTAGATCTTCCTCGAAGCAGCCATTAAAATGGTCTAGAATTGTCTAGTATTGTGCTATTCAAAGCTTTAGATTTGGTAATTTTTTCAGCAATATATTTATTTAGGGAAACAACGATATAATTTCTTACGTCAGTTAGAGCATTTTTTCAGTTCGAAATATATACCTATCTCTAACGGTGTAGAAATTAGTTATTAGGTCACCATCAGAGTGGACATCCTATATATTTGATTTGTCAGCCTATAAAATTAAAAATCAAAGTGAACATAAAAATTTGTAACTGATGAGAACGCATTTTATCTTTAAATGTAGGGTGCTGATGTTATCGTTTTCCCAGAATATGGCATTTTTCCGCCTGGAGAGAGAGAGCAGTTAAAAGACTATTTGGAATCTGCCCCTGATCCTACAGTGGTCCGCGCCAACCCTTGCGAAGAACCCGAGGCCTATTCCCAGAAGCCCATCCTTTATACTTTGAGCTGCTTGGCTAAGAACAACTCCATATTCGTCGTGGCAAACACAGGAGACATCCAGAAGTGCGACGGTGACCCAGACTGTCCATCGGATGGAGTTTTTCATTTTAACACTAACGTCGTCTTTGACAGAAACGGAACACTCTTAGTCAGATATCACAAAGAACATCTTTTCTTTGAAGCTGGAATGGACTTGGCCAGAAAGCAGCAAAATACCGTTTTTGAAACAGATTTTGGAATTTTCGCCACTTACATTTGTTTCGATATTGATTTCGCTCGCATGAGTCAAGTAGCTCGATGGCCAGAGGTCGATGGCATTATGTTCACCACTATGTGGGTGGAACAACCACCCCAGATGAAGTCGATTCAGGTCTGGCAATCTTGGTCAATAGGAAATAATTCAACTCTTATAGCATCTAATATTCAGATACCAGGATTTTATGCCCTTGGTAGTGGAATTTTCCACGGGAATCAAGGAGCTCTGGCGTATACTTTCAATCCAGATGGCATTTCTAAGTTAGTAGTAGCCAAAGTTCCCAAATGTGACTCTGAATCAGTGCCACCAGAAGCAAGCATTACAGCTATAACCAAAAACGGAACGTGGGAAATTGAAGATGATGGCAAAGATGTTCCCATGGAATGTTCCAGAATGCTGCTAAACGAAACCGATGAAATATACACGGAATACCGATGTGTTGAAGAAAATGTGACTAACTACAATTTTAAGCAACTTGAGGGATCTTCCGGACATGTTGAAGCATGTCAAAATGGCCTTTGCTGCACTCTTGATTATTCTTCCGATGATCTACAAGAGCGTTTCTTTCTAGGCGTCTTTAGTGGTATTTATGATCATTTTGGCAGATACTTCTGGTGCGAAGAGGATTGCATACTAGTCAGATGTGAGGCTTACGGCGATGAACCTTGTGCGACTTTCCCAATGAAGTCCAAAACGGTATTTCGATCCATAGATTTGAGAGCCAACTTCACCAGTCAGGCTGTTTATCCATCAGTTACCCAGAGTGGAATGAGGTTGATGCCTACAAATGAATGGTTATATCAGAGACGTGATGAAAATGAAAGATCCATTCACATTGAGAATGTTTCCGGAAAAAACCTTATTACTGTTGGTATGAAAGGCAGATGTTATGAGAGAGATCCACCATACCACAGATAAACTGGAAACAATATATATCTTAAAGCACACACCCCACTGATAGGAAAAAATTGTATAACCAGTTTTTCTCCGATTCCACCTTTATGTATTCAATGTGAATTCCTATACATTGCACACTACACGTTCTCTACAGAGACAAAGGATACTATCAAAGCATGAGAAACACAAATAGATGTATAATAAAATTACTGTTATATAAATACCGTTAATACTGTACGTTGAGAACAAAAGGTTTATTTTTTATGAGTCATTCTGAAAATAATTTAGTCAATTTTATTAAGAACGTGTATCACAATTTTCCACACTTTTGGAAGAAAATTTAGAATAAGCAAAAAGAAGATAATGTCAATGCTACTAATAAACTGTGATTTTTGTGAAATTGTTTGCGAATTGTTTGAAGAAAAGTTTTTAAGCGTTCTCTAATATATCTAAATGGTTTCAAAAATATTTAGATGTCTATTTGATAAACAAAATACTTGTCTCCTTTGTTTCTATTTATATAATTTCAATGAATCATTATTTTATGAAATTGCGCCAACGCATTTTTTCTTTCGATTTGAGAAACAGGGATCTTGCTACATGAAAGACAGTTCATAAAAAATGGGGATATAAGATTTTACCTACATAAATAACTCAAATGTAATATTTATTAATTTATGTCTTGCAACAAATACAGAAATCGAAATTTAGTCCAAAAATACAATAAAAAAGAATCATATATTCATTTGTGTTTTGCAATAATATAAAACTGCATTGAAAATATGGAAATTAATGATATTATCAATTTCAAATTTTTAAAATTGTATTGCTTCATGAATTGTTGACAATGGAAAAAAAACAATATTTTCTGTATCAGAATTGCACCTGAATTCGTTAAGAGAATGATTATGAAAACTGAGTAAAATTTTGACCACAATGTTATGAGTATTTACTTGCAATGAAAAAATTGTAATAAAAAATATACTTGAGAATATAACATATAATGGAAAAAACAATGCTATAAAATAAAAATATAATATGATTAATATTGGGAGACAATACATTTTCACATCTAACGGCATTCTACTCCGAAAAAAAAGTTATATTAGTTGTCATTTGTGTTTCTCTGGGTTATTTCTGAATTACTGGCCTTAAAAATAGCCATTTCTTCCACTGAAGAAATCTAAAAATCACGGCAGTACATCGCAGCAAAAACTGTCTACG
This sequence comes from Araneus ventricosus, assembly GCA_013235015.1. Taxonomy (NCBI): domain Eukaryota; kingdom Metazoa; phylum Arthropoda; class Arachnida; order Araneae; family Araneidae; genus Araneus; species Araneus ventricosus. The sequence goes on from BGPR01000350.1 coordinate 523,440, forward strand.
GCAGATTTTTATCGCATTGTCTGATAATATAATTGTTTTTATAAAGGCGAGGGAATTGAAATGAGCATTTTCCAAATTTTAAAAATATCGATGTATTTGTTTCTCATTTGCCGTACACACAATAGAGGAACTCAGTCTCTTATTGTTTTCTTTCATTTACCAAAATATAGCGGTTTTTTATCTTAGAACGTAAAGCTTATTACTCACTTGCTTCCCTCCATTCCATTTAGATATCATTGCCATCCTTGCTGTTAATATGCTTATTGAAACAGATAAATAAATGATATATAAGAATTTTCACACAGTAAAAGACTCGCAAAAAGGGTTTCTAAAAACTTCCACTGTTATTTCAGTTAAAACTGAAGCAGCGACTAAACTGTTTGAAAACGATTAACGTAGAGATATGAAATGGATTTATTCATTCTGCGAGAAGTACAGTCACCAACTGGCACTATGCTTCTATCATGAAAGATCGCCACCTGCAGGAGGAAAGAAGCGCAGAAGGAATGGCTCTAAAACCCACATGACTCCCATTACAATTCCCACTGAACCATTGATGTACAAAATGTAGTCATAGGTTCCCAGGGTGTCCCTGAAGTAACCTAGAAAAAGAGAAAAACAAGTTAGGATGCAAGCAAATGTTAAAAGTAATTTGTCGTACGCAAGTTCTATATAAATACAAATAAGTACGGCATGCAGTTCTGTTTTATTACAGAATTCCATGTGATGATGGAATTTTGCAATTATGAATGAAAAGGGGAAATTTGTTTCTAAAGATCGAATTTTATATGTTTGATGGGGTGTTTTTGGGCTCACTTCCTGGTTTGATTGATTTGAGGGTTTTGGGGGGATTTTTAGCTGCAAAGGCTATCATCCCCGCACTTCCTGGTGTGCTAGATTTCTGAATTTTTGTAAACTTCTGTGTTCTCGATGAAATCGCTCTATTTTAATATTTTCATTACATACACACATTTATTTAACTTGATTTGTTTCATATTTGTTCCTGAGATAAAATAAAATTTTTAAAGATATGGATGTTCTTTATTTCAAAGAGAGTTATTATGCATTTATGAATTTTTTTTGCATTTGACATAAAAAAATTTTTTCACAAATATAAATTTTCCTTACTTTCGTTAAAGATTTAATGAATTTAATTACGTAATGAAATTTGTTGCATATTCTTTTCTAGAAAAGAATAAATTGAATTAAATAAATAACATTGCACTGTAGTGCTGAAAATTATTGATAAGATTTTTATCACTGCTAATTCAAGTCAAATGTAACCACCTTACTTATGTCAACCGCATGCAGTTTTTAAAATTATTTTAATTAGCAATCAATTTAGCAAAATTGAAACATCGTTACTTTAGAAATTCTTAACTAAAAATTTCATGATGTTATTACGATCACAAAAGCCAATTATCTACTAAGAAAGATTAATTTAATGAGGACGTAAATCTAAATACTGAAGTTAATAGGAAAGGAATTGTTCGGAATAATGCATATGATTTCATTAGCTCTTTAACGTACAACAACGTGTCTGACGCGTGCATCGAATTAAAAAAAATTTTGCTATTTAAATCCAACGTATCAATTAATTTTAAATACAAAAATCACTTGGGCACGTTTAAATGTCTCAAGTATCTTTTACCATCTTAAATAAATTGAAATAATAAAAAATATTCTAAATGGGTGGTGTCATTTAATTAGGAGGTTAAATAAAATCGTAGAGAAAGGGGTTAAAATCAAGGGGAAAAGAAGGTTGATTTCAAAACTTTTTATTCCTTATTTCCAAGAATGGGATTTATCACATTTCTCCAATCCAATTAATACCGTTTTCGAACCTATTACAAAAGATCATTGCATTTTACTGGTTTCTAGGGTACATTCAATTGGGCGGTTTATGCATTATTTTGTGTGCCTGAATGTTACGTGTTTTGTTTTAGTTAATTGTTTTAAAGCTGTTTTAGGACAAAAATGAAATTTTTCTTTCAGTATGAACTGAGCCTTTTCAAAGAAGTTAGTGAAAGATTGCACATCTTCATAATATCTAACAAGTATTGTCCATCCGTCTTCATATACTATGTTGAGAAGCTTCATTATATGAATAGTGACCGTTTAAAATTCTGTAAAATAGCGATAGCAATCTTTTTATTAACGACTTTTTGAAGTTATCTTACATCATCACACTAAACATTTGCCACAATAAATGCTTCGAAATTACAAAATTTTGTTGAAAATTGGTGTGAAAATTAATACTATTTTACAATATTACGACCTAAAAAAATTTTTATGGGCATTTTAAAAAAAGAATAGAACATGGAATCATCAAAAATCGCGGAATTTAGTTATCGGTAAAGCTCAAATTCAGCGAGCTTCTGATATTGCTGGCTAAAAGAGAATTAAATATGATAAATAAAGAGGCTAACACGATGTAACAGTTAGGATGCGGGCGTGGCTATAATCTCGAGCAAATACACAAAAGCCTAAATAATTCTGATAATCACAAAATTAATTAAAGTATTTTGAAAGTTAATTCTAAAAATAAAAAGCTATATTCTTATATTATTGATATTCTCGTTCATAATATACAAAAAATCCTAAAATGGATTGATTTCTTTAGTGCAATAGTAACCAAACAGTGACACTCATAAAAGTTACTCTTATAGGAGATCCCTGTGTGTTTTCGTCAGTACACTTCTTTGTATTAATTTGAAATATCTCTGACAGATGGCATTCGAACTTTACCTACGGTCATTCATTAGAAAACTGTTGTAAATGACATGATGATGGTTTTACACTCAAACAATTACTGTATACCTGTATCTATCAGAGGCATAACTAGGTTCATTGTTGTGAGGATACAATGAATTGAATTCAGTATTTAAAATCTTGCCCTAATTTGTGACCATTCTGAGTGTCTTAGACGATTTCCGGATCAACTTTATTTATGCAAGATAGTACGAAGGACTACTCATCGGACTTGCATATGTTCACTTTTTTGTAGGAAAAATTTTAATCAGCGCGTCGTTGCGGTGGTCTACCCGCATGCCACCGGAGAGGGTAAATTGGCCACCGGATACCCGAATCTGAATTCATGTTTCTTTCGAGTAGGCCACTTGGAGAATGCGGTCAACCGACAAAATTCCACTATCTGTTACTGAATCCTTTTATAAATGAAATAATAACATTGTTAAATTTATGTAAGATCAATTTAAAAAATGAATAATATTCAGTTTACTTTAAAGTTAATTTAGAAGTGCAATTTTTGGGATTAAAGAAGCTAAATTTGAGTCTCTGCCGTTCAATTTTCCAACTTTTTGTATGAATCCCTTCTTGTCATTGTCACAAAACCATTAGTAAAGGGATCCATATTTTGGAAGGAAGCAAACTGACAGAGCCAGAACTTGATTGTATTTAATCATCAGGATTTATAGATTATAAAATCAACAAAATTTAAGTGCGCAGACGTGGAAAATTTTTAGCAGTCTATTAAATATATAACTTTTCTAGATCTTTAATCAATACATTATGTCGTATTTTTTAAAAGTAAATTATTCAAAATGCAATTTTATAATTAAAAAATGCTCGC
>BGPR01000350.1:527041-563928 GCA_013235015.1 Araneus ventricosus
GACTTTCTTGCGTTTGACCAGCAAATTAAGTAGTTTAAAATAAATATTTTTACTGCTTTATTCGAGATATTAGAAAGAATCTTACCGATATAAAGTGGCATTGCCATTCCCAGTAATCCTGGGAAAAAGTTCATACAGCCTATAGCAAGTGACTGAACATCACTTCGCATGTATCTTTGTACTAGAACAGGATGCCGAACAAACAGAGAGCCTTGTAATATGCCAAAAATCCAAAGAGACACATAAACAGTAGCCTTGCTTGGCATGAAAGGCATCGTTGCAGTATTGACTCCTTGGAGTACCATTCCCACTAGTAAAAATCGAGGAACATCCATGAAACCTTTGTCAGTCACCCATCCCAAACAAAGCCGCCCCATCAGATCTCCCAACGATAAGGCAGCTATGACGTATGAGCCTTCGTCTTCGCGAAAGCCTCTGTCAATTGCAAAATCCACTATAGTGGTCACAATAGGCAAGAAAGTTAGGAAGTGAACCGTGCGGCACAAACAGACGAGGACGAACAGAGGGTTTCGAAATAACTTTATCATTGTTTTAAAAATGTTCCAGAAAGAATTGGAAGGCTTTTTATCGTTTGATTTCTGACTACTTTCTGGGGGTGATTTGTCTTTTTCTATTTCGCATTGCGACCAATCGTGGTTGCAGTATAGTTTTCGTAGTTCTGAAACTACTTTGAGAATATTTATCCTGTTTTCATCTGGGAACAAAAGTGGAATTTGGTTTGGGTTTGTGTATAGAAGATTCTTAATCTTCAGCAAAACGTACTGCCGCGACACTTTCTTGGACATTTTTGAGACGTCGGGGATAGAACTTCTTCTAGTCCAGTTTCCATTTGAATTTTTACCGTCACCAGACTCTAAAGTCTTTTCAACATTAAAACTTCTACTTCTAGGATTAGTAATTGATTTGAATCCGCTTTCAAGTAAAAGGCCACGCACAACGTTGTTTTTAAGAGCCGGCTCATTGTGAAGAGTTCCATTCGCTTTAGAATTTTCTTGACAAGAATACATATCTTCTAGAGTTTCCAAAATGCATATTCGTGCCGAATTAAGCGAATTTTTTTCTACTTCTAAAAGTTTATTGTCTGATTCATCACCTGGAGTTTTCAAAAGCAGCAGCTTCAAAACTAGATCGCTATTGCTTCTAAGAAACAGAACGTCCACAACTCTTTCTGATGATTCTTCTATTTCTTTCTTATATTTTACTGAATGATTATTTGCTTCTTGGACGACTACATCCTTTGATACTTTGGCAGGTTTTTCCTTGAGCCATGATGGCTTCTTGAGAATCATAGCAGCCGGAATACAATGCATGATGATGCCAGAAATGATGAGGAATGTGCCTTCAATTCCGCAGTTGTACAACAGCCATTCCATTAAGGTGGGAAAGAGGAAGGATCCAACGCAGCCTCCAGAAAAACCCATTCCTATGGCCGTCGTTCGATATTTTTTGAAGTATTGTCCTACCACTACTTGGCCCAGAACAGTGGTTAGAGCCGTTCCTATACCTGTGGAAAGACAAATACATCATCACATTAGATCAAATTAAAAGACAAAATACAGCTTTCTGTCTTTGGGAATTGCATTGTCGCGTAATCCCTAAGGATTTGTGTATTATTTAACAATCGAAAACAAGGTAACTATAATTTTAAAAAAATCTCTAGTTAGAAGAAACAGTAAAACAGTTAGAAGTAACAGCGAAAGTAGTAAGGCGATACAATTTTCTAACAGAATATACGATTAAGTAATCGTTAAGCTAGGCATATATTCAATGAGATTAAGTAGGTAGGTGCTATAGGAATCCTGGAACAAGACTGAGAGCTTATACAAGAGTGTTTGAATGGTATAAATTCATGAAACAAAAGAAAAAAATTTTCCCTTTATTACACCCTACCTTCCATCTTTTTTTTGTGGCAATATGACAATACAACGTCACATACTGGACCAAAGGAACAAGAAAAATTGTGCAAATAGACTATAACATCTACCCTATATGCAGAAAGCTGCATGTTTAGTTATAGAACGGATATGGCAATGAACATATAGTAACTTGAACCAACTTACTCCATCGTTACATATACAGTCATAATTTGCAAAGTAATATGTTGCAAATCATGGGTTCTATTTGCTTTATTGTGCTTAAGTGGTTGAAAGTCATGGTAATACTTAGGCTGATATTATCAATATCCAGCTCTGAAGACACGACAACGTCTTATGATATGGATTAATGAAAGAAAAGACTGTCGTAATTGTGTTGTGGGTTAACCTTTAAGATTTTTTAAAAATTGATTTTAAAATGTTTTTTTGACTTTCATTTCCTGAATGAAACATGATAAATACTTTAAAAATCATATTTTGTTTTAAGTATGGTTTATGGTTAAAAAACAGTTTCTTACCAACGGAACAACACTGGGCTTAGTTTCAGAAAAAAATTTCTGGATAAAATTCTATAATCTCAAACACAGCTGAATTTTAATAAATAATAATACGGAATAAGGAATTTTCTTTAACATTGACGAATAATGTATGATATTCTCAAGAGTACAAACGAAGTTAAAAAGATAAAGCCTCAAATGAAAAACATCAATTTATTTTAATTTTTTATCGGCACTCAGGCTGTCATCTGTATGTTGTAAATTGATTTAATAAAAATTTCAGTATGAATCAATCCTATTGGCAACAACAGGCTTTAGAGCTGCAGTCTTATTCTCAAGATTTTAGAAGACAAAATTGGGTATGCTGCTTAAAGGCAACACTGGGTCTTTAAGGGTCAATATAACTGAGTTCTAACCATCATACTAATGATGTCTCACAGCTTAAAATTTAGCTAATTATTTGACTATAAGACACTCAGTTTACAGAAGAAATATATTTTCTTTTAGATTTTATGAAACATTTTTGACTTGATTAATCTTTTTCATAAGGAACATTCTTTCACACGAACGTGTTTCTTTCTAAAAATACTGAAACAAAACTTTTATAAGTACTCATAATGATTCAGACAATGAGCTCAAATACATCAGACTTACCGCCCAGTCCACCCCACAAAACAGTTATCCATCCGATGTCATCGGCGAAGAAGCAAAGAGCCGCGCTGATTGTGGACATGATGGCTCCTGAAATGATGACCACTTGAATGCCATATTTTTGTCCCAAGATTCCAACCACAGGACCTAAAGGAAGTAATTAATCTATTTCACAAATATTTACTTTTCACTAGCATAGTCTCAACCCTTCATTAAAGTGATAAGGAATAACCTTGGTAGTTTTGTTACACTTGTAGTACACTTTACACATTATTGTTAAACCATTATTATAGGTTAATAATTCAGTATGGCAGGATTTATTTTAGGTTTAGTAAAGCAGTAAAAGTGTCAGTTAACTTAAAATCAGAATATGATATAGGTTAGAAACAAAACTACACTATACATTCAGATGAAAACGACAGTCAAAGATTATGTTTGCTTGTAAGAAACCTTAAAAAATGAGAATCAAAATCTACAGTGAATCATGCCAATCCTCATTATTTTGAACTCATATCACATTATTTAGGTACTGTGAATTACTATTTAGTTACGTTTAATGCGGGGCGAGCATAAAGTTTTCCCTTGTTTACAAAACCATTGTACTTAGAAATATTTTTATTTTTTCAAAATTGTAAATGAGTAATCGAGTTCGTAATACGACCAATTGCAGTAAATTGAAACGCGAGTCACCTTTATAGCTCAAATAATGTGAAGGTGGTATTCTTGTGCTAGTCACGTATGGAGAGCTATTTGTTATGTAAGAAGAGACTATCTGTTTTCCTCACCTTCAATGTTTCATTATCACAAACTTCAAATACGAAAACTCACAAAAATTCAAATAAGACAAAAATATATTCGTTGTTATCCCTTTACCAGAGTATCCCGAGCTCATTTTATGCATCGAATTATGCCATTTTTACATTTATAATCTAAAATGAAGTCATTCATAGACGTTATCATTCGAAACAAAACTGATTAGTAATCCATTAACCCTCCGATTGCCGATTTCTTTTAAATCACTATTTAGATGTAACGTTTTCAAACATGTTCAAATACCGTTGAACGAAGCGAACTGTTATTGATATGCAAAACTTTATTAGTATAATATGATTCAATGCTAGAACAGAACAAAGTAAACACATGAACTTGCGAAAATCTCAGGATGCAGCAGGAAACAGACTCACTTTCTACCCGCGGAAATCTCCGGATAAACAGTCAGAGGGTTAATATCTCAAGTGTTTGATAGGTCGCTCTTAACTGAATAATACGACAACATATTCCTAAAAACAGAAGGGGGTCATCTATAATTAGATGGTACAGAATATTACAATTTTAAGTGATTAAAAAATGACTTTTTTATTAAATATAAGTTCGTCCAGACATAAATGCTTTTCACAGCGAATATTTTAACAATCTTCAGGGTGGTTGTTTTTCTGTAGAGATATCCTTCAAACAAGCCGGGCAAAGTGGAATTCTCATGCACAGAAGATATTTTAGAACTCATCAAAACCAAAAATCGACTGGAGTCGTACCAGAGAGTAGATCAGTACTTTTGGCGCAATTATGCCTATGAATTTAATTTTTACCTAATTTTCTTCTCAACAGTTTTAATCTAACTTTATATTATTTTACTAATTAACCAAAAAAATTACTTCCTATTTTTTTAATGTTTTAATACGATAATTCCAACTTACTTTTTTTTAAATCAATCGATTTTTATAACTAATTATAAAAGTCTGTTGATATAATTTTGATACATCCCTTATTAATTACATATTTTGATAAGTTGTTCACTTCAGATGTGATTATGAAGCATATTATCATAAAAATCGAGGTTGCAATTCTATCAAGAAAGTATGATAATTGTTCGACTTAGACTATTAGAGAGACTGACATGAATACACTCACCCAACAGATTTCTGGTTGAAGACCTGACACTGAATGGCGTGGAAGCACCTTTTCTGTCCACCCCATAAATGTCGATGAAGGCCACGTAAAGAATCCCGGACATCCTTCCCAGTCCGGCCATGATGAAATTGATGGCACACACGGCGAAGGCCACGGCCCATGCCCAGCCTTGGTCCGGACCGTCCATGTCTTCTGAGAAAAAGAAAACAAGGTCTTTAGAAAATTTGTAATGTTTGACTAGTAAACTATTCCTTTTTATTATATACAGTACCATCGATTATGTTATGTTGTTGTATTATGTAGAGTTTGCGCTTGTTATGTTTACTGTACTATGGAGGATGTTTAAAAGTTCATGGTACAAATTTTGAGGGGTGAGAAAACACATGTAGACAGACACATAATGCATGACTGCAACTCAAGCAGTGAAGAACTAGAGGCGGTAGTTGCTGTGTATTGAAATGATAACGAGCAAAAAAGTAACAGAAAAGGAATAAAAGGGAAAGAAAACCGATGAATTCCCCGAATTTTTATGGAATAAATGGCAATAACTCTTCAAAAATATATAACTATATAAAGAAAACTATGCATAGTAAATTTTGAAAAAATATTAAATTAAAGGAAAAATTGCACGGAAAAAATTGTCATCATTGAAAAGCTATTTTTTTAATTTTAATGTTGTGTAAAGATGGATCTTAAGCTATAATATACCCGGAGTTATTAAAGAAAAACAGATAAACATTAATTTGCTTTTAATTAATTGAAAATCTAATGAAAAGTTTTAAAACCCTTTCATAGTGAGCACCTACTACCCGAAAAGTAACTACGAGCCATTTAAAAACTCACCTTCATTTGTCTACTAAGAAGTAGAATTTCATTCTTTTAATTATTTTCAGCTTTTTAGCTTTTAACTTATAATTCATTATTATAAATAGTATGGAATATGGAAATCAATTTTTCTCAAATTCACTACCCGGTGGCGTCATTCGTGTGGAATTAATTTTTAACTAAATTATTCGAATAACCTATAATTAAGTTCTGAAAATATTAAAGTAATGAATTGTTTATCTAGCATCAAATTTTCAAAACTTTAGCGCAACACAGAATGAAAAATAGATTACAGATATGAAGCAAATGAAGTTAAATAAAATTGTGCAAAAATGCTTTTCTTTTTTAGACTCACCTAAAACTTAGAAGTTCATCAAAACCTCGAGTTTCCGAAATAGGATTTTATGATTGTCAAAATTTGCGATTTCAGTATAAAAGGTAGAATTTAATTGAATAATAATAGTAACGGAAAACCACCCCTGCCATAAGTAATGTAATATCAAGACCGATATCACTTCGAATATTTTAGATTTTCGTATTTTCTCAAAAAATTGTGAAGAAATATTGACTATTAAAACTATCTCCATTTCACTACTTTTAGTGAATTTAACAACTTCAGCTTATCTTCTGCATTATGCTGATTTTATAAAAATTGAAAATTGGCATGGTTCATGTATCAGCTACTTTTAAAAGTTTCTTTTGGAAATCTTGTATATTACTTAATTTTTTTTCATAAATATAACTTTTAAAGTTAAATAAGAAGTAAAAGATTTCGCCGTATTTATAATTAATTGATCCCAAAAAGTCAACACATAGCGAATTTATAATTGAACAATCAAATGCAATTATTTTTAAATTATCCTAAGCACTTACTTTGCAAATGTACGTGGCAGGTCTTTGGAAAAAGATTGCAAGATGAAAACAAATGATTTCAGCACTATTATAACCATCAGCGCAGAAGGTTACAACAGACATATGATTTAGAGTCATCCTCACGAAGAGCAGATTGTTAACCAGAGAAAGGATCAACTTCTCACTGATAAGCAATGCAAGCAATATATTATAATGAGACAGGGACACTAAATTATGGAACAATATAATATCCCTTTAGTGTCTTTCTAAGTGCTTTCATACTGTAGATCAGTGTTTCTTTTTAAAAATTTCACTCGGGACCCCTTTTCTGGGCGGAAAAACTTTCGCTATCCCGTTTACATAAAAAATATTTTGTCGTAGCTTTAAAGTTGGAAATCAAATAAGAAAATGAAGCATTTATTAATAATAAGAAATAATAATTAAAAATTACTATGTACAGACTGATCAGATTTCTTAACTACTTTTTTATACCGAACAGTAAGTAGTCTGCAAAAAAAGAGGGCCTCGGTGGCCTGATCTTGTAAGGTATCGGCTTCGGGACCAGAAAGTTCTAGATTCGAAACCCGATTTCACCAACGACCCGCCATTATGTATTTCCGATGTGCGTTAAATATGGCTTCGTGGGTCAAGCGCTGTTTGTGAAGGTCGTTGTTATGCGGAAGTTTGGAGAAGGGTATACCGCCCTACGTGTCGTCTTTCGTTCACTTGACGGTTCAAATTACAAGTAGCGGCCCCCCCCCCCCAAAAAAAAAATCCCTCTCGTGTTGCTTCAAAACGGGACATTAAGGAGGGATAACTAAATAGGAGAGATGACTAAGTTTAATATAACTAAACTAAATTAAATAAAAAAAAAACCTTTGTGAGAGTCTTATCTTTAAAGCTCTTTGAGAATACAAGTCATGTTTAACATTAAGATCTGAAAGTTCCCTAACGGTTTTTATCGTACTCTTTTCTAATGACGATTTTGGAATTTTCCACCGTGCGAACGAAATTTGGTATTTTTCAATTCTTTTTGTTACTAGGACAAGCGAGACAGAATATGGAGGGAAGAAAAATCGTTTTTCTACAGTGAGTAATATGAATATAAAGCGTAATAAGGAAAAGGAATTGTGAAGCATGGAAAGATTATTACTTTCAATTGTTCAAAAATAGGGCGGCTCGAAAAAAAATCGAAGTATCTTAGATTTTTTTGCAGTAGTGCGGAAAAGTTGTAAATTCCCATCATTAAAAAATGTACAAGATCTTATAACTCTGAATTGATATCTTCTGTCACCTCAGTCGGCCGAAAGTTGTAAAAATTGGACTAAAAATGGTTAAAATTTAAAAATTAATAAATAATCACAGATTTCGTTCATCGATTTGTGGTAGTGCTTCAAAGTTACTATTTCTCAACAACAACACCTTTACAGAATTTTAGAATTATAGGTTAATATCTTCTACCGCCTCAACGGCTCAACTTCTAAAGAACAATTGTAGAAGAGCATTACTGTATTATATCGGAGCCTGGTTCCACGTACATAGGAATTATTACACCTGAAAATGGATCTAGCCTTGATATATCCAACAGAATTTATGAATACGTTGCCAATGCGTTATTGGATGATTTTAGCAATCTTATTGTTCTGGGATGTGACGGCACAGTCGTGAACACTGGAGTGTTTAATGGTGTAATTCTCAGGCTTGAATTGAAACTTCAGAGACCAATCCAATGGATTATCTGTTTACGTCATTTCAACGAGTTATCATTACGACACCTATTTGAATATATAGACGGCAAATCTTCTGATTCCTCGTCTTACCCCGGAGACATTAGACAAAACCTGAAAGGATGCGAGTAGCTTCCACTTGTTGCTTTTAATAGTATTTAATGCGACTTGCCAGGCATCGATCCCACCAACCTAAGTTGTGATCAGATATACTTATTAGACATTTGCACAGCCGTTAATTTTGGCGTTTGTTCTTCAGATCTAGCGAAACGTCAACCGCGAAGGTTGAATTTGGTCTGCTGGCTAAGCAACTGCAAATCGAATATTGAGGTTTTATTCATCAACATCAGATCTAGCAAATGCGTTGCTAACTTTGGTTGTATTCATTCTAAGAGTCTACGCACCCTCATGGTTCCGAATTAAGGTTCATCATTCCATAAAGGACGGTGCTAGACACTTGTGGCATTTCATCAGCTCATCTCGGTACTTGCCTAAGAAGTATCGTGATATAAATGAACCAGTAACTTCTCGCAACGATTACTTTACGGCTAAAGAAAACATGCTTTTGGCCATGTTAACTGATGAAAGATTCCATATTAGAACCCTTGCATCTCGCCGAATTATCAAGACAAGAGAAATTGGCCCCAGATGGAAATTGTGTTCGTAGATTCATTATTCCTTCCGTTAACCTTGGAGATAAAGACTACGTAGATCTCACTGACTGGCAAGATTGTTATGTCACACCGCCTGCAGTTCTCAGACAGATCAGTTCTCATGAACTTCTGAAGACGATACAGGACGATGTGCCAATGGTCGGCTGGGACTTTATTATATTTCCTTCACACACATAAGCAGTTGAGCAGATTGTGAAACTCGTCACTGAAGCCGCCAGAAAAACAGTTGGACCGCAGAACAGGGGTGAATTTATTAGAGCTACTCTAGAATCCAGAAAACACATGTCAAACTTTGCGTTTAAAAAAATTACAAGCAATATTTCTTTTATAATTTGTATGTTTTAATGGTTGAATAAAGTTTCTGTTCGCATTATAATGAAGTAAATGAATCGTGTATTTATTTGAAAATTCGCCTTTAATTTCCAACATTCAGTACCATTGAGGCGGAGAAGATAGTAACCTATAATTCTAAAATTTTGTAAAGGTTTGTTGTTAATAAATGGTAACTTTTAAGTACTACCGCAAACCGACCAAATAAATCTGTGATTATTTATTAATTTTGGAATTTTAACCATTTTAGTCCAGTTGTCACAACTTTCGGCCCACTGAGCCGACAGGAGATATCAATTCAGAGTTATAAGATTTTGCACACTTCTTAATGATGGGAGTTTACAACTTTTCCGCACTACCGCAAAAAAAATCTAAGATACTTCGATTTTTTTTCGAGCCGCCCTATTCAAAACACCTGAAAGAAATGCATCAGATATATAAAAATGTAACTCTTCTTTCAGATAAAAAAAATATTTAATACTAGCTGATATACCCGGCATTTCTCGGGATGAAAATATTTTCAAGTCTATGAACTTGTAACAATTTAAACTTAATTGAACAGTGTTTCGCAGCAGCATCTTTCATTCATTTTTTCGTTAGTCCTCTCTCGTGTAGTCTGCCCCCCCCCGACAAGCATTTTAACTCATTTCTTCCTTTCTCCATACTTTGAACCACCTGACACGAGTGTAGAAATCATTCACCCCATTTTTCCTTCCTCATCATTACTATGGCGACAACAGAAACTCCTTCATATCATGGTTTTTATTACCATTATCCGAAGCGCCATTTTCTTCTTTTTGGTGTATGCGTGCCCTGATCTGAAAAACACCAGATAGCGTTCCGTTTTTTTCTACTGAGGTCTTCCTTCGGAGCCGGACTCAATAACCTTGAATGACTTTACACAATCATTAAGATCATTTAAAAGTTTGTTAAAATTAAATGAAGCTTCGCATAGGGACAGTAATTAACTAACGCTATTGGATTGCTTTCCCAGCATATTGAAAGATGTACATGCTACGAAATAAACGTGGAAATAAAAATTCTGCCTTTCTTTTATATTCAAGGAAAGCAATATTTTTATTATAAATTTAACAGTGGCAAAAACTAGGGAATGAAATATTTGTCATGTCGATACCATTCACCGTTTTGGGAGACATCTTGTAACACATAGAGAGATAAAACACCTTTTTCTTCTTGAAACATAGCAAATATAATTCAGAGAGATAGATATTGAATGCTAAAATATGCTATTTAATGCTCAAATAACTATTAAAAGTTGATGGCCAACCAAGTTCAAATTATTCACTGCAGTGCTCAATTCTAAAGAATTACTAATATAATATCCCAGATCCTCCGGTAACGCTCTGACGTCATCAACAATAAAACTCGCGCCATAGCACTGCGAGACGTTAAACAGCATTATTTCATTGTTAGAGAACCTAAATTTCAGTAATTTTAAATTTAAAAGAGCAATTGTCGTTCTAATTTCAAATTTAATAGCTCTAAAATAGTGAAATAAAATTTTCTATCCATTGATATAAAATTTATCTCGCTATGATCAATAGTTCCAGAGAAATTTTAAATTATATTAATCCTATATTTCAAATTAAGTTCCATTTTTTAATAGAAAGTAGTAAATTACGTCACACACACACACAGTGGTATATAATGCGCGTGATATAGTTTGGACGCCAAATTGTATCTGAATGCAATCGTGGCGATGTTGTTTTCTTGCCAAGAATTAAAGTAGCCACCAGTGACGTGAATCTACCATTCGTTCTCAACCGCCGCCAGTTCCCGTTACTTCTAGCTTATACGATGACTATCAACAAATCGCAGGGGCAAACTTTCGATCATGTTGGAATTTACCTCGATGAGCCTGTCTTTTCACATGGACAGCTCTATGTTACACTTTCAAGGTCTAGGATTCCCAATCACGTTAAAATTTACACAAAGACATCTGAAGTACAAGGAAAATTATTAAACAACGAAAAATACTTCACACGGAATGTTGTTTACCAAGAGGTTTTTGTATAAAGAAATATTTAAATAATATGTAAATAAAAAAATATTTCCTGTCATAAAATATATGTTTATTTTATTTGTTTTCAATCAATATTAAACATTTCTCTCGCATATATACCTATAAGATATAAACACAACAAATTTGAAGGGAAACTTTTCGAATGAAGGCGCAATTTGCACCCGTCAAACCATGACGGGTGATTTTCTAGTATTAATGATATTTTTAATTTACGAACTATTTCATAAATTCATTATTTTTCAGTTAAATATTTCAAGATATTTATATGCAGTATCAAACTATTTAATATTTACTATTCGTTCAATTTTTTTCAGAATGCTGATGTGAGAGTGTTTCCAGAATGTGGTATTTCTCCTCCTGCTACAAGAAATGAGTTAAAGAAATTCCTTGAATATTTACCGATAAAATCCTGTGTAAATCCTTGTTAGCAGAATTATACACATTCCTCTAGAGAGGTTCTGTATACACTAAGCTGCCTGCGAAAGTAATTCCATTTATGTTGTAGCAAATACAGGAAATATCCAAAGATGCGAAGGCGATCGATAGTGTCCACCAGATGGTGTTTTCCAATTCAATACCAATGTCGCTTTCGTCAGAGATGGCACATTATTAGTCAAATATCACAAAGAACGTCTGTTTTTCGAGCTAGGTTTTGGATTTGGGCAAAGAGCAACAAAACTCCACTTTTGAAACAGAATTCGGGAGCTTTGCCACTTATACCTGCTTTGTTATATTGATTTTGAATGGATGAGGGAAGTTGCAAGGTCACCTGAAGTGGATGGTAAAATGTTCACATCCATGTTCTTCAATACGGCTCCACAGATGGCGACTATTCAGTTTTGGGAAGCTTGGGCTTTAGGAAACAATGCCACTCTATTGGTTACGAACATTCAAATGCGAGGCAATTTAGCGATGGGAAGTGGAGTCTTCTATGGTTAAAATGGTGCCTTGGCCTACACTTTTAATCCATATGGGCTTTTAAATTGACAGTCGCTAGGATATCAAAGTTGAAATCTACCTCAACATCACCTGACTACAATATCACAATAATTTATCCCGATTACAGTGTTAATTGGAACACAACAAAAGATGGAAAATATGTATTAACTGATTGTTCATTGAAACTTCTGAATCAATCAAATGATATTCATACAGATTATCGCTGTAAGGAAAAGAATATAACATTAAATTTTGCACAATTGAAAGAATCCAGTGGTCATATTGAAACTTGCCATAACAATCTGTGTTGTTCTCTTGAGTATAAAACAAAAGGACTTAATGACCAATTCTTCTTGGATGACTTCGGAGGTATGTATAACCACTTCGATAGCTATATCTAGTGCGAAGAGGACTGCTTTCTTGAGAGATATGATCCCTTTGGTGACAGTCCATGTTCAACACATCCAACAAAATCCTTGACAGTATTCAAGCATGTGCATCTCAGTGGCAACTTCAGTAGTGATGTGATTTACCCATCAGTTCTTGAAATCGTCTCAAGACTGGTACCACGAATGGAGAGGCAATATGAAAGAAATAATGGAAATGAGGCATAAGTTCATTTATATAACGGAAAACTTGAAACTTACCATAACAATCTCTGTTGTTCTCTTGAGTACAAGACAAAAGGGCTTAATGATCAATTCTTCTTGGGTGCTTTCTGCTGTATGTACAGCCACTTCGACGGGTATGTGTTCTCGCAAGATGTGATCCTTTTGGTGCCAGTTCATGCGCGACTTATAATCATTAGCAGTTTCCGAGTACGTACCCTTGACAGGAAATTTTAGCAGCCAGGTGGTTTACCCTTCAGTTCTTGACAGTCGCTCGAGACTAGTACCACGCGTGGAGTATCAACATCAAAGTATTTATCAAAATGACACATAAGTATTTTTTTCATAATGGGCATGGAAGAAAACTGCTTGTTGTTGGTCTCAAAGGTCGATGCTTTAAAAGAGATCAACCAGACCAGCAGTAAAGAGCGTAAAATCATTCATTTTAGGATTCTGTGTATCCACTGAATGATATCACACAACAATAAAATATTTCCCACAATAAAGAGGATTATTGTATTTGCTATAAGTTATTAGTAATGGGGAAATACTTTTGATTTATTTACAAAATTAGTTTGAATATCTCAATAAAATGTGCTACGTTTCGAGTTCTGTGAAAAACCGTATTTGTTATACATCTCAGAACAAGTAATATCACACATAATAGATATTTTTTATAAATAATTTTCTCACTATTCATTTACAACAGAGATTCCCAATCTTTTTCCCTCGCGTACCCCTTGATTAGTCTTTTTTTGTTTTCGCGTACCCCCTACTATCATATGCGACCCACCCCCCAACCATTAATCTATTCAAAGAATTTTATATTGATATTGTTAAGGGCTTAGGTTAGCTTAAGAATGAAATGACTCGAATTAATAACATCTGCAGAACTTATTTTTGATTTTACATTTTATTCCGTTTTTACCATAGTCTAGTTCAACGCCAAAGAAAAAGATAACAGTTTTGTAATAATTTCGTTTTAACTTATAAGGATGGGTAAAAATTGCACTACGTTATAATCAACTATTCAATTGGTATAGTTATTAAATAGCAAGTATTCACTTAGAGAAACAATATTCAGCAATTTTTTTAATCGCTTATGTTATCTTGCTTCCTCCATTAACAATTTTGATTCCGCGTACCCCCAACTGGTCCTTCGGCCCAAGGAGGGAACCTCTGATTTACAAAATAAATTAAACAAGATTCAATCTCCTGAATTTATCAAATGATGAAGGATTTTAAAGTGTTTGATTCATGAATCTATTCATTAATAAGTAAAATCTGTATTTTGAAACTCGAAAAATTAAATTATTTATATTTAAAATACCAAAAATTACTCTAAATTGTTTTGTTTATTGGAACTTACTTGCATAATGTTTTTGTTTATTTCTTCAAAAGAATGACGTACCGTTCTGTTTAGTCAGGCGTTAGTTTGGTATGAAAAGTACAGAATGGCACCCCCTTCCTCTGATATATCTTTAGAATTTGGCCAAATATGGCTCTTGCGCAAATAGAACCAACAATTCAATCCTCTGATATATTGTCCAAACGTGAAAATGCGAACAAAGACATTAAAAAAAAGAATGATATGAATAACATTGGAAAAGGGTGCTATTTTGGTCATGGTTATGAAACTTGAAGTAAGGCAGGCATTTATATAATCAGCAAACAAATAGTTTCTTAAAATTAATTACTCGCTTAATCAGAAATAACCTTTTCCGAAGTTATGTCATGAAATACCCTTCCGTTCTATTTCGAATAGAATGAAGATCAATTACAACAAATTACATTTAAATTGTTTGGATTTCTTAGATCTGAACAAAAATAACAAAAATTATTTACATTTCGACAGCTTATTGAATGTCATACCTCTTAAATTCTACTAAACGGAGATGATAAGGATGAAATCTGAAAAGACGTCCCAGTCTTGCTTACCTCATCAAAGTGAACTGTTTCAGCTACGATTCCCTACGTAGCAAATAAAGCGAATTTTTGGAAAATCGAGACACAAGTTCTATATTTAGGTGTGAACACAAGTTTGTCTCCTTGCAGTCACTATAGAAATGCATGTTGTTATAATTCAAAGTAGATTTATTTTTGAGCATAACAACACAACGAGTTTAGATAGATAGAAAATGACACATATCCATCATATCTGTCAACACATTCGTCATTTTCTTAAGCGATTCCAGATGTCATTCCGCTTGTAACAAATGACTTTAAAACGAGCTTTAATAATATATAAAGAGTCCCACTAAACAGATGAAGCAATGAAAATCATCTAAATTTTGGAAATATTGTCATCAACCATAATTAAAAGTAAACTTTTAACACTTTGAGAAATAAAAGAAATAGCAAGGAAATCAAATTGGCATAAGAGAAAAGTGTCTGCTGTATTTAGGATGGTGTGAAATCTGTTTTTTCCGGTAAAATGTTTTCGAAGATATCGCCGGAAAGCATCACAGTTAGGGAATCATAAAGAAACAGTGTCAAGCCATCATTAGAAAAAGTCAGGCTGCATTATTTTGATGACAAGAGAACGTTTGGTTTCATGACTAATAACCATTCTCGTTTTCAGAATGAAGATATACAAGCAAATAGAGGACAGAACACTCCGGATTTTCTGACTTCCCATTTTCAAACGACTAGAAAGCATAATTTTTTAAATCATAAACTTCTAATTCTGGTTAAAATTTAAACGTTGAAAAGCCCTGCAGTGTTTATAAATTTCAGTGTATTTATAAATAAAACTGAAAATATTCGCAAAAAAGTAAACAATTCATAAAACATGCAGGGATTCAAAGACATCTCAAACTCTTTATCGCAACCAAAAGTGAAACAATCGGGAAGAAACGTAGTATGCCTGATAAAATATCCGAATTAAAATAAAAGGTTGAATTTACGTTATCTTGTCAATTGAAAATCAGAGATAATACAGCATCATGCGCATGCGTCGCTAAGAGACGAAGGTCAATTTTTATTTGCTCCATCTTCCTCATTTATAGGTCTAATTTCTAATTACAAGAGTTGGACTGGACCTATTATAGTAAGTACGTTAACAGCTATTGTCAATGTCTGGGTAATCTTTTTGTGCGATTCTTTATATTTTTATATGTGATATTTTGTTTGGCGCGACTTTGAATTCTTCCATCTGAAAGTTTTCTAACAGGAATTTTTTTCTATGTGTATGAACGAAAATACAATAATATTTAAAGTTCGTCACGAAAAATGGAAAGTTTTCACTTTATAGCGTTCACGGCTATCTTTAGACTAAACAGTATTTTTTATCATAGCAGAAAATCTTATCTCTTTTAATCATTTGTAAGAGAAAAATGAGACGTGTTAAATAAACAAACCTCTTTGTCCATCAATCTCTAAATGATATTCGATTATGCTTCGAAACTATTAATGTGAACAAATACTAGAAATTTATGTTGTGATAATAGTGTATATATTGATCATCAAGCATATAATGCTTTCAAAAACAATGGAATGTGTTTTGATAAGTTTGGTTTAGTTAATTAGAATAAGGACTCAGTTTTAAGCTATAAGAGAATTACGTTGAAAAGGAACTCATAATTCTATACCAAACAGATTACCAAAGTAAAAAAAAAAAAAATTCGAATACAGTTTCTAAATTTTGAGAAAAAAGTCACCCGTTCCCTTTTCGGAAACTGCGCCTATTCTGCTTAATAACTCTAAAAATGTGAAAGATGACATTATTCCACCACCTCCACATGCTCACTATGACTTAATGCCCTTCCGTATGAAAGACTTAAGTTAGATTATTGTAATACTCAAATGTGCACTTCTAGTGACATGTCAGAGTACAATTTAAGTAAAATGTTACAAGATTTGCACGCAAGCGAACAGAATTTTCTGAGGTTCTGATACCAGTGCCCAAATCTAAAAAGCCTTCAAAACGAGAGAAACTACCATTTGGTGGAGATTATCCAGGGACGGCTCGTGTGTAGGGACTGCGGTACTGCAGCACCCCCAACTTTTTCCATCATGTAAATTTAATCAATTTATTTTATTTCGCATTTAATATTTATCAACAATCTAACGCAATTTTGTATTAAATGATTACGATATTCAAATGAAACGCGAATAAAAGCCTACTCAGAAAACGAAGTTCCGTATCTTGTTTTTTCACTACCCGAAGAAGAAGCGCAAAGGAGAAAGTAACAATTCAAACGGGAACTATCGTGACCTACGAGATAAGCAGAAGGTCACGGAACTACGAATCTTTGCAGCACCGCATTCGGCCTGCGCGCATGCGCAGTCACACAGCGCAGGCTTTTCCTAACTTTCTCTACCATAATTTTAAGCTGAAAGGGTACTGTAGAAGTCTATACAACTCCCGTCGCGTTAGAAACGGAGTTTTAAACGCTGAAAATTTTTTAGTGCTAAAACTTTGAAAAGAAATGAAAGATAATTAATGGTAAATAAAAATTTAATTGAAAAAGTTTTTTTTTATATTAATGGAATTTCTTGCAATTCAAAAGATTTTTCTGGTGATTTTTAGTTATAAATTCAGATGAAACTCATAATAGAATTTTTTTCGTGATACAAATATGTTTTCAAAACTTTCGTGAACCCTAATATTCTGTACCTTTCTATTTGGGATCATGCTTCATAGTTTAAGAAGCCTCGATTTTGAATACAACACGGTTCGCTTAAAGGAGCAGAATTTCTTGCGGAATATTGATAAGTATATTCCCAATTTAACTTATCGCATTTCACCTTTAGATAGACGTAATCGAATAAATTAATCATTTTTTCTCCTCTTGGCAATTCCCGTTACTACATAATACATCAGAGCTTGAACTCAGCTTTCTAACATTAAAAAATATATGTATTTTTCTGATGCACACAATATGAATCGGGATACGACTGCATGTAGCTATTTTGATTTCAATGGATACAAAAAATTTTAATCGTCGTACAAGCATCAAGGTTAATGTTTTTGTTTTTTCGCTGAAAACAAAACAAGAATGGATTTTATTTTTAAGTCATTGTTAATGATGCCAATAAATATTATTCGCTTACGATTCTGTTTATATTAGTTATACTATAACATTTTTTCTCGTTAATTAATAAGAAAATTATTTTATTTCTGTACTATACTGTCGTTTTAATATTAATTTTTTAAATGTAGTAAGGAATACAGAAAACGGAACTGAAAAACAAATTCCGAGCTTAAATTTTTTATTAAAATTAATTTGTTAACATGCTTACCTATTCGAAGAAAAGATGTTATTAATTACTCATTAAATATAAAACTACTTAAAGTCAGTGAAAAAACCCAAAAAATGTAAGTGGTTCAAATATGCATTACTGCACAGTTAAGGATTAAAGATGCGCAGGAAGGACAGCACCCCCAAGATTGCATAACACGACCCGACACTGGGATTATCTGAGGATCATATTACCAACGAAATATAAACATTGATCATGTTTTTACATCTTTTATCTTTTACCCTTTTTATCTCTCCTTTCCATTTTTAATTTGACACGTTACCTTGTTTTATTTCTTACCTCTTGCCGTTTGCAGATAATCGCACATTTCACTTCTGTTAAAATTACATCAAAGTATTTTTAAACATGCTTTCACATATCACCATAAAGCTCTTCTAAATTTTTCCTATTTTAAATTGTAGTTCAATCTTACCGTATTCTTGGCGTAGTATAGCCATATCTGGCTCTTACGCCATAAAATGCCACAAATCAATCAATCATAATTGTATAACATGGTGAATGACTCTTGTCTTGAGAAAGTTTTATTTGAAGAATCTATTTCGCACAGTGAAATAAATACATCCATATAATGAGCTTTATTGATTGTTTTCAACATTATTTCCAAAGCTCCATATCCATACACTTGAAGACATCTGTAGCGTGTTAGGTTTAAAATTCACTAGCATTTGATACAAAAGATATTAAATTTAGTTTAGTGGGATTAGCATCATACGAGACAGACCTCGTAAACCATGATTACATAAAGAGGATAACATCCACGTAGGTATTCCATTTTTCATTCAGCCTTCCATACCACACCATTAGGCGGACGTTTGACCAAGACGTATTTAACATGCCCGAGGCTCACGTACACGGTGGATCTTTGATGAAATCAGGAATCGAACCAGTGACTGTCCGGTCTTGAAGCTAAGATAACAACACCTCACCATCGAGCCTCACAAAGATCGTTAACTGAATTGACAACTGCAGCAAAAAAAGCAATAGGATATCATCTATAACTTGAATACTTGCTTGACATTACAGTTCCGAGTGTTCGCTTTTCTTTAAGAAATAACTTTTTTTTCGGTATCATTGCAAGAATCTTAATTCTGCTCTAAATAGTTTACGCGCGCATAAAAAGCTCGAATACAAATTCTTAATATGCTTCTTTCGTTTGAAGATGTCGGTTGATTGAAAATTGTGGTGGCTAGCTTCGGAAGTCCCGGGTTCAAAATCAAATTCGTTTTTTACATTGGTCTAGTGCACTTTAAATCTTTTGTTGAGATTGTCTTTTGTTTTGTTTTTGAAATTGAGACATAGGGTCTATCGAAGGCTCAGAGTCCTCCAGAAGCTCTCTTGTAACTACGAAACAGAACATTAATCTTCAGTTTCAATAAGAATATTGCTCTCAGTGACACACAATCTCCGATAAAGAGATGTAAATACTTGAATAAGCAAAAATAAAAATATATGAAGAATTATTTAGATTAAACAGTGAAACAGGATGATGTTTTTAAACGCAATGTTCAAAAGAAGCAAAATGGGTGGAACATAATTTCAATGTAAAGTTTCGTTTAGTAAAAAATTTTATCCTGATTTTTGTTTGCGTACTCTCTACATTCGACTTGTTTTAATCTTCAAAGTCAGATTAAAATTTAATATTTTCACCAAATGAATTGCTTCTATATTGCTGCAAAAATGTAATGTCGCTTTCCTGCCTGACTAGTCTTATGTTTAAGAAGAGAGTTTTGCAGGGGTTAGTATGGGATGCCCGGGCCTGGACCCCTGACCTTGGATACCATTTTGGCGACCTTGGCGACAAATCGATGATTCCAGAAAATGCGACCTTCTCCTCGATATCTCTATTAGGGAAGAAAATACGCTTGAATGCACGAGAAAACTCTATGTGACGTCACGGCCGGTCGGGGAGAGTATATAAGGGCTGCGCTTGGATCAGAGAGGTGTGTTGATCCATTGGAACGACTTTGGAGTTTCGTCTGCAGTTTGAGCTAGGAAGCCGATGAGCTGAGCGCTATTGAAAGTGCTTTTATTGTCGTTATTAGTGATTTGCTGAGTGTTTGTGTTGCTAAATCTCAAAGTGCTGAACTGTTGTTACCTGTGAATTATTGTGTGTTTACGTTGCTAATCTGTGCAAGATCTATTGTTTCCTGTTACCTGTACTGTTTCCCTACACATTTGTGAATAAACCTTCATTCTCCATTATCCTGCGTTTTGGACTGTTTACACCATACACCCACAGAAAGATTTTTGTAACAATATCTTCTTTAATTTATTGTAGATCTTCAGAGTATCAACACATTGCTTGACAAAATAAGCACGCGTATTGCAGGAAAATGTTCCCTCTTACGGTTCTCCTCTTGGCGACCGTCCTGTCGAGCACCCAGGCAAAGCCCACTTTCTACACAGCAGCAGTATTCGAACACACCGGAACTGGATCCAAGAATGATTCGACAGCAGACATAGTGAAAAAGAATCTTGAATTCTACAAAAGAGCAGCTGAGATTGCTCGTTCCAAAGTATGTAATATTTGGTACAAAATTTGCATAAATTACTGTCAATCAATCAAAGATATTACGCACGTTTCATTCGAGTTCATTCATTTTAAATTTGATTCTATTTTACTCAATAATTCAATAATTATGCACTTTTTAATTATTTATTCTGAAATTATATGGATTAGATAGTGAAGGACGAAAAAGAACTGTTCAAATATTGAAAAGAACTGTTTCTCGGGGAAATGCGAACGAACAATCTTTAATTCCAGCAAAAAAGTAATAAGGAAAACAGTTAATAGTAATTTTATGCTTCTAAAAGTAGCGTAATTTTTTTAACAGTGTATGCTAGTGGCAATTAATTTTCCATAAATATTATCTTCTAGAATTTGTAGACTTTTTATTTAATGTGCAAGACTAAACGAAAAAAATAGTTTTGTTCCCAGCAATCTTTCATTAAAACTTTTAATGAAACGTAATTTCTATTCGCAGCACATGGATCACATTTATAAAAGCAGTGGATGTGTGAATATTATTTGCATATATTTTTGCTCTTATCAAGGAAGGAAAGGCTTAAAAAAGACTTTTAAAACGCGAAGGAGAAAGAAAATAATCTTCATAAAACGAATCATCGTAAAAGCAATATCTTGCGATTAGGGTTTAAGAAACAGCCGAGAAAATAAATGGCTGATCTATTTGTGATTCATCCCTTTATTTTAAGCGGATAATTGTAACAAACATTTATTGTCATGAACGAATCGTTTTCCCAACAAAAATAAGTATATAAGAAGGCATGATAACATCATGGATTGAGAAAGACTTTTCTCTCATCCACCAGCCTTAAGACATTCATTGAAGACTTTTTCAGTATCCTTTGTGTGTTACTTGTTGTCGTCGTTTTTAATTTTGATTTTCTCTCTCCTTTCTATAATTCTTCTCTGCGCCGAGAAGGTCTTGTATACCGTAAACCTTATTTGATCCGTTCCCTCCCGGTGGATTAATAATAATGATAAAAGCAAATACTGTACTCGCCAATATACTGAGTGATCATAAATTATTAGACCCATTTCAAAAACAAATTTTAAAAAAACACTTTCGTGTTTTAAAAAATGAAATAGTAGTTTAAACAATTTTTTCCAAATAGGTAACGTGCCGTTAAGGCTCTCTAAATCTGCTGAAGCGGGAGAATCCCACGTAAGTGTCAAAATGGCTACGGTGAAGCAGGCGGCACTTCTGGCACGTCTCTGCTTCTACGAAAGCAAATCAGTTGTAACAGTTCAAAGATGTATTAGCTTACAGTACCGAAATTCCACGTAAGAACTCTATCAAGCGTTGGTATGAGCAATTTAAGGGAACAGGAAAGGTGTTGGACGACTACGGTCTCAGACGAAGTTGTTGAACGAGTGAGGAAGATTTTCACTCCTTAATTGCTCATACCAACGTTTAATGGAGCCCTTACTTGGAGACCGACAATTTCGATTCTCTTACCGAATAATTCTTTGAACTGTTACACTTGACTTGCTCTCGTGGTACCAGAGACGTTTCAGACGTGCCTTCTGCTGCACGGTAGCCATTTTGTTTGGGGATCTCTAGCTGCAGCAGATTCAGTGCGCCGTAAATCTGAAAAAACACCGTTTAAACAACTCTCTCATTAAAAAAACGATGATTCTACATTATAGAGTTTTTTTTTTAAATTTAATTTTTGAAATGGATCCAATAATTTATGACTAGCTAGTATAAAGGTACAAAAAGCATAGCTTAGGATACTGGCTAGTACCAATTTTATGTTCACATTTCACGTAGAATTATATATCCATACCTCAGTGACACAACTGGAACTGAGGATGAGCCAGTAATAATAACTTATCTCCATGTTCAGTTGCTATTTTTCCTCTTATACGATCAATTATACTCGTACTTATATGAAGTATACAGAAAGGTTACTCTACAGTTCTGCAATATTTAAATATACAGGGTGATTCAAAAGTCCGTAGACAAACTTTAAAAGTAGCCAGGCATATAGAAACAAGTCATTCATACAATAGAACAGAGGATTGCAAACAGGAAGAACGCTACCGTGGGCTCTTTGCATGTGAATTATGTAAAAGAAAGGATACACCAGATAGAGTGTTCAACTCAGTTTAATCGAATAGAAATTCTCATTAGCACAATAACACAGTTGCATGAAAACAACATCAAATTTCATATGCAGCATGACAATGCCAGTATCAACAACAAACCCTTGGAGTACTTAAAGTAAATGTTCGCAAGACCTACTTTCCAAAGCTATTCTACGTTTCGCAGGTTGTTATTCTTGCAACTGAGTTGTTATGCTATTGTAAATCTGTATTTTATTAAACCTGTGTTGTGCACTCTCAGGTGTACTCTTTCCTTTAACTTAATTCACGGACAAAGCACTTCCTGTAGCGGTTACTTTTTACGTTTGCAGCCCGGTATTCGCTCGTAAAAAAAAATTGTATTTCCTATTTCATGGGTTGAGAACTGGAGTGCAGTAAGACACAATTTCCGCTTAACTGAGCTAGGTATCATATTTTATAAATATGGAAAGTAAACCGTTTGAAAAGTGCTATTATCAAGTATAGGGTGGTTAAGACTCTTTTAACTCTCTAATCGTTTGAGCCGTTTTTTTTTTTTGTTTGTTTCTCATGCCGAGTGAAAAAGCGGATAATTCATGTTTATGTGTATAATTTCTTAAATACCATGGATAAAATGTTCTCAAGATTTCAGAGATTTGATTAAACACAATGAAGATCCAATCATTCATTTTAAAACCAAATTTTAAAGACTTTAAAGCTAAATACAATCAAAATAGCTAACAGTTCAGAGGGTTAATCCATTATAATTACGAATAACACATGCTTTCCATTTCAATATGATTCCTACAGCCGTTTCGCGAAATACGACAGTTGATCCACTCTGAATCTCAATGCCTCGATTACTTATTAGAAATTTATCTATCTCATTTCAGGGCACGGACATTATAGTATTCCCAGAATATGGAGTAGTTCCTTATGACACCAGAAACAACATGAAGCCATTTTTAGAAAACATACCAAATCCTCTAGAACTTAAAACGACTCCTTGCTCGAGACCTGATTTGTTCACTAATAGACCTGTCCTCTATACTCTAAGCTGTATCGCACAAAACAATTCCATGTACGTTGTTGCCAACATGGGTGACATCCAGAACTGCACAGGAGATCCAAATTGTCCATCAGATGGAACATACCACTTCAACACTAATGTAGTCTTTGATAGAACTGGTACGCTTTTAGTGAAATACCACAAAGAACACCCCTTCTTTGAACAAGGAATAGACATTCCGAAAGGAAAACAAATACCAATTTTCAAAACAGATTTCGGTACATTTGCCACTTTCATATGTTTTGATATCGTCTTCAAGAGGATAACAGAAATTGCTCAATTGCCGTCCGTAGAAGGTATTGCCTTCTCCACAATGTGGATCAATGTTGAACCACAGTTCGTCTCCACCGAATTTTTTCAAGCCTGGGCTATGGGAAATAACGTTACCTTGTTGGCAGCAAATCGTCAAGTTCCCATGGAGGCCAGTGTTGGGAGTGGTATTTTTGACGGCAGAAAAGGCGCCTTGGCTTACACTTTGAACCCTGATGGCATTTCTAAACTTGTAGTGGCTAAGGTTGCTAGGCCTGACACTCCTAAAATATCGCCAGATGCAAGTATTACAGCCATAACTGCAAATGCCACTTGGGAATGGACGGATGATGGTAAAGATGTTCCAGATGAATGCTCCATAAAAAGCGGGTATCCTTGTCAGAAAGAAACAATGCTACAAAACTATACATTTCTGAAACTAAACAAATCGTATGGAGATGTAGAAGCTTGTAACAATGGACTTTGTTGTAAACTATCATATACTTCATATGGCCTTAGGGAAAATTATTACTTGGGAGTATTCAACGGAACATATAATGTTCAAAATACATACCGTTGGTGTGAAGAAGAATGTCTTCTGGTCAGGTGTGAAGATCAGAATGGTACTGTATGCTCGAGATTTCCGCTGAAATCCACCACGCGGTTCCATACTGTATTTCTAAGAGGCAATTTTACCAGTGATTTCGTTTATCCTTCTGTTCTCAGTAGTGGCGTAAGGCTGGTGTCAACCAAATACTGGCAACAATATCCTGACAAATCTATTATGACCCATAATTATGCGGGTATAGGTTATATCACTGTCGCTTTGACAGGACGTTGCTATAACAAAGATCCACCTTTTCGTCGATAAACGCAAGGATTTTCGGATTCCAACTATATTAATAAGGATTTTCGAGTCCAGTATTACTCTACTTAATTCTTGAGCACGAAATGACTTTTCTTGATTTTTATAAATTTTATAGATCTCAATAAATCCAATCTTATTTTACCTTTAGTTTAACCTCTTATAGTTATTCTTGTTTATGCTTGGACTCTGGAAGACACTTGTGTTAAAATCAAGAAAAAATCTTAAAACTATTTGTGATATGTCATTTGTTTCTAAAACATTTCGTTACTGATCGGATGCTACACTTCCAAGATTACTGGTGATGATTCTAGAGTTATAAAAATGCCTTATTTTCAGTATTAAATCTGTACATCTGAATAAATTTTGTCTTTATTAATTTAACCAGTTCAGGAATTACTCACCATTTATCTCTAACAGAAAACTTTTTATTCGAGCTCCAAGTTCTGGAAAAAGAGCTCAAATTGCATATCTTTAATACAAATGAGAGGGAGAGTCATATTACTGATATTTTTTTAAAAAATGAAAAAAATTTCACTTACAGAGTTCACAGAGACTTATTCAAATTAATAGTAATTTTATCAAGGGAAAAATGCATGCAACGTTAGAGTGTAGGGAACACAGTCTATGTATGTTCCACATTCATTAAAATCCATCACTTAACAGACATATTTAAGTAGCAAGTTTTATATCAAAGCAAAAAAAATAATAAATAAAAGGACACTAAAGCCATCAAATGTTGGATCAAAAAATAAAAAAAAACATAGGATACATATCATTTATAACATTTTTGAGAGAGAAAAAAGAAGAAGAAGTGATACAGGATATAAAATGTCATAATTGGGTTTATGCTTTGTGTTCAGGTGTGAATTTGAAAATCAAAAAATATTTGTGCTTTAATTGTGCTGAAATAAATACGTGGTTCAATCTGGGCAACTGATTTCTCTGATTGTGTCGGTGACACATTTTATGCTGCTTTTTTCTTGGACAAAAGGTTACACAGTGCACTTTATCAAAAAAAAAAAAATTGGAGACAGTAATAAGAAAGTAAATTAATGGCTTTTTTTAGATTATATTCATAAATGGATTCTGATTTTAAAAAGTCATTTTAGCAAGAACTATTATTTTAAAATTGAAAAAATTGAAATTTTTAAAGTTTTTTTAAACTTATAAAACACTTAATTTTTAATCTTTTTTAATTAATTCAAGTGATTTATATTTATTAGATTCTTGGTAATAAAAATTAGTATAGGATTGATGATCTGACTTTTTTTAATGTATAATAATTACTTTTGTAAAAAAACCCGAAAAAAACATGAAAATACTAAAAATATTAACTTTGGCATTAAAAAAAAATAACTAGAGCTCTGAGACCTAACTCCATGATAAATCTGATAGTGCATATATATGAAAGTATCCACAAAAAATTTCGAGGCTCTATCTTGAACAGAAAAAAATCCTTAGGGAATAGAAAACACTTGTATCACCAAAAATAAAAGTTTGAGAAAAATGCATTTGAAAGGTATAAAAAAAACTAATAATGCTTGTAGAGATCTAATTTTTTAATATGTTGTTTCCGAACATATAAAATGCACTAAAACACTATTTTAACTCAAAATTATGGAATATCTTTTTTCTTGTTTGAAATATTATGTAATTAGTCTTCCAGCTCTTCAAAAGATTGTCTCTTAGAAATAGAGAACGTTTCGGTTGTAGCATTTTCTCAGCAGAAAAATGAATAAAACACAATATTATTATATTTCAGAGCTTCTAAATAAAAGCACTTTGTATAAAAAATTAATATTTATCTTGGAAAAAAGTCCTTTTTATGAATATCAATTAGGTAGTTATGAGAACTCGAAAAGAATGCAGAATATTAACAAACAGAAACTATTTGAGAAGTGAACCTTGAAGTTATAATAATCATTTCACCAAAGGAATTGATTTATTCACAAAATATTTTTAATTCATTAATTTTACGAATGAGAAAATGCTAAAAAACGAAAACGAAACTAAAAACGCCTTTTCAGCTGCCAAATTTTGAGACCCACAACACTCAGAAAACTTCAAATATTTTTAAAATTATTTCGATACCAGATCAAGTTTCTCAACCGTATGGGCCATCGAAAAATGCAAAAAAAATCGATATCTTTTCCATTTTTAGGGTACTGTGTAGCCTTTTAAAGTGTATTTCATTAAAAGTTAACTACACTATTCTGAAAATAAACGAACTACAAAAAAATTCTGCTACTTTTTTTTCATGAAAATTGCTTCCTCGTCACTGTAAATTAAAAAAATTTCCAGGTAGTCCAAATTAGGCAATTCTCCCCTATTTTTTAAAATTAACCAAGGGAATATTCTTTGTCATTCCTATACGCAACACACCTCCACGCCACACTTATGCGCATGTGGGAAAACATATCGCGACGTTTTAAAAAACCAGCGGGAGTGGTCTCCCCTAAACTTTCTCGTATACTCCTAATACATGTGGAAAAAAATATGCTAAGAGGCAGTAAAACGAACAAGCGTCCCTAATGCAGTGGAGAAATTTTTACCATGCATTTTCCCATTTAATGTTCCTTTTTAAATGCACGAAAAAGAGATGTAGCGCACGGTAATAAACCGAGGGAATGAAACAAACAAGAGGAAAAACAGTTGTTAGTTGCACAACCCGCGAATAATAACTCCATTAGATGCAGCAACGGAGAAAACAACGAAATAATGACTACGAAAAGTAACGTCCCATTACTTAACCAAGGCAAACGATTAAGTTTTGCATCATTCCCGAGCAAAGTAAAAAAAAGACATGAATAAATAGCCCGAAACATTTGCCGCTTTTCACACACTCGAGTGAAAAAGGATTTCCAGCCCCCTCCCCCATTTCGAACAGTTTCTGAATATTAAAAAGAAAGCGAGGGAAGGCTTATTCAACAAGAACACCCCGTTCATTTCCGCGCTATTTGCCGAAGCGGTCACGCGACGTGTGCTCCTGGAACTAACCAACTCCTATGCACTTCGAGATGAATAATGTGGGGTGAGTAAACACCCAGCTGGTAGGTAAATATTTTTGGGGTATTTACCCAAGGCCTAGTTATTTTGAAAAAAAAAATATGAATGGTGATTTACAATGAAACATATAAAATTTATGAAGTCCCAAAAACTTAATATTTTGCAAAAAAATTGCGTATGTTCGCAGTTTTTAAGCGCGCTGAGGTACCACAACTTTATTTAACGTTTTTGAGTACGAAATCTTACTATAGATATCGCACAACATTTCACTACACCTATGGTTAATCACAGGAGTACATTTGGAGAAAGTCAAAACGACGTTTCGTTTTGGGATTGCCATAATTTCCAAAGCGCGTGTTTGCGGCTCGCTACAATTTCCGCCAAGGTCAAACGCCAACCATACTTACTTGAGTAAAATAAGCGAAACGCTCGCCAACACACAATCGTAATGTGCATTTTGAACTAAATATGCAATTTGAACACCTGTTTTTAACCGATTCAGATGAAAATTGGGCACAGATCTATAATTAATGTTAGCATCCGCAATATCAAGTTTTATTTATCTAAGCCAAAGGGCTTATGAGATACAAGTATGCGATTATACAGACCAACAGACAGTCAATCCGTTGACGGATTTGGCCCAAAATTTTATACGGACCTACATTCATGACGATAAAACTGTGTACCAAATTTTATCCATCTAGCTATTCAAGTTTTTGAGTTATGGTGTTCACATGATTTCAGACATACAGACTTCCCTTTGACGGATTTTGTCCAAAATTTGATAGAAACCTACAAATTATGTTTAAAGACTACATACCAAATTTCATCCCCGTAGCTCTAATAGTTTTCGAGTTATCGTGTTCACAGACAGACACACAGACAGATATAATTCCAAAATTGTGTTTTTCGGACTCGGGGAGGTCTAAAACGTGGAGATTCGTCAAAATCTCGAGTTCGAATTTTTCGACGATTACAATACTTTCTCTTTATATACTTCGTATACGAGAAAGTAAAAACGACTGGAATAAACAATAGTATAAATAAGCTCGAAAACTAGATCTATTTGATCAAGGTAATTAAACAGCGTAATAGATAGACATTTGTGTAAATAACTTTGTTATGCAATCAAATTTCTTACAAATTTGTTATTCACCACAACAAAATGCATTTGCTAGAAACCTACAAATTATGTTTAAAGACCACATACCAAATTTCATCCCCGTAGCTCTAATAGTTTTCGAGTTATCGTGTTCACAGACAGACATAATTCCAAAATTGTGTTTTTCGGACTCAGGGAGGTCTGAAACGTGGAGATTCGTCAAAATCTCGAGTTCGAATTTTTTGACGATTACAATACTTTCTCTTTGTATACTTCGTATACGAGAAAGTAAAAAAGGAATTGAACACCATTTTAAATTATTAATACATTACAAAGAACTTATAAAAACCATCTTTGGCTGCTGCTGAAGAACTGAACATCTTTAACACCCAATAATATGATTTTCGACAGCTTATATGCTCTTAACTCTAAACACAGTTTCTAGTTCGAGAGGCTTTGTTTCCGCAAATTTGCAACTAAGCCTAGATTTTCACGATATCAAGCTTTCCTCAACCGAAGCTTCAACGAATGTTCAACTATAAAAGCTAAAGTATTAATTTATAAAAAAGAAATTTACAAATTATCCAAACCTAACATGAAATTTACTTCATTTCTGTTATTATCTTGTTAAAGTCAACATTTTCAGACAAGTTTGTTGTAAAGGAATACATTCAGACTGAACGGCCATTCACACCAAAAAGCTGGAAAACACAACACGTGTTTCCTAATGAAATAAAATAGAGAGAGGTTTTGGAACAAAACACGTCTGAAACTTTTCTCCAGTTCTTCGAATGCTTGTTGGGTGAATTGAAAAAGGAGGATGCAACTGAATGGGGATGCCCTTTTTCAACGTCACATAGCTTCGAAACATGGTCTTGGAAACTCTTTATTACTGAACTTTCGCCGTAGGTGATAATAGTGAGTATCTTAAGCCGATTTTTATTAAGATCTCTTGGACAAAAAACTTAGTTGTTTTCTTAAATCTTATAAATTTTAAATGATTATTATGAAAAGAAACGTCACCTTATTACTTTGCTATAATAAAATTATTTTTATTAAGAGATTAATCATTTCTCAGGTTAACCGTTCATAATGCACTTTTTGCGTAATATGACATGCCAGTTTACCGTATGAGGATCTCATTCTGGAGTCTTACTTTACAAATCTTTTTGGTTCACAAATGATTGCAGTCAGTAGCAGAAGAAAAGGAGGATAGGTGGATTAGTAGAAGAGGAATTTTAACTCTATATTGCTGTATTTGTTGTGAAAAATGTGCTTTTGCTTGGATATTATATGTTACATATTTTCTGAAGGACTAGGCTAGAAAAACTCCCTTTCGGAAAGCTGGAAGGCAAAGATAGATTCCTTTACGTTAATACTATTAATCAATATAGACATTGACAGTGACTTTATTTTTTCACACATTGCAATATTTAAGTCGTGATTCTGTTTTCATGACATTTAATTTTTTACTATATCAAAGTTTTATCATTCTACTCAAGGTTATGCTAGAGTTATTGGTCAGTAAATTTCTCAAATATTTTTATATCCCAACACATAATCATTCAACAGGTAGGAGTCATAAAGAAAGAGAAATGTGAATATTCCCTAGATAACATTAAGCCAGCCTATCTGAAACAGTAGCAAGAAATTGACACATGAAACGAATGAAGAACGACTCTAGATTTTAAAATTAGTTTATTTAATCTAGGTTACCATATAACTGTGCGAACATTACTTTGCCATATGCAAAATCACAAGACTAGAGTGAGCTCATTTAGAGAACTCCCTAGTTACAAAGATAATTGTCACTAAATTCTTAACACATAAGGGAATAAAAATTATTAAATATTGTGAGTGGCAAATTAAATAAGTGTGTTTAAAGCTTAGGATATGAATGAAGCCATTTTGAACAGTGAATTTAAATCTCCATCAACAGATAAAAGCAAATAGACAGGCAGAAAACCCCAAAAAAGTTTAATTAATGAGCTATTTTTCGATATCAGTAAGGAAAGAGGAAACTCTTATTTAAATATCTTTTTGGGCTACTTCATATTAAATTTATTAAACAAATCTTGGTGCCACTATGTTTAATTAAATATCAAATTAAAGTAATATGTCAAATTAACTAATTATCAAATTGACTGATTATCAAATTGACTATTAAATTAAATATTTAATTAATTGTGACGAAATCTTCACTAAAACCTTTTTTATGGCTCATAGTATTTGTCAGTAATAGTTTGGATATATCTTAATATACAAATAATAATAGTTGCACTTTCAAAAGTCTGTGATAAAAAAGCCACTGGTCAGAATGACCTAATATTTCATCTGAGTATACGTGAAGCAATGGGGATTCGTTTTGCGAAAGAAAAAAATAGTTCAAAAGTTGGCCGTTAGATGGCGCTGCACTCGTGATAAGATGCTAAAAAACGATTGCTTTAAAAGATATGCTAATTTTAAGATGCTAATTAAAAGACGTGGCATGCGCACCGCACATTACACTTGTGACAAAAAGGCGGGGCATGCAGTTCCTGTTATTCTGCGTCTGAGAAGGTAGTCATGACTCTATCATTGAAGGATCGGGCTCTGCTTGTGAAGCTTTCCCACAAGAACGGTGACTGTGCGGCAATTGCATTGAAGAAATTCCGGACATTAAAGGGTTTAAGAAGCGACTCTGGTCTGATGACAGCATTCGGTCTGAAGTAGATGATTGATAAATTCGAAGAGTCGGGTTCATTTGACGTGAAATGTGGCACAGGGAGGAAAGCAATTGCTTCGACGTCAGTGGAGGATGTGATTACAGATTGCAGGAAGCATCAAGCAGTGCTTTGGAAACGTGCAGTGCACTGGGAATTTCCAGAACTTTAGACATGCCTGTCAGCACGGTTCGTAAAATTTTACCAAACATCCTGCAATGATATCCATTCAAAATCACGCATATTCAGGAGTTGGTTCCTGCTGACCTGCCAAAACGAAAAGCTTTCGCCCTGCAATTTGTTGCTCGATTGCAAGTGGAAAATGCGTGGCCATGGAACATTTTGTGGACAGACGAAGCCCATTTCCATCTCCAAAGTTCTGTCAATACTCAAAAATTGCAGAATATGGGCAAGAGCGAATCCGTTCCAAATGCAACCTTTGCCTCCTAATTCTCAGAAGGTCACTATGTGGTGCGGGTTTACGGCAGCATTTTTCGTTGGCCCTTTCTTTTTCAAGGAGATTGGTCCTTCGGGTCCTGTAACCTGTGGAGTCAATGGGACACGTTTTGAATCTCTTTTGTGCAACCAGCTCATTCCAGCACTGACACAGCGCGGATGTGTGGATAGCACAATTTTTATGCAAGATGGCGCTCCTCCGCACATTGCAACACCAGTGAAGCATCTGTTGAAGCTGCATTTTGGAAATGACAGAATTGACGCCACGATCACCTGACTTGAACCCTAGAGACTTCTGGCTGTGGGGTTACCTAGAAGATGTTGTGCACGGGGGTCCGATTGCGAACTTAGCTGAGTTGAAAAATCGCATTACGCAACACATTCACAATATCACCGCTGAAACACTCCGATCTGTTGTGAAACATGATGTTTTGCGCTTTCAGCTCATAGGAGAAAACGGTGGGCAGCATATTGAACATTTCTTAAGCAAGTAGAAGCCGACTTCCTTTTCTTGATGGTTTCATCATTTTTTGCTTTTTCTACGGTTTTTGGCCTAGGGACAATTAAAAACCGATATTTTCCTAACAGGTGTGGCACCATCTTGTCGTGATGGATGGGCTTTGAACAAAGAGGGCCACAACAACATGGCACGTCTTTTAATTAGCATCTTAAAATTAGCATATCTTTTAAAGCAATCGTCTTATCACGAGTATAGCGCCATCTATCGGTCAATTTTTAACTATTTTTTTCTTTCTCAAAACAAATTCCCATTTCTTCACGTATGCTCAGATAAAAAATCAAACCATTCTGACCAGTGGTTCTTTTTTTACAGCCTTTTGAAAGTGCAACTTTAATTATATCACCCTGTAAATAAAAGTCATGGTGGCTATGTATGTATGCTCCACATCTCCTCCTAAAACATTGGGCTGATTTTAACCAAATTTTGCATACTTTTTATTTAATACAAGAGGAAGGTCACTCTCAACTTTCCAAAGCCCAAAAGTTACTTAAAATTTCAGTTAATCAAAAATTAAACAATGCGTTTTTCCGTGATATCTTTGGAAAATATTATCTCACGAAACTATTTTTGCAGCATATAAAATTTCAAAAAATTAGCTTTTCAGTGACAAAAATGTCATTTCCATTCAATTTTTTTTCTCTCATTTTAATAATTTTTTCAAAATTAATTTTAAACAGAATTCTTTAAAATATTCTTAATTGTTGAAAAACAAGAATAATACGAAGAAATAATACATTAACAGAATTCTGGATGAATGCTAAAAGAAAATTTTAAAAGTAGACGATTAACAATTTATATCAGGACCAACTATTGATTTGATTTATTTTCATGCTTTAAATTAATGAATAATTAACTATTTAATTTAATTGTTTAAAAATATTCATTAAAACCTTTCTTTTACTTTAGAAATTGTTAATAAAATTTGAAGTAACTATATAACAAATATTAATTTGTGGAGAAAATTAGCTATTGGTTGTTTTAAAAGATTGTCTAGTTCAATTGATATTCTAATTTTAATTAAAAACATTTCAGATAAGAAAGTGAATTTGTGTATTATAATTTTTATACAATAGTAGTTTTTTACATAAAAAATATTATGCATGAAAGCATTTTATTCCGGAGCAAAGCTGGGTATATCAGCTTGTTTACCGTACAAAAAGTGGAAATGAATGCGGCTGATGGGAGCTTTTTAACAAATTATCACATGCATTGGTTAAAACGCACTCTAAGTTGGGGGGGAGGTAAAAATAACTTTTCAGCTCATAACTTCGAAGTAATTCTTGCTTTGCAAAAACTTTCAATATAAAAGTAGTTTGTTATGATGTGATAATTCCCCTAATTGAAATTTTCTCTCCATCTTCAATCGTTACGGAGCTGTGGGCAAAAGATATATTGGGGGAAGGGATTGAATATCGCTTTTCAGCTCATAACTTCTAAGCAATTCTAGCTGTCTAAAAGCTTTTAGTATAAAAGTAGTTCGCTATGATAAGGTGATAATTCGCGTAATTAATTTTTATTTCTATCTTTAGTGCTAACAGAGTTATGGGAAAATGATAACTTGGGGGATGGGATTGAAAAGGTCTTTCTAGCTCAGAACTTTTAAGCAATTGTAGCTATCAAAAAAGTTTCAATACAAAAGTTGTTATTTATTTATTTATTTAAAGAAATGCACACTACAGAGAAAACTCCATTTACAGAGTGCTATAAACACACAACAAACACACAAAGAACAAAAGCAGTTATGATGAGTCATTAATTCGCCTAATTTCAATTTTTCAACCCCGCGGAGAGAGATTCAAAGATGCGAAGGCAATACACAGTGTCCACCAGATGGTGTTTTCCAATTCAATAACAATGTCGTTTTCGATAGAAATGACACGTTATTAGTCAAATATCACAAGGAAAGGCTATTTTTTGAGCTTGGTTTGGATTTGGCCAGAGAACTACAAAACTCCACTTTTGAAACAGAATTCGGGACCTTTGCCACTTACACTTGCTTTGATATTCACTTTGAACGGATGAGCGAAGTTGCAAGATCATCTGAAGTAGACGGTATAATGTTCACTGCCATGTTCATGAACAAAGCTGCACATACAAGTGTCCAACAAAGGACTCCTGATTTTAAGTTAAATACTAGCACTTGGAGATGAAGTGATTAACCGGTGGAATGTTAGTTCTGAGAGGTAAAAAATTAGCAAGTTTAGTTAGTCTACAATCTCCGACGTGATGAGCGCTGTACGTTGCTCGCTATTCGGTCCAAGAAAGAAAGCAAACTGGTCCTATGCAAGCACGAAAAATGCACAATTTTGAGATGTTGTGATGTGCTTGCAAATGCGGATGCTGAAAATGACAGGTCAGCTTTCTTCTCTCGGACCTCTGATAGGATTAACCAGTACAGCATACCTGTCGATAATTTGAAATTGAGACTTCTTGCTGAAATTTTACTCTCTAGATGGCACTATCCATCAATCTCTCGTCTCCATTTGAGTATACTAAAATCAGGAGGTCGCTGTTGAACATATATGTTGCTGGGAAGCTTAGGTTTTAGGAAACAATGCCACACTGTTGGATGCGAACATTCAGATGCCAGGCAATTTGGCCATGGGAAGTGGGACTTTCCATGGTGAAAATGGTGCCTTGGATTATACTTTTAATCCAGTTGGCCTTTCTAAATTGGTGGTCGCCAGGGTCTCTTAACCTGATTACAGTGTTAACTGGAACACGACAAAAGATGGAAAAGATGTACCAACTGAGTGTTCATTGAAACTTTTGAATCGATCAAACGATATTCATACAGATTACGGCGGTATGGAAGAGAATATAACATTTAATTTTGCACCATTGAAGGAATCCAGTGGCCATATTGAAACTTGTCATAACGATCTGTGTTGTTCTGTTGAGCATAAAACAAAAGGGCTTAATGGCTAATCCTTCTTGGGTGCTTGGGTGCCTTCAGCGGTATATACAGTATATGCCCAAAAGTATCCGAGACACTTGCAGATTTTCACATTTTTTTAGAATTTCTCGGAATGGTTTAACCAGCTTACCTAAACTGGTTTATAAAATAGACAAAACTCATATTTACATTGGGATCCTGATGACAATTAGGGGACCGTCTAAAACTGATGTATACAAAAAGGTGTTGGCCCAACCCCTTCACAAATGAATTACAAGATGAAAACTTTCAGAAATGGTAAGAAAATATTTTAATGACATAATATTTACAAGAATGTTCGTAAACTCAGCACAAATGGGGAAGATATAAGGTTTTCTTAAAAGTCTCAAATTTTTCCACCTGTTTTTGTTTATAACATGAG
Organism: Araneus ventricosus; assembly: GCA_013235015.1. Classification (NCBI taxonomy): domain Eukaryota; kingdom Metazoa; phylum Arthropoda; class Arachnida; order Araneae; family Araneidae; genus Araneus; species Araneus ventricosus. Next base: position 563,134 of record BGPR01000350.1, read on the forward strand.
GTTTTCTTTTATATTATACAAACTTACAGAAAAGATGACAATATTTAGAGACATTTGTTAAAATTTTGGGAAGAATTGTTGAATATTACAGGCATTATAGGCATTTTAGTAAATAATGTTTTACTGCGCATGCGCAAAACATGATAAATTTTTCTTCACAACTTTAAAGAATATTAGGAAACTTATATAAAAATATTCAGTTCAATGTCTTAGTATTCAGAAGGATATCGGCATTACAACAAGGCAAATTTTAGCTCCTGTCGAGAGAAGCTAAAAGATGAGGGGTTGTACACAATTGATATTTTTAAACTTATATCTTTAAATAGTGAATTAGGTTATTGAATTGTATAGTGGTGAGAATTTGTTGAATACCCATGAACACATCTAATATTCGTAACAGTAATATATATTTAAATTATTAAAATATTTTTAAGAAAGAAATTAATTAGATAAAAAAAATCGCACATAAAGAGATATATTTAAAATATCGTTTGCCGTAAAATTGGTAATATGTAACTTTTAATATCCTGTAAAATAATAAATTAAATAATAAAATTTATTTACAATGCCTAATTAGCTGAATTTAAGTTATGCACACAATTGATAAGTCTTCATGGATGCTCTTAATTCCTGTAATATTCAACAGTTCTTTTCAAAATTTTACAAAATGCTTCTCTAACATTATTGTCATCTTTTCTGTAAGTTTTGTACAATATAACAGACCTCTGCATGTTATAAGCAAAAAAAACAGGTGAAAAATTTGAGATTTTTTAAGAAACCTTTATATCTTTCCAA
>BGPR01000350.1:566935-609087 GCA_013235015.1 Araneus ventricosus
TTTCCCCACATCCGCAGTAGTCTGTAGAGTGGAGACCGAATCTCTTGAGGTAGCTGGGGAAGGGCCCATGGCCAGTGGCGAATTGGATGCATTCTCTGTTTGTTAGATATTTTTGGTATAATGCTGTAAACCGATCTGCCAGTCTCACCATTATCCCACTCAGCTTGCCAACGCGAGAGTGAGAGCTGTAGAAGTTGTTTCTTTAGGAAACTTTTTGGGAATGGAAGGCTGGCTGGAATTCCATCCGTGGTTGCCTCCTTCGCAAGGGTATCTGCTATTTCATTGCCTTTTATGCCTATGTGTGTTTTAACCCAGCCGGGCCTGATTCTGGCATTTTCCAGAAGGGTCATTTGTGCCTCTTGGGTGATTTTGCTCTTTACATTAAAGGATTTAAGAGCTTGGAGGCTAGACTGTTGATGCTGACATCTTCGTTTGCAGTGTTAGCCCACTCGATGGCTGCTTGGAACACAGTATTGGCTGGGCTCAGCTTGGCCTTCCAGGTTTTAGTGATGGCTTCATTTGCAATGACACAGAAAGCGCTGCCCGTTTGATCGTTTATTTTTTGAGCCATCTGTGTACACTGCAATTGGCGTTCTATTGGAAGGAACTTGTCCTCCATGTGTGATTCTATCTTCCAGGCTAAAAAGTGCAGGGTGTATTGTTGATGGTGGTGATGGCTGCTCATAGCTTTCATGGTCAAAATCGATACCTTCGTAATCGCAATTTCTACCCAGGCGGCCTACCCTTACCAGTGTTGACTGCATTTTAGCTTTAATGTGAAGAGGCATTAGACCTTCTATGACCTGGAGAGCCGCCGTTGGGGTGGTGTTGTACGCCCCTGTGATATTGAGCAGAAACTTTCTTTGGATAGAAGACAGGAGTTTCTGTTGTCTGGCAGTGATGTTGTGGGTTCATGCTGCTGAGGCATAGAGAATGACCTTTTCCACCACCGTTAGATACAGCTGTCTTCTGATGTTTTTACTGAGTCCCCAGCTTGTTCCGGCTACATTCTTGAGCCCTTGGTGAAGGATTATATATATAAGGACTTGTTCTTTATTGCTGATAGGTGAGCCGAGAAGTTAAGCTTATCATCAATTAATACTCCCAAATATTTTATTACAGATGCTCTTTTTATGTTGTTTTGTCCCCATTTAATTCCTGAGTACCATATTGGTCCTGATCTATTTTTGTTTATATGGAGATAATAAGTTTTGTCCAGTGAAATTTCAAGTTTGTGCTTGTCGGTCCATGTCTTGAAGGTTTGTAATGCTTTATTGGCCAGATTTTTGACTTCCTGTTTTGACACGGCATTGACCAAAAAGACGAAATCATCTGCAAATGCCTGCAGGTGCACCCCTTGGGGCCAGTCTTGCTGGAGCACTTCGTCGGCCACCAGGTTCCAGAAAGCATGTCCTGTACAGGAGCCTTGGGGACAACCTTGTTGCTGATTCCATGTTTCTGGGCCTTGTGAGGTGTTTATTGAAACTTTTCTATTGGAAAGAATATCTATAAGGATCTCGAGGGTGTTGCTATGGTACTTCAGGTTGTCGAGGCTGTTTTTAATCGAGGTGTATTGCAAGTGGTCAAATGCTCCTTTAATGTCCAAGGAGATCATCAGGGCATGTTGGTTGCTGTTCTTCGCTGAATTTATCTTATCGAGGAGGTCAAGAATTGCTTCTTCAGTAGATCTATTGGTTCTGAAGCCGTACTTGTTAGGATGTTGAAAGTTATTTCTTCTGAGGTGGTGGTTGAGTCTTTCCAAAAGCAATTTCTCCAGTATTTTGCCCAAAGTTGGAAGGAGGGAGATAGGGCGGTAGGATTTAATGTCCGACTTGTTTTTCCCTTTTTTTAAGAAAAGGACTATAACTCCAGTTTTCAGGGAAGCATTGGAGTGACAGACATTTGTTGTAAAATGTGATGAGAATATCTGGGTTGGTTCTGAAGATGGTTTTGAGTACAATGAAGTCTATTCCGTCATAACCAGGTGCTTTTTTAATTGGAACTTTTTGCATGATGCGGGCTATTTCGTTTTTGGTAAAAGCTTCTTCTGTGTCTGTTTGGTTCTGAGGCTGGCGTTGGAAGGGGTTAGGGATTTGTGGGTAGAGCTCTTGAAGAATTCTGTTTGCGAAGGACAGGGAGTCGCCTTCTTCCGGCTGGTCCAACCTACAAATGATGTGTAAAGATCCCATACCAAATTGCATCCCCGTAGATCTAATAGTTTTCAAGTTATCATGTTCACAGACAGACACACAGACAAAATTCCAAAATTGTGTTTTTCGGACTCAGGGAGGTCTAAAACGTGGAGATTCGTCAAAATCTCGAGTTCGAATTTTTCGACGATTACAATACTTTCTCTTTATATACTTCGTATACGAGAAAGTAAAAACGACTGGAATAAACAATAGTATAAATAAGCTCGAAAACTAGATCTATTTGATCAAGGTAATTAAACAGCGTAATAGATAGACATTTGTGTAAATAACTTTGTTATGCAATCAAATTTCTTACAAATTTGTTATTCACCACAACAAAATGCATTTGCTTTAGAAGTGTAAACTTCGGTTTGTTTTGAATAGAAGGAAGTTTGATTACTACAACATATGAAGAAAAAGTATGTATTCTTAATCGCAGTTATTCTTAATCAAATTTTTTTGTTATTTTTTAAATACTTTGAATTTCAAATAGCAAAATTTATTTATACTAAGACAGCTTGCTCAGTATCATATCAACCAATTTCTACTGAACTCATATAACAAGCATAAAATCTGAAAATGCGCCCCAGCCTTTGTAGCCACATCAACGTCATCCATTGGGGCCACAATCTCCTATTTAACAAATGAGCCAAACAAATGGAGAATCAAGTCACGAGTCCAAACTTCAGATACAAACCGAAGACTGCTTCGTAGCAGTATAATAGAAACGCATGTTCATATAATTAAAAGTAGGGTTCTTTTTAACTTTCTCGTATACGAAGTATACAAAGAGAAAGTATTGTAATCGTCAAAAAATTCGAGCTCGAGATTTTGACAAATCTCCACGTTTCAGACCTCCCTGAGTCCGAAAAACACAATTTTGGAATTATGTCTGTCTGTGAACACGATAACTCGAAAACTATTAGAGCTAGGGGATGAAATTTGGTATGTGGTCTTTAAACATAATTTGTAGGTTTCTATCAAATTTTAGACAAAATTCGTCAACGGGAAGTCTATGTGTCTGTATGTCCGAAGTCATGTGAACACTATAACTCAAAAACTTGAATAGCTAGATGAATAACATTTGGTACACAGTTTTATCGTCATGAATGTAGGTCCGTATAAAATTTTGGACCAAATCCGTCAAAGGGTTGACTGTCTGTCGGTCTGTATAATTTACTATTGAAACCAATCCGGTATCTCCACTCGCATGCGTACTTGAAGCAGTGTTCTGTGCAGGCGAAAGGAGCGAATTACGTCAGTTTGTCCTTGAGACGGCAAGAGTGAAACCTAGCAGTGTGCGATAGATATGAGTTTTAATCGGCAGGCATCGCTTTGAATTTGATTCTTTACCTAGATATTTTTCAATCACTATAATGAAAAACCTTCTGACAGTCATTGGATTCTGGATAACAGTAGGTTCGAATTTTTTTAGCCACGCGCAGGAAGGAGAAACGGCATCTTTTTTGGGGAAGTATACGAGAAAGTTTAGGGGAGAACACTCCCGCTGGTTTATAGCACAATAACACAAGAATCAATGATTTAGGTGGATACAAAACGGCACGTATCCATCATGTCTGTCAAACGCATCTGTAGTTTTCCTAAACACTTTGCAGATTTCCTTCTTTCTGTGAAAAAGAAGATTCAATAAATTTGATAAAAACAGTTTTTACAAACACACTTTTATTAGTATACTTAAAAGTAGAAATTCTTTTTATTTTAATTGTTCTCCACTTCTTAGTCATTAATTTATGATTCATTAACATAAATATTATAGAATTTTGTAATCATTTTTTCTAAAATGTATCATCAGGTGGCGCCTCACGTATGAAATGTAAATTTAAGTAAATCATTCGATTAATTGATAATTAAGTTCTGAAAATATTTAAATATCTTACTGTTATTGTGAACACATAAGTGCTCAAAATTTCAAAACCCTACCACATCAAGAAGTGAGTAACAACATCGGTTACAATATTCCATCTTTACAAGCATGAAACATACCAAGTACAGTCCATGAAAAGTAAAGTAAATGCTTTTAAATGCGTTGAGATCCTGACTCAATTGATGAAAGAATGAAAATAAGCTGAATTTCCAAAATATCGTTATAAGTAAACTTTTGACACTTTTGCATGTAAAAGAAATAGCAAGGCAATCAAGCTGGAATCTCAGAAAAAATCTTTTAAATTCTAAGATGATATGAAATTTGTTTTTCTTAATAATGTGTAAGAAAGCATAAAAATTTTAAATCATAAAAAATACTGATAAACCGTCACTGGAATCGGTCGCTTTGCATGATTTTGACGACAACACAGTTTTAGATTGCATGACATATAGATGTTCTCAATTTTTGACTTCCAGTTTTGAGAGTGGGAATATAGAAGAAAACCAAATGGAGAACACTCAAGACTTTCTATCTTTCAATTAAACTTGGCGTTGTTGCCAGAATCTATACTTTTTTATCATTGGCCTATATTTCTAGCTAAAATTTTAACCCCCTCTGTTTATAAACTTCAATGTATTTATAAACAAGTCTGAAAATATTAGCATAAAAGGAAACAACACGTAACACCTTGCAAAGATTGAAAGTTAGTTCAGATAATTTTCAAACTCTTTAACGGAATCGAGAGTGAAACAATCGGAAAAATATCGCCGTATCTGATAAAATATTCGAATTGAAGAAATGGGTTGAAATTCAACCGTCTAGTCAATTGAAAATCAGAGATAATGACCGTATCATGCGCATGCGCCACAAAGAGACGAAGGTCAGCCTTTAGTTACGCCACCCTCTTTATTTTTTATGTCCTAATTCTGGTTACAGAGCTAGTCCCGACAGTCGACGAATATAGTAAGTACGCTAATAGCTATTGTGAATCTCAAGGTTATCTTTCTTTGTGATTCTTTATATTTTTATTTATGATATTTTGTTTGATGTCACTTTTGATTGTTCTGAAACAGCTTTCTTACAGGGTTTTTCTTTCTATTTCTTTAATGTATGAAAGCAATAGAAATAAGATTTTGTCTTGAAAAGTGAGAAGTTGACACTTTTACAGTGCTCACAGCTAACTTTAAACAAAATGGAAAGCATTTTTTACCACAAGAGGAAATATTAGCTGCTATAGTTTTTATTCGTTTAAGTTTTTAAAAGATTAGGCTCGAAACCTCTCTATTGAATGTATATCGCTCGTTATCTATCAATCTCTAAATGATATTTGTTTATACCTGAATGAAATGATTACGTGAACAAATACAAGAAATGTATACATTGATTATAATGTCTATATTGAGCATCATCCATATACCTTCAAAAACAATGGAAACTATCACAAGAAGTTTGATTTAGTTTACTTAGATTAACGTCCTTGCTTTAAGATACACGAGAGCTATGTTGAGGTGGATCTCATAATTTTATATCATGGTCGGATGACACTTGTCTCGAGAAAGTTTTATTTGAAGAATCAATTTCTCAAAGCAGAAGCGTGTCTTCATAATGAGTTTTGTCGACTGGTGAATAATGTCAAAGACAATGTTTCCAAAGATCTACATGAAGAGGGGCCACTGTGGCCTCATGGTAAGGCTTCGTCTTCGGAGCGCCGAGGAGCTCCAGGTTTAAAACCCGATTCCACGGAAGATCCGCCGTGTTTGTGGGCCTGGTGCACGTTAAATCTGATGTGGGCTAAACGTTCTTCCGCTGGTGTGGTGTTGGAGAGGCAGCGTGCTAGCTCAGGTGTCGTCATTTGACTGCGGTTCAACATTAAGAGATCCGTCCCAAAATAGCTCTCGGGTTTCTTCCAAACGGGACATTACTATAACTAATATAAACAAAACCACCTGCATGAAGGCATTTCAAGCATGATAGATTAAAAATGCTCTAGCATTTCATAGACAACGATCTTAAATTTAGTTAGATTGATATAACGTTTGAAGTTACAGAAGGGCTATTTAGAGGCGGACCTTGTAATTTTGTAACGTGGTCACATAGCAATGAAATCATCCATAGCAGCACTCTCCTTTTCAAATTTCTACACCACCCTAACGGGAGGAGGTTTGATAACAACAGATTTAACGTGCACCAGGTCCGCGCACATGATACATCTTCGATGGAATCGAGTCTCGATCCCTTGGTCTTACTGCCCCGAAGATGAGACTATGCCATCGACAAATCTTTAAATGAAATGATAATTTCTGGCGAAAAAACGCATCTGAAGATCATCTATGACTTGAATACTTCTGTTACATTACAGTTCTGAGCGTTTTAGCTAAGAAGTAACTTTTTCCCCAGTTTCATTGCATGAATCTGAATTCTGATTTAAAATGTTTTACTTTTGGATGGAATTAATTCTATTATATAGTAATTCTTTTCTATAAATTCATAAAGTGTCCCTTTCGTTTGAAGATATCAGTTGGTTGAAGGTTGGTTTCGTTGCGTGGGAGATTTTATCACACTTTTTCTTTGCGTGCTGTCCACATTCGCCTTCTTTTAATTTGCAAATTGAACCCAAAATTCAGTATTTTTCCAAGTGATTTTCTCATTTATCTTCTTTAATTTATTGTAGATCTTCAGAGTATTAACACATTGCTTGACAAAAAAAAACACGTGTATTGCAGGAAAATGTTCCCTCTTACGGTTCTGCTCTTGGCGACCGTCCTGTCGAGCACCCAGGCAAAGCCCACATTCTACACAGCAGCAGTATTCGAACACACCGGAACTGGATCCAAGAATGATTCTACAGCAGACATAGTGAAAAAGAATCTTTACTTTTACAAAAGAGCAGCTGAGATTGCTCGTTCCAAAGTATGTAGTATTTGACACAAAATTTTCATAAATTATTATCCATCGATAAATAAATTACGTACTATTCATTTCAAAATTGCTTCTAGTTTACTCTAAATTCAATAATAATGCACTTTTTCCCTAAATTTTCACCAATACGAGTCCATAAAAAGCCGAAAAAAACTGTTGAAAAGTTAAAAATAGCTTTCTTAAAAATGCCAAAGAATCCATTCTAAATCCAGAAAAAATATTAAGAACAATAAAAACTATTAACAGCATTTTTCTGTTCCTAAAAAGAATATAGACTCCTATTGATTTTTGAGCATTTAATTTGCCATAAATATTATCTTCTGGATTTTGTAAGTTTTTTTATTTTCAACGTAAAGTTGCTGCTTGTGCACATTTTAGCGGATGCTGAGCAAAATTGTCTGTGATGATCAATAGTTGGATTGACAAAGCGACAATCAAATCTTTTCATGAACACGTACAAAAATTAAAGATGTTTGTTTAAAATATAGTTTACTGTTATTTCAGGTTTCCATTACTTTCCAATGCTTTAAGTACAAAAGCAATTAAAGACGAATTAAAATGAAACTATATTGATCTTAGGTGATATTTATGGGATTTTTGCTAAATCTCCTGTTCTGATGTAGAAAAAATTGGATAAAACTGTAGCTGACAATTTTAGAAGCAGATTTCTACTGAGAATCACTGTCTAATGGAATAGAAAAAAATAACTAACTTCGTTAATTATAGATATTTCTAATCGCTCTTATTTTGCATTTGCACACAATGAAAATATTTTTATCGACACGTATAGGCTTTAAAATTTTATTTTCTCTTACATACTAAAATAGTATCTAAAGGGACGCAGTTTATGCTTTAAAATTCATCTTTAAATTTCATGATTAATGTAATCTAAAATACTCCGAGTCAAGGCAAAAGAATGAAAAAACGATTATCTAAAAATTACTTGCATTCCAGGCTTTATAATTTGCAAAACAAATTTTTGCTCTCTTTTTTAAACCTACAGAGTTTCTAAAGCATTATTTCGAAAATTATGTCTCATAGTTTTAAATAAATTATAGATATTTCTAATAGCTCTTATTTTGCATTTGCACACAATGAAAATATTTTTATCGACACATATGGGCTTTAAAATTTCATTTTCTCTTACATATTAAAATATTATCTAAAGGAACGTAGTTTATGCTTTAAAATTCATCCTAAAATTTCATGATTAATGTATTCTAAAATACTCCGAGTCAAGGCTAAAGAATTAATGAAAGAAAAAACGATTATTTAAAATTACTTGAATTCCAGGCTTTATAATTTGCAAAAGTTATTTTTGCTCTTTTTTTTAACCTACAGAGCTTCTAAAGCATGATTTCGAAAATTATGTCTTATAGTTTTAAACCAATTTGGGCAAATCTATAAAAATGAAAAGAAAAATATTTCATGTAATAAAATGTCATGTAATAAAACTTTATATTTCGATTACTAATATTTAAAACATTATTTCTTCATTATAAATGAAATTTTTAGATTGAAGTATGTTTCATCCAAAATAAGATATGTCTATATATATAAGAGGAAAGTATGTGTGTGTGTTCGTTTTCGGGTTCTTTATGCACGCCCACACCGTTGGACTTACGACGACCGAATTTGGCACAGTGATGGATTAGCACAAGAGGCAGCTAACGTCGTAAACATTATTTTAAAATTCGAATTAGATTTCTATTTATTTAATTAAATATCGAAAATTAAGCTATTTTTAGACGTTTTTCGCCAATAAATTCTGAAATGCTTATCGTACGAAAATTATTTTTACACCACCTTAAAAGAGCAAAAATTAATCTTTTTAATGATACCAATTTAATTGTTGTACAATGTTTTCTCCAATCTTAATAAAAATTTCAGAATTCATTTTAAACTCAGTTCGTAACAAAGCTTTATATTATTATAAAATCAAATTCAAATCAATTTATTATTTCATCAAATCCTTTATTCGCGTGTTTTTACGCTAATATTTCTTTCTTTGGTCATTCACTCCAAGGTTGACTTCTTACTTCCACTGTTATTTCGTAGCATGCACTTAACTTCTATTTTTATTTCGTAGCTTTTAATATGCCCTCAAATATCCAATGGCATTAGTTTAGTTACTACGCGATGTTTCGTTTAAATTTCACAAATTTTTGAATGATCCTAATCAGTGTGCCTAGCAAACGGGGAGTAAGGGAAGTATAGATGCCAGATTTAGGGGCGTCATGGAGACAAAACATTACTGCATTTATGCCAGTTTTTTAAGCAAAATATGAGTAGGGGGCGTAAAAATAATACCAGTCCCTGAGGGCCATTTGCATTTGCTAAGTAAATAACAACTGGGTTTTTAAAAAATCATATTCCTTGGGCGCCACTTACCCACGGTGCATCACTAACCATGCTGACAAAACTTTAATATGTTTTCGTCACTTTTTAAAGTCAAATACAATAAGGAGTCGAAAAATACCATGTCCAGGGCGCCTTTTACGCAAATTAAGCCTCTTATGATGGGGGGGGGAGGAGAAAAAATCATAGTATGACCAGAGTGCCACTTACCTTCGCTACGTCACTGTCAGTATGTAAACTCATTAAAGGTTGACAGAGTCCCGTTCCTACCGAAGGGAGAGGTCCTAGGGAGAAAAAGATGGAATGGTGCTTCCGGTCAGGCTCACAAACATCAAAAGAAGAGAATGGGGAGCCATAAAAAGCATGATATGAAGTATTTCTGTTGTCTCTGTAGCATAAGATGAGAAGATGGAATTCCATGGGTTGTCAGACTCGTGTGAAGTGGTTCAATGTGCGGAGACAAAAAGAAGAGGTTAGTTTAGCTGCTGGTCGAGAGGTCAGAGACACTGGAGAGAGTAAAAGAAAATCAACGAAAAACGTTACAGTGAAAAACTGTTTAATTAAGTTTGAAGTGTTATAAGTACTTAGACTTGAAAATATTTCTACCCCGAGCAACCCCGGTATATAAGCTAGTTTAATATATTTTTAGTTAGATGAGCAATAGGAATGTTTTTGTGTCGAGTGTGTCGCTCGGTGCTTACCACCGCTCGAGCCATAGTTCCAGCTCATAAGCAAAATTGTGAGACTTTTAAAAACTTCTAACTCTTTTAAAAGTGGTTTCATAAAATCACTTTAAAATATTTTTGTTTGAAATTTCCAGTTCTTTAAAATGTTGGCATTGATTTTTCTAAAAAAATGTTTAGTTAAAAAATTCGTTTACAAAAAACCTTAATTTGCAATGATTTTGCGATATTAATCAACACTATATAAAAAATGCGACATCTATATAAAAAAGTTCTTGATGTAGATTAAAATTTTGCATTACATTTCAGATATATTAAATAAAAGATTTCCGTTGAGTTTACTTTAAAGGGACTTTTTCCGAAGTCAAAATGTACGGAAACTCCAATAAAAGGAACGATTTGACCATCATATTTAAATGTTCTTCGAATATTATTTTACCAGATTTTGATTTATATCTGTGCGTCAATATTCTGCTGAATAAAAAGTATTATGAAAAGGAATATTTTTACATTTTCATGTACTCACCTTTTTCGGTGGTAACTTTTGCATTCTCATAAGTATACAAAGATAGTAATCATCAAAGAGTTCGATCCTGAAATTTTGAAAAATATACATATTTAAAATCCATTCGAATCCGTTAAAGCTATTTTTGAAATTATTCCTGCTCAACTGCGTATATGCTAATACGATAAGTCAATAACAGAGCGAGATAGACTGATAAGATTTGGTATGTGGTTTTTACACCCAAATTATGGATCTGAATCAAATTTTGGATACAATTCTTGAAAAGGGAGAATATCTGCCAGTTTGAACATCTGAACAAGATAATTCAAATGCACAGCGAGCTGACGAATGTTATTTCATATGTAATCTTTACCTCAAAATAGTAGATCTGTAACAAATTTTGTACCAAATTCGTTAAAGGATCGATGTTTATCCGTGTGTATGAGAATACTATAACTCAGAAACAAAACAACCTAATCGAGTGAACTCGTTTCGTTGAATTTACTCTAAAATTTTAGTTCTCTATCAAATCGATCCACCAGAAGAAATACTGTTCAAAAATGCAAACTTGATCTCTTCATTATACTTCGAAGTTAAAACAAAACGCGCGTATTGTAAAAGTGTACCAGAAAGTCAAGGGGAGAGCACTTCCAATTTTTTTTAATATATTGATGTCTTAGTGCTCTCAAAACACAACTAATATGAAAAAAACAAAGATTTCTTTATTTTGTTCAGAAATCTTGTATTTAGATTGAAGAGTAAAAGTTATAGAATCTTAATTTCGCAAAATAGCGTGCTTTTTAGTAAGGATTCAAAATACGCTGATACGTTGTTTTTCGTTTATTTTAGAAATATCTTCAATATCCCTTAAAATTGTACTACTCAATTGACGGGTTGAGAACTAGACTGAGACAACCCGCAATTTTCATGAAACTGAGCTAGGAATCATATTTTATAAACGCTGCAAGTGAACCCTTCAACAAGGATTGTTGTCTACTATAGGATGGCTAAATTTCTTTTGATGCCTTCTTATTTTGGAGGAAAGAATGTCTTCCACTTCAGTATGATATCAAACCTGTTTCGTGAAATATCAGGGTTGATCCACTCTGGTTCTCAATGCCCCATTTAGTTATTAGATACTTTTTTTTATATCTTTACAGGGCGCGGACATTGTAGTATTCCCTGAATATGGAGTGCTCCCATATGGTGCCAGAAACCGTATGAAGCCATTTTTAGAAAACATTCCAAACCCTCTAGAAGTTCACACGACTCCTTGCTCTAGGCCAGATGTGTACACTGACAGACCAGTCCTCTATACTCTTAGCTGCATCGCACAATACAACTCCATGTACGTTGTTGCCAACATGGGTGACATCCAGAACTGCACAGGAGATCCAAATTGTCCATCAGATGGAACATACCACTTCAACACTAATGTAGTCTTTGATAGAAGTGGTACGCTTTTAGTGAAATACCACAAAGAACACCCCTTCTTTGAACAAGGAATAGACATACCGAAAGGAAAACAAATACCAATTTTCAAAACAGATTTCGGTACATTTGCCACTTTTATCTGTATCGATATCGTCTTCAAGAGGATAACAGAAATTGCTCAGTTGCCGTCCGTACAAGGTATTGCCTTCCCCACAATGTGGATCAATGCTGAACCACAGTTCGTCTCCACCGAATATTTTCAAGCCTGGGCTATGGGAAATAACGTTACCTTGTTGGCTGCAAATCGTCAAGTTCCCATGGAGGCCAATGTTGGGAGTGGTATTTTTGACGGCAGAAAAGGCGCCTTGGCTTACACTTTGAACCCTGATGGCATTTCTAAACTTGTAGTTTCTAAGGTTGCTAGGTCTGGCACTCCTAAAATATCGCCAGATGCAAGTATTACAGCCATAACTGCAAATGCTACTTGGGAATGGACGGATGATGGTAAAGATGTTCCAGATGAATGCTCCATAAAAAGCGGCTATCCTTGTCAGAAAGAAACAATGCTACAAAACTATACATTTGTGAAACTAAATAAGTCTTATGGAGACGTGGAGGCTTGTAACAATGGGCTATGTTGCAAATTATCATATACTTCATATGGCCTCAGAGAAAATTATTACTTGGGAGTGTTCAACGGAACATATAATATTCAAAATACATACCATTGGTGTGAAGAAGAATGTCTTCTTGTAAGGTGTGAAGATCAGAATGGTACTGTATGCTCGAGATTTCCACTGAAGTCAACCACGCAGTTCCATTCTGTATTTTTAAGAGGCAATTTCACCAGTGATTACGTTTATCCTTCTGTTCTCAGTAGTGGTATAAGGCTGGTGTCAACCAAATACTGGAAACAAAATGCTGATAAGTCTATTGTGACCTACAATTATGCGGGTATAGGTTATATCACTGTCGGTTTGAAAGGACGCTGCTATAACAAAGATCCACCATTTCCTCGATAAACGAAAGGCTCTTCAGAATCCTACCATATTAATTAGGATTTTAGAGACTAGTACTGCTATACTTAATTCTTCATACCAGGAAATGTTAGATAATTATTGAACATAAAATGACATTGCCTGATTTTTCCGCAATTTCTATTGTGATTTTTGTGAATTTTATAGATCTCAATAAATTCAAGGGTTTTTCTCTCTTTAGTTTCACCCCTCGTTGTTATTTTTGTTTATGCTTGGACTCTGGAAGACACTTGTGTTAAAATCAAGAAAAAAATCTTAAAACTATTTGTGATATGTCATTTGTTTCTAAAACATTTCATTACTGATCGGATGCTACACTTCTAGGATTACTGGTGATGATTCTAGAGTTATTAAAAAGCCTTATTTTCAGTGTTAAATCTGTACATCTGAATAAACTTTGTCTTTATTAATTTAACCACTTTAGGAATTACTCACCATTTATCTTTAACAGAAAACAGTTTGTTCGAGCCCAAGTTCTGGAAAAAGAGATCGAATTGCATATTTGTAATACAAATGAGAGGGAGAGCCATATAACTGATATTTTTTTTTTTTAAATAAGTAAAAATTGCTACTTACAGAGTTTACAGAGGCTTATTCAAATGAATAGTAATATTATCTAGGGGAAAAGTCATGTAGAATTTGGATGTAGGAAATACAGTCTATGGATGTTCTATATTGAGTAGAATCCATCACTTAGCATATATATTTACAAATAAAATTTTGTATGCAATTAAAAAATTTTTTAAGTGAAACGTATCAGTGGACGTAAACAAGAATCTAATTTTTCAGTTTTCACTAAGAAGAATTTTCATCGCAACCATAACGCGATATGTATATGAAACGTTAATGTAGTACGGTGAAACCTCCCTGCAGCAGCCACCTTCCCTTGGAGGAGAAGGAGAGGCCAATTATCCTGTAGAACCTTTTCGGAAGTTAGAAGGGTGGCCGCTCTAAAGGAGTTGCATGTTTATAAGTACAAAATTCGTATTTAAACAATCTCTAATTCGTTACACATGATAAAGCGAATTTTAAGAATTATTTAAAGTAAAATTTAACTTCTTTTGAATAAAGATGCACTTCGCGTGTACTTGGATCTTTCAACTTTTTCGGTGGTATCTTTTTTCCAATTTTGATTTTTATACTGAAAAAATAAATTCCTAATCTTTTCATCGGTATTTGTAAAATAATAGGTATTAATATCGATTTTTCCCTAAAGTCTATTGAGCTATAACTTCATTCACTGATGGCTGCAACCCATATCAGCAACTTCTTTGTCAAGATTCCGAAGCACCCGAAACACACTCTTGAATGCTCAACCCCGGTAAAGGCCGAAATTAACTTTTCTTTTTACACTGGTATTGGAATTATTAATTTCGATCCGATTTCAGGTGTTGTTTTTGAGCGCATGAATTTCTTTTTCCTCTCTCTTTCTCTTAATAAAAGGTCCAAGGTCAAAGAGACGAATGGAATGTACACCATTGCAATTGAACGGGCAACCAACCTGATTGCACACAGGGGTTTCATTGGCCATTAATAGAGGTTGTGTCTATAGGGGTTCTATCTAATAGAGGTTGTCTATATACACAGTCCAGTCACATTAATGTGACCACCACCTACTTTCGACGTCAACGTGAAATAACCAATCACAGAAGGCAGGTGGCAGCACAGTGCAGTGGAGTGGATATAAAGGATGTCCTAGGGCATCGGAAAGCATTTCAATCGTTGGCGTTATGCAGAAACGTAGCGATTTATCCGACGTCCAAAAGGGCATGATTATTGGCTTTCGGGCCAAGGGTGGAAGCATTTCGGAAACGGCTAATTTTGTGAAATGTTCGCGTGCCGCCGTGGTAAAAGTATACCGTGCATGGCAATATGACACTATCCAAAATCATCGGCGTGGCACATGTGGTGCACCACGGGCTATAGATGACAGAGGCGAACGAAGGCTACGGAGATACGTTCGGGCGAATAGACGTGCAACTGTTGAGCAACTGACCGCCCAGATGAACCAAGGGGCTACCAAGAGTGTATCCTCAACGCATCTGTCCTTGCGGACCATGTCCACCCCTACATGCGAATTATTTTTCCTCAGAATGATGGCATCTACCAGCAGGACAATGTGAGGTGTCATACAGCTCGTTGTGTATGTGCGTGGTTCGAAGAGCACCAGGATGAGTTTACCGTACTCCCCTGGCCAGCACACTCACCGGATTTAAACCCAGTCTAGAATCTGTGGGACCACCTCGATCGGGTTGTTCGCGCCATGGATCCTCAACCGCGTAATCTAGCGCAGCTGGCACGGCACTGGAGTCGGCATGGCTCAACATCTCAGTGAACACCTTCAGAAACCTAATTGACTCTCTTCCTGCACGTCTCGCAGCGGTCCGCTCTGCCAAAGTTGGTTATTCTGGCTTTTGACAGGTGGTCACATTAATGTGACTGGACTGTGTATATACATATATAAAACTCAACGTGTGTATGTATATATGTTTGTTCCAGTATCACTTCCGAATGACTGGGTCAATTTTGATGAAACTTGGTACGCAGGTTACTCATTAGCAAACTTGAAATACTGTAGGGGTAAATATACCCTAACCCTGTCTCTCAGGGTAGAGTGGGACAAAGTCTCCAAAATATATGTTAGGCCGATTGACACGCTGGACGATTTCGGCGGCCTTGGCGATTTTGATGAAATTTGCTACACATATTTCTTATTATCCAACTAAAAATACTATAGGGGAAAATAAACGCTAATCCAATCCGTCAGGGTACAGTGGGGGGAAATATTTTAAATACATTTAATAAATATGCCGATTGGCATGAAAAGTTTTATAGATGGGACAATTTTGATGACACTGGGCACATATATTCCTCATATGCTAACCAAAAGTAGTATATAGATAGATAAAAGCTAACCTAATTCCTCGGTGAAGGATGGGACAAAATCGTCAAAATAATGTTAACTCTTGGGCCGATTGGCATGCTGTTGGATATGGCTAGAGCAATTTGATGAAATTGGGTCAATAAGTTTCTCGGTGGCTGATTAAAATTACTCAATGGACAAATAAACTCTAACCTAATCCCTGAGTGTAGAGTTGGGTAAAGTCGTTTTAATATATCTAACAAGTGGGCCTGTTGACATGGAAATTGATACGGCTGAGGCGATTTTGATGACACAGGGTACATATTGTTACGAACATGGAATGTCTCTTCCCGGCAATGTTAGTCTTATGGCTGGGAAGAGAGTTTTGCAGGGGTAAGTATAGAATGACCCGCAGCGGCCAGGATTGGACCCCTGACCTTGGCGACCATTTTGGAGACTTGGCGACAAATCGAAGATTCCCGAAAATGTGATAATTTTCTCGATATCTCTATTAGGAGACGAGATCCGTGTGACTTCGCGCCCTGTAAGGAACACTATAAACTCTGTGGTAGGATTCGACGGGAATGTCTTCGGAGCACGAAGAATCTCTTTGGAGTCTCGTTTGCATTGCAAGTTGGTCAGCTGCTAGACGCTGAGCCCTATTGTTCGTGCATTTACTGTTATTATCAGTGATTTGCTGTTTTCTTGTGTTGCTAAACTGTGCAAGTGCTGTGTTTTACCTGTGTTTCGTCTTTCCTGAATATTCGTAAATAAAGCGTCATTCTCCCTTATCCTACTTGTCGGACTGTTTTCACCGTACACCCAAAGGATGATTTTTGTAACAATATGTTCCTCACAGGCTGACTAAAAGTACGCTAGGGATAAATAAACGCTTATCTAATTCCTCAGAGTAGGGGGAGGCAAAATCGTCAAAATACATATAAACCCTTGATCTGATTGTCAGACTGCTGGATACGGCTCGGGCGATTTTGATGAATTTTTGTACGAATACTTTCTTATTAACTAACTAAAAATATTGTAAGAGTAAATAAACGCCAACCTAATCTCTGAGATTAGGATGGGACAAAGTCGTTTAAATGCATGCGGAAAATGGATGAGTGACATGAAATTTGATGCAGCTAGGGCAATTTGAAGAACTTGAGACACATGCTCATGATAGAGCAAATAAAAGCGCTTTAGGGGTAAATAAATACTCATCCATTACCTTGGTGGAACAAAGACATAGGCCGATTGACAGGAAACCCGATACTGCTGGAGCGATTTCGATTTAACTCGGTACGCATGTTCCTCATTAACCGTCATGAAGTTTTGTTGAGATAAATAAGCCCTAACCTAGTCCTTCAGGGTAGATTGCGGCAATGTCTCCGTAATACACATAAAATATGGACTGATCGAGATGAAACTTATCTCGCAATTTTCAACGTGTCGAACTAAAAATATGGAGGGGTTAAATATTTTTAATCAACCCTTTAGGAGGATAACTACCGACAAGAGATGCAGAAATGTTTAATTAGAAAGACTGGAGAAATTTGGGCAAAACACGTTTCATTAGTTGATTTAGACATTTCAGTTGTTGAAATTTTAATAAATCATGACTGCCGCAGTTCAACAACAACAAAATATATTGAGAAATGGGTCGTATTTCGCACTCTTCTGTGTTGGCTGGAGGTGAGACATTGAATGGCATTTCACACATTGATAAATAGCATGAAAGTTTTTTGTCGTGGACTCCTGAAATAATAAGATGCCCCGAAACATTGGCTGACAATGCAAAATATATATGTAACTACAAAATCACCCGTCATGGTATTACGGGTGCAAATTGCCTCTTCGTTCGAGAGACTTCCCGTCAAATTTGACGTGTTTAAATACATATATATGCGAGAGTAATGTTTAACATTGATTGAAAACAAATAAAATAAGCATATGTTTAATACATGAAATATTTTTTTATTTACATATTTCTTTATTCAAAAAACTTCTTGGTAAAAAACATTCCGTGTGAAGTATTTTTCGTTGTTTAACAATTTTCCTTGTACTTCAGATGTCTTTGAGAAATTTTAACGTTGCCAAAAAATATTAATCAGATGCATCGTGGCGTCCAAATTATATCACGCGCATGATATACTACTGACGTAAATTACTACTTTCTATTAAAAAACGGAAATTAATTAGAAATATACGATTAATATAATTTAAAATTTCTCGGGAGCTATTTATCATAGAGAGATAAACTTTATATCAATCGATAGAAAATTTTATTTCACGATTTTAGAGCTATTAAACTTGAAATTAGAACGACAATTACTCTTTTAATTCAGGTGCTCTAACAATGAAACAATGATATTTAACGTCTCGCAGTGCTATGACGCGAATTTTATTGTTGGTGACATCAGAGCGTTACCGGATCAGTGAGAGACAGATCTGGGCTATTATATTAGTAATACTGTACACTATGATATATGATAAGTGAAAGAAACTTTTTGCACTATTAATTTATTAATCATTTCATAAAAGTATTGAGAAATATCACCGCGTTAAAGTAACATTAATAAACATTATGCTATTTGTAAAATGTTGTTCAGTTTCTTGTCTTCAAATAGATTTTGGCCTAAAAAGGACCGGACAATGCCGGATACCCTGTTAGAGTTATATAAAAATACAAAGTAATAAGGTGTATAGTCATTAATAGGTAAAAAAGATGACAAAGGGAACATTTTCTTCAGTAGGTTTATTTTAACACTTTTTGACCATTTATCAAACAGTATTATGTATACCTCTTTTTTATTCTCGCTTGGCAGATGGAAAAATGTAGCAGAAGATCTTGTGTGCGACAATTTTCATATAACAGACTTTCATAAAAGCCATTCACCAAAAGCATTTTTCTCTCAATAATTTTATTCAATTTCATAAATGAAATTTTTAATTTTGTTTTTTTTTCTGAATGCGATTGCTTGATTTCCTTCGTTAATGATAAATTTCTGAAAGCTAAGTATTTAAGCATGGACACAGAAATCGAAATTAGTAAAATTGGTTTTTATCAAATAATTCATGTTTTAATGTATTGAACTGGCATTTATTTACGAAAATCTGAAATCAGTTCTGCAAAATACTTGCAACACTTTGAGAATGAAAAAAACGTATCTTTCTATATTAAAACTCAGGCCTCAAGATGCATTTTACAACAAAAATATAATAAAATTTTTCTTCACTTTGTCACTTCAATACATGCTTTTTTAGAGAGATTTTTTGTTTAGAAACATATTTTATAATGCTTCCTCTTTTTTGAGTTTGATTTCTCGTTTTAACTGTAACCGGAATATTTATGTGCTTTCATCACACAAAAACAGCGTCTTTCGTGCAAACAAAGCTAAAATAAATATGATGAAAGAAAGTTATAGGTCAAGAAAAGGTTTTTTGTAAGTGAGTTATTTGAAATTTAAAGGATAATTTATCACCGGCAAAAAATGAGCGCAAATGACAGTTATCTAGCGACCTTTGCCAATGAATAGCATTAGAAATTCATAGGGCAAATACACCTCTCTCACTGAAAGATTTTTTTTCAAAAAATATTTAGCATCATTAGGTCATCGACGCCCTCAATGAACCTTTGACTTTACAAATTACAGATGGATTATTCTTTCAGTGCATTTACTATGTATCAGTGAAAATATGAAGTTCACGTAATTTTGATTGGAGAATTTTAGAACTTCAATGATCCACGAATTTGAAAATAAAATCCGGTATTCGTAAGATAGATTGTCTTTTAATGTTTATCATCTTCGGCGTACTTATATTCTTTATAAATCATTGCCCTGATATTCAGAAAATATAACATTCGTAGAACACTGGTAAAAACGTAAAGTTTCGAAGCGTTTATGCATTAAGGGCTGAAAATAGCAAAATGAAAAAAGATTCTGGTAAGCTGTGATTCTTACATAACGGACTGTGATACGTGAAGTATCATATTATATTTTGCTGTGGAACAAAAGTAAACTTCGCTGCAACTCTGCATGTACTCTAGGGTGTTGTAAGATCCCCTAAGATCCCCCAGATCATTAGCGGTAACTTTTTTTCCCACGCCATGGGTCACAGGAGAGAGCAGGTGCCTCAGCGGGAAGTCCTCATTAAAACGCCCCCAAAGGGAGCTGGATTCCAGCTGGCGCCCGCGGTCTGCTCTTTAGTGGACGTGATGAAAAGGGTAAATTATCTCGAACCTGAGAAACCGCTGGCGACGAAAGGACAGGCCCAGAAAAGGTAAGGAGCCAATAAGGGCTCGCTGAGGTGGACTCCACTTACAAAATTGACGTGGATTTGTGGAGAGGTTTTTCTGGACCGTTCCCCCAGGAGGAGGACGAGAGAGTAAAAAGGAAGGTGCGAGGGAAGAGAAGACGGGAGATTTTTGGAAGGCTTCTTAGGAAGAGGACAGAGACGAGCGAGGGCTCGATATTCTTGGTAGTAACAAGATAGACTTGGGTCACTGACACCTCAAGTCCGGTCGACGGAGACCAACTTCATTCTTTTAGGCCACTCGTAGAAGTGGGCCTGTTTGGTTATGTGAGCACTGTAATCTTCTGTACCTGAACTGTCAATATGTATGTAATAATTTCATCTTATTTAATCAAGATATATTATCTAATCAATATTCAATAAAAACTCTTGCACGCACGTGCTAGAAATACGAGTATTTCTTGGCTCTGGACCTTCCTCCCCAGAGTCTTTGGCTGTCCAAAACGTTACAGTGTCTAAAAAATAACTTTTTAAAAGAAAAACATTGCTCCCCAGGGTTTTTCCCATTCCATTTAGTTCCAATAGAGAGTATATGAAGTTTCAGCCCTTTAAGTTAACAGTAGGGTTTACCTGTAACGCCCTAAAATTTAAAAATGTCTTAAAATGTAAACTTTTTAAAAATTTTTTAGAAACTTTATATGATTTACTAATATTACGAGTATAAACTATATATTACACTATGCTTATCACGTTATAAAATATATTTAAAAAAAGGTTAATATTGGTAAGCAAACAATCAATGATTTAAAAAAATTTATAAAATTATTATTTAATATTGGTATTGGGCTTTTAATATTGGTAAAATGTTCAGAAAACAAAAAATTTCGAATTATTGATTTTCAACAGTAAAACAATTTTGATATTTACAACAGCATTATCATAACGAAAAGGAATCTTTTTTTTATCAAATAATGCAAATTATTTTAGTTAACAGTGCACTAGTTAAAGGTAAAAGACGAAACATGACCTGAAGCTTGGCGCAAGTTGCCCCAATTATCAACTTTTGCTTTTGTTAATTTTGAGAAAACATGTTCCAGTTGTAGTTGCGTAGAAAACCTCACTAATGATTGTAATGTAGAATTAGAGGAGTATATGGCGGATCCTGACTTCAGTTTACCATCAATATCTAAATCTAACCCAAAATCTGTAATAATAGAACTACCTACAAACCCATTTAAGAGAATAATTCAAATAGCAGATCAATTAAAACTTTCACTAAATCAGCGAACAGTTTTAGTGGCATATATAACTAAAGAGGGTGGTATTAATATTGATGATCTGAATCTTAGTAGTGAAAATGTGAGAAGAACAAGCAAAAAATTTAGAACTGATATGACCCAAAACATAAAAACTAACTTTACTATATCCAAAAACTGAATTTTACCCTGGGATTCTAAAATTATGACAGGCCAAGAAAAAGTTGGTTTTAATAGACTTGCCGTTCTAATTTCTGGTGTCCCAGGTTTTAAAGAAAGTAAACTTTGAGAGTTCCAAATATACTAAATGGAACTGCACAGTCACAAGCAAAGTGTTTGAGATAGCTGAAGAGTGGGGATTGTCTGAAAATATTTATGCTCTATGTTTTGATGCTACAGCTACAAACATTGGAGGGAAGAATGTTGCGTGTGTCCAGTTAGAGAATCGTTTGAAAAGGAAGCTACTGCTTTTGGCTTGCAGATACCATGTTTATGAACTACTCGAAGGTGCTGCCTGGAAATCAGTTTTCGGTTCATCAGTGAGTCTGAATCGCACTGAATTTAAACAGTTTCAAGAAAAATGGTCCACACTTAAAAACTGCAAGGAGCAATTTTGAAAGTTGCAAATAAAGGACCGTAAATTGAATAAGTTGAAAGAAGAGACTGTCCCCTTCCTCAAAATTGTTCTCAATGAGGAGAAAAATCTGCTTCTCCGAGGTGACGACAGCGAATGTGCCGAAATTATCCTGATACTGTTGGGGTACCCACGGGAGAGTTTGTTGGCAAATTCCTGGAGCATTTCCCAAATGCAGGTGGATGTCTACAATACTTTACTCCGAAAAGATGTATGATTTTAGTAAACGATTGGAATATGACAATTGTGAAATCCAAAAATTACATCAAATATGTTTGTTTGACGCTTTAGTTTTTGTTAAGATTTGGATGAATGCCCAAAAAAGTTGCAGATGCTCCTGTAAATGATCTGATGCTTTGAGAATCCCTGAACAAGTACGAGAAATACGACCCTGGGGTTGTCCGAACTTCCTTTTTAACTTTTAGTAGAGATTTGTGGTATATAACCAGAAGAAGCGGTATCATTTTCTTTATTTTCTAAGAAAGTGTCAGACTCTGAAAAGAAGAAGATTTAAGCATTCTTACAAAGATAATAAAAAATCACTTCCCACTGATGTCCCATTTCTCCCTGTTTTAAATCATACTACAAAACTGGAAGTAATGGAAGATTTCAGTCAATCGATAACCAAAAATGAAGAACAGACTCAAAATATACTTCAGTCTATTGAAGAAAGTAGGAAAAAAACTCCTTGCTTTAAGAAATCAGTTTTGAATGAAATTTAAAGTAGTTAAATTGATGACATGAAATTATTTGACAGTCATTGAAATTTTTACGAGTTATTTAGAAAATAAACTACTATGAGTATTTAATCTTTTTCTTAATGTTACGTATTAAACTGTCAAATAAAATTGTAGATTTTAACTTATCACTGCATTTATTTTTATAACCTTCTTTAACATTTCGGTAAATTTTTAAGCTGTTATTGTGAACATACAGTAGCTATCGTATGGTGTTTCCAAAAAGCAACAACGCAGAATTAGTGTAAATTTTCATCATTTTATGCTTTTTTTCTCAAGTCATAATGGGCTATGAATACAGTTAATACTTATTTGTGTTTATATTCTGAGTAAACATGCCATAGGAACAAATATAAACTAATTTTAACACATTAGTAACCATATAAAATTTCTAAAACAATTCTAAAATTTTTTTCTAAAAAAATAAAAGAGTTTTTTTCAAATTTTAGGGCTTTACAGTTAATTCCTACTGTTAGAGGGCTGAAACTTCATATACTCTCTATTGGGACCAAATGGAATGGGGAAAACCCTGGGTAGCAATGTTTCTTGAAAAAGAGGTTTTTTTCTTAGACACCCTAATGTACTCACAGTTTTAAAAAAAATTAAAAGGAACTGAGTTCAGTGGAATAGAAGAGCAAACTTAAAATAAAACAAGAAATAAATATTCGTAATTAATATTTTTAATAACAAGTCTTTTCATTGGAAAACCAATATTATTATAAAAAGTTATTTCGAATATTTTAACAGGAGTTATTTAACGGACACACACGATTGTAATAACAATAGATATCATATCACACGTTTAGTAAAAGTAAGGATTAAGAATTCTTCGGAAGTTAATTTTTTAAAACTAAATCTCAGTCAATTTTCTTTAATTTTAACATGAACCATTGATAGCTAAGAACGACACAATCTAGAGCAATTTTTTTTTCAGAACCGAAATAAATCCAGAACGTCTTTTCAAGTCGCTACAGAGTTAAAACTGGGATTGTCCTGAATGTTCCTGAAAGTATGGTTAAATTATTTGAGAGTCCTTGTTAGAACTTCATTAAATCGTACCTGCTGTTTAACGTAAATGTGTGGTCGAAAATCAGCAGCAGAAATTTTCTTATCAGCAATTTAGAATTTAATTTCAAACTTCAGATTATTAGTCTTTACTGGATTAGCACTACTATGTTCTATCATTACGTCATCTGCATTTTCATTGGGTTAAACTCAGTTAACGCTTGTAATTCCAATTCAGGACACCTATTATTCAAGAAAATGTGATGACACAAAAGTTAATAGTAGTTCTTCGAATAGCCAAAAATAACGATAATAAGAGAAGTCTCTCTCGTCTGGAATTTCATGGTGATGAACTCTGATAGACAAAACGATACTCGACATTTGAAGTTGAAATTATATCGAATACAACTAAAAGAAGTATAACTTCTAGTACGAAAAAATCTGTAAGATATATAATCGTAATTCAAATATTTTGAGCATGCAAATCTTGTAATTCTTTATAAGAACACGATGTAAATTCCGACGTGGTGATTTTTTTCTTCCAGGAAACCGAGACATTTACTATGACCCGTTTCCAAAGATAGTAGTCACAAATCTGATGATTTTCTACTACTATCTTTGGAATCCTCAGATTTGCAGATGCGATACTTCCCACCTCTCTACGTCTTTGTCAGCTTTTTAAGTGCACATTTCCTACAAATTCCTTGGTGCTGATATTTGGCATAACCAAAGAGAATTTCAAAGGAGTGCCAAGTTACGTGAACAACTTCCGATAGCTGATTCTATAAAATCTGCACTTGAAATATCTCTGTTGGTTCCCAGCCAGTACCGTCTCATAAGATTTCTCTGTATGCCATTGTCATTTTTGGAATGTTAGAATTCTTCCAAAGCTACTGCCGAGAGTATCAACCTCAGTGGAGCTGCTGGCCAATCAGGGCAAGAAATTGTACTCTTTAAAGGCATAGAAAACATACACACAAAAGTGCCAGTTTTTAAGGAACAAGGTAGAAAATCGTTGATCATAGACCATTTGACCATTTTTGGCGGTTTAATTAACAACGATGTTTCAGTTCTTTACTTTTTCTTGTTTCTTTTTCATATGTTGTTCCAACATTTCAATTTTAAAGAGAATGAAGAATTATTTAAGGTCGCCACAGAACAAAGCAGGTTTAATTTACTTTCTGTGCTCTACATTGATGTCAGAAATTTTGCAGTTTCTTAGGTCATCCGATCCTTTTCAGAAAAAAGAAGTTTAGAAAGAAGCATTATTATTCATTATACACAAGACATCTAATATTGTAATTATAATATGTAAAAATAGCAACACAGTTTTTATTTCATTGCACTGTTTCATTTCTAAGTCTGCTTGCATATTTTTTGAAGTCAAAGCTCGTTAAATAAATAAAAAATATTAAGGATTTTTTTTTTGTTAAATTAGCAAACTCCGACTCTGTTAACTGCTTAGGGACCCTGTGTCTCCATGTCCTGGCCTACACTTCTTGTGCAAGCAGCAAACATGACCCAGACAGTGTTGCGTGACTCTCTTTAACTTTCTAGCATTATTATAACTCTCCTTATGGTACCGATGTATTTTCGTTGTACCTTTGTTTCTTTCATCTGGAAGCACCACCAACGTTGTATGACAGGATTGAAAGTGTTAGAGGACACAATTCCTAAGTTCTGAAACTTCATCATGCCCTTTAGATCGAACTTGTTTCGAATTTCTTGCAACATTCACTAACTTAATTTTCACTGATGAACTTTCCTCACATATTATACTCATTCCATGAAGATTATCAATCGCACTGAATCCTATAGTGGGTTAAAAAAATGAATTTTTACACAAATATTCATTTCAAGGATCATCAAGGCTAGATACAATTTTTGCTGTCGAAAACTCAGCAAAAAATAAGTTCATATTTTATTACTACCTATAACATCAGAAAATATATTCACATTGACAAGATAAATGGATAATTATTGGATTATCTGCTATAAAGGTGGGAATAACCCCCATAATTGTCTACAGAAAAGACTGAAAGCCAAGATCCATTATCTCAATTGACAGGACACCCACCATTTCAGACCCCAATCACACAGATTTCCATCTCTGGCACGTTCTAAGCTTTAATAGACGATAAACCTTGAACTTACACGGCTTTAAAAAGGAATGTCCTTCTTTTGAAAATAACCTGACGTCAAAGGAAGAACTTCCGCGCAAAGTTGAAAATTAAATATGCAGCGAAACCGGTAAGGATTGCATTCTCAGATGCAACGCCTCTCAGAAATCTACAGCGGCACTTAGAATTGAAGACTAGTTACCGATACTGTCTGTTTTTTTGTAGGTAAGTACTATGTTGTAAGAACTTCATTTACTTATTTAAAAAGAAACCATTTTTATGGATTGTTTAATAACGTAAATTCAGAACAGCGTAAGATAATTTTAATCATTTGAGCGGCGATGCAACTTATTAATGATTCGTTCATCATAAATTACAGCCAGAAAAAGAAAAATTCGAAAATTAGAGAGTCTAACAACGCAGTCATTAGTTTTAATTTTATCCTCTGCAGCGAATATGTTTCGTAAATTAAAAACGAATGTTTAAGTCTATGTAGAAATTTATGCGTGTATTCTAACTAATATTATTCCCTTTCTGTTCGCTTTTTCGTTCGCAATAAGACTTTAATGGTCATCTTTACCACATTAACCCTCTGACTGTCTATCCCGCGATTTCCGTGGGTTGGAAGTAAATCAATTTTCTGTTGCTTCCTGCGATTTTCGAAAGCTATTATGTTTACTTAGAAATGTTACAGCGTTGAATTGTATTAAACTAATAAAGCCTTTCACATAAATCAAATACGCTTCGTTCAACCATATTTGAACATGTTTGCGAACGTTGTATCTAATTAGCGTTTTAAAATAATTCGACAGTCAGAGGGTTAATAACGAATACCTCGATCTGAGTTCTTTTATCATGTTAAAAAAAACTGGAAATTATAACCCCTCATGATCCTCGTAAACTTCCACAAAAGGAAAGTCACTGGGTCAAGAGTGATTGTAAAGTATCATACAATCTAACTCTCTCGACTGGCATCAATATAAATTCTCTAAAAGCTTCCAAAATTGCCATTATCATTGACAGCTTGACATTGTTAATCGTAGTGTTGATGTTTTCTACGGATAACTTCGAAAACTGTTATCCGAAGAATACGATATTTACTTCAACTAAAAATTCAAAACATTATCTATTTAATGGTGCCGGTTGACTGCCGTGCTATTTTTTTCTCCGCTTTCCATATTATACAAAAAAATTTAAGATAACTGCGATAAGCTGCACACAAAGATGATTTAATAATAACATTGGACGTAGCATAAACTCGCTTCTACGCAAAATAATGACAAAAATTGTATGTAATGCGTTCTTTGAGAGTGAGTAGCAAAGCGTAGGTGAATAAATACAGTAATTACACATGAGTATAATATTTTCATTTAACTACAATGTTAGCTTGCATTTTAAAAGAAATATGTGTAAATATGATCTCTTTTTGGGGGTATTCCCAAGTACAATGAAGAAAACCATCCATGTGTTCAGGAACAAAGATGCTGTAATCTGTAAGATTCATGTACCGAATTTCCCTCATTTAGGTCACTGAGTTTGGGGCTATCATGTTCGCATACCCACAAACAGACAGACGTACTTAAATAATTTTTTAAAAAAAGAAATTTATCAAAATATTGAAATTGAATTTTTTGGCAATTGCAACACTTTCCTCTCTTAAACAGTGGCGTAGCGAGGGTAAGGGGCGCCTGGAAAACAATATGATTTTTTTTATCCCGGTTGTCATCAGTGGCTTAACAAGCGTAACTGGCGCCAGTGGTATTGTATTATTTTTATATCCCCCTCACCATATTTTCTTTAAAAATGGCAAAAACGCAGTAATGATTTGGCTCCATGGCGCCCCCTAAAACTGGTGCACGGGGCATCTATACCCCCCTTGCTCCCCGGTTGCTACGTCACTGCTCTTAAACTACTTTTAATTCTTAAATTAAATTTTTTAAGATGAAGATCTAGTTATTTGTATAGAGGCTTAAAAATCGGATATCTTAGTTTTGATTGCAATCTCTTTCTTCACATATCTTATGTATACTGTTTTTCAGCCAATTTCTCAAGAGATTATTTTATTTTCTGAAATGTATCATGCGGCTTTCGAATTTCGTTAGATCTAAAATTTATGGCCTTGATATCAAATTTCAAATTATTATATTTCCGTTGAATTCTATTGGTTCCCAATTGTATTTTCTCTTATAATCGTATTTCTGAAAAGAAAATGCTTGACTAAAATTAAATTATTTATTTATAATAAATATTGTATATTTTCGTGATGTACGTCTCAGTAACATGAAAAGAAAAAAAATATTAGTAAGTGTTTTACTTGTCACAGAAAAATGGCGATCTCTACACCTGTATTCATCATTGCCTGCATGCTCAGCAATGGCCTTTTCGTAAATTCTGATCCTTCTTCAAAGCCCTACTACACGGCAGCTGTATTCGAGCACAACAGGTTTGGATCGATAAATGATACAGCCGAAGACATCATTCAAACTAATCTGGAATTCTACAGAAAGGCAGCAGAAGTAGCGAAATCCAAAGTAAGTTCAAAACTTATTAACGATTTTCGGTAGAAGTATTGGAAGTTGAAGGAGTAAGTAAATAAAATTAAGGTACCAGCTTATTAATCGGAACCCATCTCAAGCCCACATTTTCAGAGCAAATAATTTTTTAAATAATACAGTGAAACCTCTCTGAGCGGCCACCCCTCCGTTCCGAGAAAAATTGGCCGCTCAGAGGGGGTGGCCGCTCCGAAGGGTTTTCGTTACAATTACGAGATAATTGCTATAATACATAATATAAACAAGTCTGACACATATTTCTTATTTAAAATGAAGTTTGAGACTTATCTAACGAGAAAATAGTACTTTATTAAATAATTTTTTACATTTTTTGAAAAAAGGATACAATTTGTGACTGTTTTAAGTTTTTACCCTTCTCGGAAAAAAAAAAACCATTTTTTCAAGTTCGTTTTTCAGTTTAAAAAGTAAATCTCTAGGCGATGCGTTTGTTAAATGGGATGGGCGAACCCACCCGGCGGCCGTTCAGAGGGGTTGGGTGGCCGTTGCTAGGGGTTATTTTAACATTAGGTCTATGGGTCGAAAAATCCGTGCCACGAAAAATTGGCCGTTAAGAGGGGTGGCCGCTATGCAGGGGTGGCCGTTCGAAGAGGTTTCACTGTACCTGGAAGAGCTAAATCTACAGGAACATGAACAAAATTAGTAGTCCTATTTTCAAAAATTCTGGAAATACATAGTTTATTTATTTCGAAATGTATGGAAATATACCGAACTACACTCGCTGGTCTTGTATTGAGCCTGATAATTAAATGCACTGGTAGAACGGTACGTCTTTGACACCAAGTCCAAATCACAGAACAATGCTGGGGTGTATCCTTTCTTTCCAAACTGTCTTTTGCCATATGGGCAGACGGTAAACCCAACAGGCTTCAGGGCCGTGGTGGTCTGATGGTAAGGTCTTAGATTCGGAGCCGAAGGGCTCCAGGTTCGAGCCCCGATTCCATCGAAGAACCGCCGTATAATCTGACCAGGCTTATATATAAATAAAATCGAATATGGCAGCATAACTTCCCATTTTCGATTAGGAAACAAGGTGATCCACGGTTTTCTACTTTTGAAATCTCATGTCGTTGCAGAAAAATACGTTAGACTATGCCTAGACAACTATCGAAACATAATTTTCCCAAATTTGACTTTATCCTTTTTTTAATTTGGAAGAAAAATGCAAAGGGACAGCTATATTTGGACTCAGAAAGTATAAAAATAAACTAGAATTAAAATACTACTCGAAATGCTGCTGGTTATTTAAAGTAAATTATTACAGTGAAACTTATACTGAGCAACCATTACATAAAAATTATTAGTGATTTTTACAAATTTTCGAAAATAGTTTCGATTAGCGGCAGGTAAAAAAGAAGGATCAAATGTTTAAAAAATATATATATATCGTTTTCTAAAAGAAAAATCGGATTCCTTTTTCCCCAGCAAAAGCACATTTATCTGCAGTTTTCTCTTCCAAAAGGAGATTATTTTTTTTTAAATAGATGCGAGTTAATGTCATTTAATTTGCCATAAATGTCATCTACTAGACTTCATTGCCTTATCATTTCGAGTGCGAGTGCGAAGAAAATATTTAAAGATAAATTGCCAGACATAAATTTGACTTTTTAGCTTATCTATTTCAGTTGTTTTTAATAAGGGGAAGTAAGGGATTAGTGAAATGGGATATTTTCATTTATTATATAAGAAGATTATTATACAGAGGGAACTATAAAAGTAGCTTATGTATAAATTTTAGATATTTCTGCTTTTATCCGTTAAATTTTTTTAACTTTTAAAAACATGATTATAAAAAAGAATCATTGTAGAAGCGAATCACACTGTGAATGCGTCGGAAAAACATGACTGGGAAAAATAACAGATTGTATCTTGGTTAAAAATACCTCCCATCTCGAAAATATCTCGTTATAAACAATGATTTTATTTAACCTGTTATTTCTAACTATATTTTTCAGCTGTTATTTTTTTAGCAATTTATATTTTGCATTTTTATAAAATAAATTAGATGGCCATTTCTGGTATCGCTAATATTTCGACATCCACGCATCCTCAGAAGCATGACAAATGTAAAGATTAGGGAGGAGGAAAGCTGCGACTTATGACAGAACAATAAAATCTCAAAATTTTTAATAACAAAACAAATTGATCTATGTCTTCTTATTTTAAACCCAAAACTGATGCATGTTGATCCCATGTACTCTTGCGACAAAAATGGAGAGGTGATAGTTTTTTTGTTATTATTGTTGTTGTTGCAAGAATTCACGCATACTCTACAAATAAATTTATTGATAATTAACTCCTGCTTAAATAATTGCAACTACATAAAGAGACAGTGTAAGTTAAATCAATGCATTAATTACGAACGAAAGAATAGATGAAAAACCACCAAGAAAACTATTACAAAATCTTTAGAACAGATATTTGCATGTGTAAAACACTACCATTTTATATTGTTTCTATGATATAGAAAATATTATTGCATTAAATATTAGTGGATATTTTGGAATAAAACATGTGTTCATAAGCAAAAAAACTGCATGTCGAATATTACTTTTTGTGAGTATATTATAAATGTCTCCTAAAATACGTTTGAGCGCTCCGATAAAACTTTAATGCCCGGTGTTGATCCTCTACTCAAGGCTACCAACAGATATTGTTTTTATCGGAAGAGATTGAAAGTTTATTCGTAATTAATATTAACAAATAAGTTGCTGAATATGATAGAGTTCTTACATCAATATACCCAGTGGCAGTTCGTGCTAAATCACCGTGAGGGTGCTGCAACGTAAAGTTCTACACTGCGTACTAATGATTTCTGTATATCTTAAATTAGGAACTAATTTTTAATAGTTTAATACTTAGTTAATAAAAAAATTATTATTAGATTTTTGACTTCAAATAATTTTAATAAAGAAATTTTAATTTAGAAATTACTAATTTTTAAGTAACAATAATTATGAATTTTTAAAATGATTTTCACAGTTATTTTTTCTATGTCTATTACTCTCATTTATAAGGATTTAGAAGCTCGACTGAACATGAAAAAAAAATCATTGAAAGCTCTAAGTTAAAATAAATGCATATATGGAGATAAAGGTATTATTTATAGATATTAATACAACTACTTAAAATAAAATCGGCTCTTCTGGTTTTATTTCGAGCGAAATGATCAATGACGTTTCCCACAATATTGGTAAGACCATCACATGACATGAAGACGCTCACGGACAGGCAAAAAACAGAATTTTTTTATGGATATCGTCCAAAATTTGCTATATTCACAAATTTGTTGTTGAGGTCTCATCCTACTTTTCATTCCTCTAGATTTTTCGGTTTTTGAATTATAATGTTCATAAACACATTGACAGACAGGCATAATTTCCATTTTTTCAGTGGGAGGAAGTGGGAGACCCCGGGAGCTCTAAAACGTGGCGATCCTCCTGCTCTTTTATCTACATATTTTTCTACTTCATTGCGCAAATGTCCCTTTAAACTGTCAAGAAAGTTAAGTCTAGAGGTAGAACATTTTAGCCATTATAATGCTTTCTTTTTGTATATTACGAATTCGAGAAAGAAAGAAAAAATGGTTAATCTATGGTATTATACCTACCTGTAAGTGGACTGTGGTGATTTTCAATGTGAATGCACTTACTATAGCTCTTTGAGAAGATATATTCATTCAAACTTCCTACATTTCATTCTGAGCGACTAACATAGGCTCTAGAGCCCCTGTATTTAATATTCTTTAAAAATTTATGCTTCTTTAAGCTACCCTCTAAGGTAGAGCTTCTTTACGACCATAAATATATCGCACAAAATAATATTGGGGTTGCTTAAATTTTGCAATCCATTCTTTTCAGACTTATCCACATTTAGAAGTAAAATCTGTTGAAAAATTACATTGAATGCAAAAAGAAAAAACAATAATTATGGAATTCAAATTTATGTACGATATTTTTTAAAGTATTTTTTAAATTTATAATTAATTTTTTCTTGATTTTGTCTTATTATTCATTTTCAAAGTTATTTATTTTCAAATTTCAGCCCGTGAAACATTTTTCCACAGTCAAAAAACGATCCTTTACGACGGTCTTTAAAACGATTCCGTATCGCGCGGGATAGGGAATCGTTATTCTCTCTCTTTAGGGTGCTACCCTTGTTAGTTAAATGCCTTACTGAGAAAAAAAAGTTTTGAGATCACATTGTAAATGTCCATGCTCGAATGGAAGCAATTGGTACAAAGGGATTTTATAGTTCCGGAAAGGGGGAAAAGCTTTCGAGAAGACAGCTGATAGTGAAAATTCCTCTGAAGTAACCTTGGTTTTTTTTATCCAGCTTTTCGGATCAGCTGAAAACCTCAAAAGTTATTTTTATTGAAGGATTCGGATATTGCATGCAAAATTAAATAAATGATTAAATTTACGCACTGAAAAGAGATGGTCGTACTTTATTACTCAAAGGGGAAACCAGGGATACTTGACCCCATGTGATTTTCTCAGATCGTGAGATAATTGGTAATTTGTGTGTGCCATTTTTATTTGACCGTTGGCCATATGGTCTATTAGAAAGGTTTTTCATTCCAATCTGAAAAGCTATAGTAATAATAATAATATAGTAATTATGTGTAAGTAAATATGTTGTGGAAGGTCCAAAAGTAAAATTTCACTTTTTCACTCCTCAGTGGATTGGAATTTTACTCTTTAAGATATGATAAATTAAAATATTTCTGAGCTTTAAACATACTTCTAGCTATAATTTGATATACGATGTTATACAGTATCTTAATTCTCAGTGGTTTAATTTTTAGATTATTTAGAAAAAGTCAAGTTAAGGATACTTGACCCTACCAAAAGTTGTCGCCGCT
Source organism: Araneus ventricosus (assembly GCA_013235015.1). Taxonomy (NCBI): domain Eukaryota; kingdom Metazoa; phylum Arthropoda; class Arachnida; order Araneae; family Araneidae; genus Araneus; species Araneus ventricosus. Next base: position 600,249 of record BGPR01000350.1, read on the forward strand.
TCGATGTCGTTCGTAGCTGACCAAAGCACATTGCGTGGTTGAGATCAATTTTCTCGTGCGGTGGGATGTGTCGCTATTATGGCAATTCAAATATAGAGAATAATTATTTAAAAATAGCATATAAGTAACTATAATAAATAAAATTTCTATTTGATGTGATGATTTCAAATAATGCAAATAATTATTTAGTAAAAATTTTAAAAAAGAATTGAAAGTTATTTATTTCACTTTTTTCCTCGCTTGCTAATAAATAATTTTTATTCCTTTATTCCTTCCAAACTAGAATAAGTACATTTCTCACTCTTAAAAACGCATCCTGTTATGATACTAACAATCAAAATATTCGAGAAACATAAGAAAAATCGAAACTCAAGTAGTCAAGTATCCCTTGTTTTCCCTAATTAGTAAATTCTAAAATTGTGCGAAATAATGTCTTTTTATTTGGAAAAGTGTCTTTCTTAACTACATGAACAGTGCATTTGCATGAAGGGATATTTATTTTCATTTTATTTTTTTTTGGTATAGCAAGCCCCATTTCATTCTCATAATAATTGGATATATACAAGGAAAAATATCTATGGTTTGTGTCAATTTGAAAAGAGTAGAAAATAGGTCATTATACACTTTTATATAACTTCTTTCATGTTTGTAAAGACAAGATTTTGTAATAGATTTTGCGCTGCCTTCCTGATAGGTTAGTGTTTTGAAATTCTGTATAATAGCGTATTTTGAAAGACAATGACCATTTTATTATCGTCAGAATTTAATTAATATTAATCGATTATTCTAATTAAATTTTTATTCAACAACAATTTGGATTCACATAAACAAAATTTATACATACTTATGGAAAAGATTTTCTGAGTCAATTGATGTTTTTATATGAATTTAGTAGGGAAAACCAAGGCAAGATGGCGATGCTAACATTTAACCATTTTTAATAAATTCAGTTTTTAAAGTAATTTTTTTCATGTATTATTAGATTGATCATTTTATGTTGTACTTTAATTAAGAAATTTTTGTTTTAATATTATCAAAGTTATTTAGCCATTTAGAAAAAGCAAAGCAAAAGCGCTAACTTAACCCGATGTCGGGCCAAGATGACTTTGATTACGGGGCAAGATGAAAATTAAGATAAAAGTTCAATACATTTTTTATTTTTAGAAAATATAGGGCATAACAATAATTAATTAAACGTTTTTAAGTATTTTTTCCTTGATTAGTATGTAAAGTAAGGGTTGTTTTAGTTAAATTTTAAGCTATAGTAAATTAATATAATTCAAAACCGGTGATTTTCATTTACAAAAATTAGACACAAATTCTCCTCATTCATAATCTGAGTAGCTCTCGGGTTACCATGTGTGCCACTTGCAACACTCTATTAATCTTCTGATGGAGGGTTAACATAGATCTCATCACACGCAGGGCACTGTATTATATTTTCTTTGGAAGTTTGAGCTGACATCATGGGTGTCAGAAATTTGGGCTTTTTAAAGGAATCAAACTTCAGTTTCTTTGTAATAACTTCTTTTATGCACCCTAAGTCTCTTTCCTTTGCTGCTTTAAACGTTCTTCTTCCACCTTCTGTATGTATTTTGGAACCGACATCTCCTTCATTGGTACACTTATTAAAATATTTTCTGTAGTTCTCACACCTTGCAAAATGCTATGGAACAGATATTGGATAATGTAACTCAGGAAAATTATACAAAATAAATAGAAAATTCATACTTTCTTCAAACAAAAAGCAGTAAAAAGCACTTGGGGCTAGATGACAAGATCGTCAACTTGCCCAGTCATCTTTTCCTGATCTGAAATGTTAAAAGTCTTTGTGTTTTCCTGATGGGATTAACAAGAATCAGATAAAAAAAATAAATAGTGATTTTGAAAAGCGTATTATCTAAGATAGTCACGCATAGCAAAGAATAAACAAATACCTTATACTTTAGTCCACTAGATCTTACGTTGAAGGTCCTGAAAATTACAACAGGGCCGGCAGAAAACACGAACACCATATCACAAACAACCAAATGGCGCCAGTGGCTTCATTATGCGATTTTTTAGTTCGTAGCAATGTAGAAGGCTAGTAGTATCTGTAAGCCTGCGCTACCTAGCAGTATGAACTTAAAATAAGCCATTCGCTTTCTTGCCCTGATTTCCCCAATAATTAATTCCTGTCCGATTGTACCTATAATTGTGACTTTGAATGCTTAATGCTAAATTATGACTGCGGAACCGTTAATTGGATATATCTGAACACCATCGTCAAAAAATTGTTAAAAAGTCAGGATAAAAGTATTAAATGTTAATGATGTCTGAAATAAACATATCTGTTGCAAATCTCACCTATTTTATTTCCTTTAAAGCTCTTTCTTTAGATTATTAAGGTTTTGTAATTAAAATTTCTTTTGTAAAAAGACAGTAAATACAGGTACTCTTACGTTAAGCAGATCATTTTGTGAGTAATTTAAAACTATTATTATTTACGAATTTTAATTGTTTTTCTCTGAAATTTTTAAATAGAATTTTCAACCTGGTAAAAGATTTTATTCTCTTCTCACATGACTATATTGAACTTTTTCTTTTAATAGGTGTCATTTAGTCGGACCATTTTTTTTGTTGTTGTTGTTCATAGGTGTTTTGTAAAATACAAAATGTATTATTTTGGTTCTGTTAAAGAATGTCTTCTTTCCAGAACGTCTTTTTCTTATCTTCTGAATGTGTCAGAATCTACTGACGCATTGGAAATGAAATTCAGTCTGATGTATTTTTATTTAAAACGATTTAGGAATAACTTAAACTTGTATTCTATTATTCAGTTAGAGGTTTCATAGAAGACTGATTTCCCTTTCGTGATAGAATATTTATATTTGGTGATCTTGAAGAACCGAAGATAAAATTTAGAAAATGAATTTTAGAATTAATTTATTTAACATTTGAAAAATATACTTAGCCAGCTCAGAGGATAGTTCTGTTTTTTAACCTGAGTTAAAACTTTTTTTAATGGTTCTCAGAAAATTTAAAACTTTCTTACTTCTGAAAAATTTAATTTCTGCTTGAAGAGAATTTTTGTGCTTAAAAAGAAAAGTGTTTTGAGTCAATAAAAATTCTATTTTAAAAATTAAACTACACTCTTTTAAATAAGTGACGATCGGTTATTAAAAATGTTCTACGTATTGATAAGTTTTAAAGTGAAAATATAAAAACAAATTATTTTTTCCGCTCTATATTAAACAATCATAAGTGAAAATTACCTTTTAAAATAATTATGAGAGAAAATTTGTAATCTGTGTGGGATTTTTTCCAATCCCACATAAATAAAACTTATATAAAATATTATATCTAATATTGAACGAAAAATTTAGAGAAATCTGAAACTCTAAAAGGTCACGAACTTAGTAAATGCCATTCGCTTAGTATATACATTCCATACGGATGCTTAATGGGAGAAATGGAGATATTACTAAATATCGTTTATTTTTTAAATACACAGATTCTAAAAAATTAAACACTACTTTCATAGCAAAGTTTTTATGGAACTGCCTTATAGTTTAGAACAGCGGTTCTCAACCTGCGGCGTGAAAAAAAGTGGATGCAAAAGTACGAAGAAACAGACAAAAAAAATTGGAAAAAATGTATTATTGCAAACAAAATAAGAAAATATAAATTCTTTTAATACAAAAATAAAATTTAACTTTTAAAAATAGCTATATAAATATAATAAATACAAATGATAAATAGAAGATAACTACTGAAAATTCCAAAATTCATTGTAAGGGAGCATGATTAAAACTGATATGGCAAATTGGGTCCTAAATGCAAAAACTAATGAGATATCCTGGTTAAAAATACATAATTTATACTTATAAGCAATTATATACTTTATAAGCAATTTGAACATCATTTTATTATTCAAAAATGAATGTGAATTTTTTCAAAAATTGAACTAGGTATAAGCGTAGAATTCGGTTTTTCATCGGAAGGAAAACTATAATTAGACGCAGTAATGCACAAGTGGGAAATAACTTCAAAACACACATTTTGAGGTTTAATTCTTGTTCCAGAATAGAACAGAAAAACTGATATTTCATTTTTCTAAAATTATTTTCGTAATCTTACGTCGCACAAATTGGAATTAGTTGAATTTTGCGTAGAAAACTGTACACTGGCACAATTTTCAAACAGGAGTATGAAATGCATAACATGGTCGTTATTTTCCCGATTGCATAACTGATTCAATTTCAAGTAACTATTAAAAACTAATAGTAGCAAATTTGTTACCTGTTTTTCGGGTTCACCTATCAACGAGAAAATGTATCCAAAGAAACGTATGTAGAATTAAAACTATGCCTATTCTAACACTGTGCTGCATTTAAGCAGAAATCTTAATTTCATCAGAAGTAATAAATACTCCTGTCTCTTATACAAGTCTGCTCCTCTAACATAATATTCAACGATGAACTCTCAAGCGATGGAAGTTCCAGTGAAACCTTGCAAAGTGTCCCTTTCAGGGAAGGGGAAAGTATATTTTTTTCCGGAAGAAATGTTACGTCATTTGAGAAATCTGATATTCATTTTCAAGTTTAAATAAATATTCTTTTCTGACTAATTGGTGGAGCAAGCCGTAATGTAAGGAAACACACCAGTGCTATAAGAGACAGTGCTGGCATTGTCACTCACGGGCTCATAGTTATTGAGACAGATGAGATGAAAACACTTATGATTACTTAAAAACAAAATGTAAGTTACTTCTAATACGAATAAAACAGTACTGCAGGTTCTTAAAGAAGTAAAAACACATACTAGCGTTCCATCCATGCACTATAAAATTATTTTTGAAACTTATTCGAATAAAGCATTCTTTGCATTGAATCATAAATAATCTAACTGAAAATCACAAGATGACTCAGTTTTTTCAATACAATGTTATATATGATAAAATTTTTAACCAATTAAAATTCAGAGCACTGATTCAGTGATGAAATGTATTTCATACAAGATATATAAACATTCTAAGCAAAAATACTCACCATAAAATATGCAGTCTTATTACACCTTTCCCACGTAAATTTTAATACACTTCTCAGCCTAACTACAGCTTTAAATAATCAACCTCTATTCATGTGTAAAATAAGCGAAAACATCAAACGAAATAGTATATATATACATGATGAGTGAAGACAATGCACATGCCTATTAACATTATACTATCAAATGAGTCTTGAATCAAAGAAAATGTATTAAGCCTACCAAACTACTATCAAAGAAAATGTATTAAGCCTACCAAACTACTATCAAAGAGAATGTATTAAGCCTACCAAACTACTATCAAAGAGAATGTATGAAGCCTACCAAACTACTATCAAAGAGAATGTATTAAGCCTGCCAAGAATTTTTAAATTTGAAAGTCTTTACTGTACTTTATTAATGGCTCTTTTTTATCATTTTGATAAAATTTGTGTTGAATTTCAGTAAACAATTCCACTGTTATTACTGTTGCGTTCTTATTGTATAAGATAATGAAATTGTTGAGTTCTTGAATTACTCAAATCATTTTTAAGGAAAACTGATAAAATGGAACAAATTGCATCAAAAGTATTGGTTTTGGCTACCAGTACTTTATTCGAAAATGTAATCCGATTACTTAACAATATTTACCAACCCTCAATATATAAAAAATACTTTAAATCGTAAAAGTAATACTCTAGTTTTACACGATTTCTGCATTAAATTTAGTAATTAAAATTAAAATTAGTTAACTCTTTCAGAATTAAAAATGTCAGTTTTCGTTTATAGTGTAAAAAAATCGCAATACAGAAAAATGAAAACGAAATTCATAAAAATACTATTTTTACACTTGAAGAACTTCTATTTTTCTAATCGACTTATTCTTTTCTAGACTTATACAGGCAAGTGACGAAATTCTAAGAAAGTTTAAGAGTACATCAGATATGCATAGAAATTTTGATTGAAATACGTGATTATAAATGAGGTCAACAATCGCTGTCAGTATATTGTTTGGACGAGTTTTCTATTTTGTTTATAAAACTCCTAGAAATTCCACCATCCATCAGTTTTCGACATTATGTTGTGTAAAATGAAATCTTTAAATTTCTATTACTCCGTTTAAAGACGTTAAACATTTAAAGTCTTTTTCGGATTGTTTTGACTTGTGAATGCTTTCAAATTACCAAATTTAATGTTTTATTTCTGTAGCTTTAGACATTCGTCCCATGTCCATCCAACCGGTTCGGTTACCGTGATGGTATCAGGTAGGGGGGGGGGAATGGAGCGGCGTCCTGTAATTTTAGATATTTATCCAAACTGCGTTACAAATTTAAGTCTGTTTTTACAAAATGGGGGTAACAATTGCTTTTTAAGATGATATATAATCCAAAGGTAAGAATTTTGTTTTTACAACCATATGTTATACAAACTGACAGTAGAAAAAAATTGGTGTTGAAATTAATCGGAATCAGTGCTTTATTTAAAAGAGACCAAACGATTCTGAATTTGGCGCAAAAATATAGTTGCCAAATGTATTTGGCGATGGCTTTTATAGAAGGGTTAGCGTACTGTGACACATAGTTCTGTTTATGAATAAAACAGAAGACTCGTCCATAAACTGCAGGACACAACATTCATTGGCACGGATTATTGGAAGCGAAGACTGCTGGCTTCAGCAGGCATTCTACTCAAAATGTCTGCTGAAATCAAAAACGAGGCGCAACTCGTAGTGGAAGTGACTTTATTAATAGAAGAAGAAGCTCCGAGAATATTTTGTTTGTTTGAAAGAGGAGTGCAGGATTATAACTTTTTAGCAATGGGCTTTAAAATTTGCTCAAATGATTCTTGCATAAATTTTACAGTGATTTTTATTGTCTTTTCTAATTCCATAGTATATTTTTTTCAAACAAACCGTATTAGTTACACTCTTTTAAAGAGTAAAAGAAATTTGCATGTTATCTAAATGTTCTTTTCTCAGAATTTTGTACCATCCTGCAGAGAATGAAATCAATCCACTTTCATGTGATTCTCATCAAATACGCCAAGGCAATATAATTTTGGAATTCATCGTTTTTCAATAAATTTCATATCGGTCAAATTGCATTTGTTTCTTGCATTATTGCGTCACATGAAAATATGAGACATTATGCAATTCGATGTTAGATGGCATGCTCATTTGCGTTTATGATGCCTGTGATGTCATATGAATTGATTCCATTGCATACTACCGTCACTGATTCATCATTCGACATCTGTTTTCAAGTAGTATGACGAAACATTTCCGGATTTTTAAGTACATGCATTTTTTCTGATTTTTTTAAGAAAAATGTATGGGATGTAATAAATAATAAAAAAATATTTGTAAAGTTAATGATCATAATTTTTTCCAAATTACTATATAAAATTACATAATAAATTTATTTCAGCAAAAAATCATTTTCCCCACTTCATGATATAGTTTGAAATTATTTAAAACACCTGTCTATCAGTATTAGTAATTTCCTTATCTTATATTTTTTTCCACAGCGAAATATATAAAGTTTATATTTTCTCTAACGAATTACAATTAGTGATTAATATAAAATTTATTAAATTATAATAAATAGTAAGTGAAATTTTAACTTCCAAATATGCATATTTTAATGAAAATGTAAACAACCTCAAAATATTCTTTAGTGATCCATAAATCAACATCATGGATAATTTGCAGGACTAACTCTTATGTTAGACATAAATATCTATAATTTTTACAGGAAGCCGATATCATAGTATTTCCAGAATACGGAATAATACCACCAAGAGGCAGGAACGAAATAAGAGTATATTTAGAGGATATTCCCGATCCTATGCAAGCTGACATCAATCCTTGCAACGAAAAAGAACGCTTTCCGAAACACCCTATTCTTACAGGACTCAGTTGCATTGCTCAATTCCACTCGATATTTGTCGTAGGCAACATGGGAGACATCAAAAACTGTAATGTCGAAGACAGTTGTCCTTCAGACGGAGCTTTCCATTTTAACACAAACGTAGTTTTCGACAGAAACGGAACGATGTTGCTCAAGTATCACAAAGAACATTTATTTTTCGAGGCTGGAGTGGATCCTGCAAGAGAACAGTCAGATCCAATCTTCGAAACTGACTTCGGAACATTCGCTACTTTCACTTGCTTTGACATCCTTTTTGAGAAAATGAGCAAAATTGCCCATTTGCCATTTGTGGATGGATTCGTATTTCCAACATTCTGGGTGAATACCAACCCTCAGTTCACCTCAGTTCAGTTATGGATGTCATGGTCCTTGGGACACAATACAACTCTAATGGCTTCCAATATTCAACTACCTGGAGAATATTCAATGGGCAGCGGCATCTTTCATGGCCAGTTTGGACCTCTAGCGTACACTTTGAATCCTGATGGAAAATCGAAATTGGCTGTTGCTCGCGTTCCAAGAGGTAGCTATCCTTTTATCCCATCGGATAGCAGTGTTACTGAAATCACACTTGAAAAGACCAGAAAGGCAGCATTTGATGGTAAAGACATTCGAAAAATGTGCTCTACGTACGTTTTAGACTATCCTGATGATGCTAATAAAGACTATAGATGCATGGAAGAGTTCACAACTTATTACAACCTAGTGAAACTGACTGAACCTAGTGGGCAGGTTGAAGCTTGTCATAACGGAATGTGTTGCTCTGTGGATTATTCTGCAGAAAATATGGAAGATAATTTCTACCTGGGCGTTTATAATGGTACTCACAATTCTTTGGACAGATACTTCTGGTGTGAGGAAAATTGCGTTATTATGCGTTGCGAAGCCATAGACGACAATCC
>BGPR01000350.1:609097-653225 GCA_013235015.1 Araneus ventricosus
TGAATGTCCAGAGGACGGTGCATATCACTATAACACCAATGTTGTCTTTGACAAAAATGGTAAATTGATTCTAAAATATCACAAAGAGCATTTGTGCTACGAGTTTGATATGGACTTGCCAAAACAAAAACAAGAGCCTGTCTTTAAAACAGATTTCGGCAACTTTGCAACGTACACTAGTTTCGATATTCAGTTCGGAAGAATGAGTGAAGTTGCCCAGTGGCCAGATATCGACGGAATCATGCTTCCAGCCATGTGGGTCGATGTAGCGCCTCAGTTTAATTCGATCCAGACATACCAATCTTGGGCTCTGGGCAATAATTGCACTCTCATAGGTACAAATGTACAGATTCCAGGATACTTCGCCGTTGGAAGCGGGATCTTCCATCGTCAGAGGGGTGCACTTGCTTACTCCTACAACCCGGATGGAATATCTAAGTTAGTAATTGCTCGAGTGCCAAGAAGGGGATTCAACATTCCAGCAAATCCAAAAACCATCGCAATCACAAGACATCATTCGTGGGATTGGGATAAAAATGGCCACCATGTGAAAATAGAATGCTCCAGACAGCTACTGAATGACACGGAAGATATTCATAACGAGTATCGCTGCGTTGAAGAAGACACTAGCAATTACACCTTTGTAAAACTAATTGATAAAAGTGCTCATTTAGAAGTTTGCAACAATGGAATGTGCTGTTCTTTAGATTACACTGCGCAAAAGCTTTTAGAAAATTTTTATTTGGGTGTCTACAATGGAACTGCAGTTATGTTCAACAGGTATCCCTGGTCTGAGGAAAATTGCTTACTTGTAAGGTGTGAAGCTGTAGGTAATAATGCATGCGGAACTTTTCCCAGAATTTCAAAAACGGTCTTCCATCACGTTCAATTGAAGGCTAATTTCACCACTCGAAACGTGTATCCATCTTTCTTGGAGAGCAGAATGGAATTAGTACCTAAAGGAGAATGGAATTATGATTTAACAAATGAATTTGGAACATATCAAGCTAAATTGAATTTCAAAAGTCAAAGAGGAAAAAAATTGACAGTTGTTGGATTGAAAGGTCGTTGCTACGACCGTGATCCTCCATACAAAAGATAATCACCACGAAAATAATATCTATGTTCTCATATAAAATTTGCTTCCCAAGTAAAGAATCGAAGTCCATGTATAAAGTTGGTTTTTCTAATAAACTTTTTAAATGCGAAAGCTCTTTCTTTTATTCCTACTATAAAATTGAAATCAAACATATTATTTATAAAATTAATGAGGAATATGTATACATACATCTCACGAAGTTAAGAAAGGAGAAAGTTATTATTTCTATTTATTTTAAAGAGATGTTTAGAGAGTATTTGCATCAAAAGTTATTACGAAACAATGCCTCAAATCATTTTAAAATAGATAAAATTATATTTGTAAAAGCCTATTTTTATTGATAAATAAAGTATTAAAAATTCCTGGGATTATAGAAAAAAATATATGATTTTAATTAAGAACCAAATACTGATTAAACACCAGGTTATAGATGCAGCTTTCATAATAATATCTCTCTTACAAACTTTAATACAAATTTATTTTCGTTTATTAAAAGAAGGTATATTAAATAATTGGTGGATTCCTTTCAACATTCAGAATTTTTTGGGTGAATAACTCGAATTTTACCAATACAACAGAAACAATTGCGTAATTTTTTTTAATTATCCCCTTACTAGTTTGAGTTGTCTAGCTGGGGTTAGTTTGTTTAACTGCTGCTGTAAATAAAAATGATTAATTTATTGAATCAAATACATAAAAGCGTCAAATGAAATCGTGTTAACAAACTGATCAAAAGAGCAGAAAACAATTCATTAAAAAAATCCGTTTGTATTCCTTCAGCTTATATGCAGTCCATATTTTCTGTTTATAACTAAATATGTAGGAAATAATAGAATGCTTTCACCATAGTAATTTCCTACGCATAAAGCAATTTAATTTCTAGAAAGTTTCTATTTCGGTTTGAAAAAAGCCGATAGGTAAAATAAGAAAGAAATTGAAACATGAATTAGCAGATGTAATGGAAATTGTTACAATAACCTACATATCCTTTTAAATTAGAAGAAACACCTTCCTAGCAGTTTGTTTCTTCAAGCAGCAGTCCTATTCTAAAGGTACTGACTGAAGTTTGTAACTGAAACTACCTGATATCATCAGGGACCGCGGTGCAATGGCGGAGCGACGGTAAGTGGCATACGGGACATAATATGATTCCCCCCCCCCCATCATCATCAGTGATTTAGTTTGAGTAAACGGTGCCTGGAGCATATTTTTTCGCCCTTCATCATATTTGACTCTAAAAAATGGCATTTGCGTTTTGTCTCTATGGCCAGTGGCGTAGCGATAGAAAGTGCCGCCAAGAAAATAACAATGATTTTTTTTTTCGCGTAAAAGATGATGCATTGAAGAAATACTGACTTTGTGGACGTTTTGTTGATGATGCGATTATACTGCCGAAAGCTGATGATACAATTACTTCGGAATACGGAATTATTCTTTGAATTCCAGAATGGACTGGTCATACATCGACAAGTTGCGACCAGTCCCTCCAGCTCCAACACAACACCAAGAAACAAGATTGGTGTGAATGTAATCCTATCGAAAATGAATTATTTGAAACATCGGTTATACCTTGCCGAAGTGGGAGCGCAGGTATACTACATTTCAACCTAATCACATTGCTCATCAAGTATAAGAGTTGAATAATTATGCTCACTGATCCAGCGATGTAATTATTTATACTGATTATTCGCAAATGTACATAAAATTAGACATCTGCGTGTAAGTGAGTATAGGAAATGTGTATATTAAGCGACTTCAGCGTTTCGGAATTCGGGTGCATGATGTTATTTAAGGTTAATATAGTTTATGAGAGTTATTAGATTTCATAAGTTCTTTTCACAGTTTCTTCCCGAGTCGGCAATGACAGAAAACAGTCTTCGGTTCCAGTTGTTCTTGATTGCTCTTGATCAGGTTGAAGACTGTTTTAGGCTACTGTAAACTAATTTACTGCTTAAAAATGGTTCCAAAATTCCCAATCCGACATTTTGAGGATTATTTAGATCTTAGGCAAATGACTTAGACTAATATAAAGTTTTGAACTACTGACATTATCAGAAAACTTGAATCACTGACTGTAATTTTTCAGAGTATCCTTTAATTTGGCAATTACAATTTACAGTGTATGTAATTTAATTTCATTTATAAATCAGATTATTTATATTTCATTCATATTGCTACAGCGGCTGACATAATTGCTTTTAAAAGCAACAACTATATTCATAAAAAACTCCAGATGAGTTCCTGCAAACCTAGTTATCAGAGTTCGTTGATTTACAGGTTGATTTAGAACTATTGAGACCTTTTTACGTTGAATAATTACAGTTACTTAAAAACTGCACAATTAAATGATTACTGCCGATTAGAGAGCTTTTAATTTATTAATAACTTCCCAAAACTATTTAAAAATCCATCTATCTATTTCTGGTGGTTTTATTACCTTGATTGTAGAAAAGCATAAGCCAAAAGAAGATTGCTAATGATATTTATATAAAGTGTTTGGTCATTTGAAGAAATTTGACATTTCAGAATAAAATACTACTCGAAAAATTAATGAATAATGAACTATGCACAAATTTGTAATTTCAGCAAATACACTAGAAGACAGAAATGGGGTTTCTAGACATACAAGTTAGTCACAATATTCGCGTATGAAAGAAATAAAATTTAAAAGTACTAAAAACCGCCTAGAAAGATTGGAATTATCAGAGAAATAGCAGAACAAACGAAAGTAAATTACCGTCATGTCCAAGTGCTCCATCGACACGTGCAGATTTTATCACACAAAAAATTTATTTTGCCTAAAATGTTTTAAGAAAGAATATTTGGTATCAGCAATCGCTATACAATTTTTTTTCAATTAAATAATTTTTACCTGGGCCGTTAGATTCAGGTCAGTCCAAAACATAAAGATTCTAAACCGTATTAATAGCGTGGGAAATACGAAAAGATGATAAAAAAATCAAATAAGATGTTTATCACACCTTTATTTAATGGATAGCTTTTAAATTTTATCGCTGACACAGGCGCAGATAACTATGATTGAATTATCAGGAAACATGAAAAAAATATTCGCCTTAAACCAGGTTCAATACATTTACCTAGATACAAACGCATTAAAATTCTGTTGAAATATTAAACTACAGTTAAAGTCCAATTTTTCAAAAAATTTCGGACTTTACGTTTATTTATTGTAAACTTAAATAATGGAAAAAACATAGTTATTATCAGAAAGTGCCAAATATATTACAAAAATTCGCCGATAAGTAGTATTGTTTCGACATTTCTCCTCGATATATCAGTGAATTGAAGAGAAATGACAGATTAATGTACAGAATGGGATAAAAAAATTATCACACCCCTGTTTTTCAGCAAAATATCGCTTGCTATAAATTTAAGAAAAGTATTCTTATTTAAAAAGGATATAATTTGTTTAAGAAACGTTTACATATTAAAATTCAGCTCTTATTAATTTGGATATGCTAATGGATTAGGATTAAAGGATTTCTAGTCTAAGACAAAATATCAACATGGAATATGTTTTCTCACTTTCTATCCTTTTAACTTATCTTCTAGATGCTGCAGTTGTATTTAAAACTTTTGACATCATTTTAAATTATCTTCTGGCTCAGATTTGGATATTTAAATTTTGTTTTGAATGTTGGATAGAACATGGATAAATCGAATAACTCTCAGACTTTGAAAAATGGTAAATTCACACATGGAATACAGAGAATATAAGTTTTTCTGTGTATCTGGATATCGTAATGCAAAACATAGACCTATTGTGTCAAATTTTATACCTGGAAAATATTCTTTATTAGGGGGGGAATCAGCGGACACCATTCAGAATTATCGAAAAGTACAAAACATTCAATTTTCAAGCTTGCTATAAATGAAATTTGTCAGCTGAGAAAATAAAAGTAGGGCTAGAATTACAGGGTGGCAACTATTGAGCTATATGAAATAAAAAATAAAATTTTCAAAAACTGAGTTCAAAAATATTTTATTCAAAGTTTAAAAGTAACTACAGATATTCAGATTTAGTTTTTGACATGTTCGATATGCTTGCCATCAATGGCTATGACGTGGCGCAGACGAAGAGCAAAATTCTGTAAAAAATCACTTAAGTGTCGAGACATCGACACTACCAGTTCTCTTGAACTTTTCAATCACATTTTTGATTGTTGTAACACTTGGACCAGTTCTTTTCAGCTTGTACTCGGTCGCAAATTTCCTTTGAGCCGCAAGCGGGCTGTTATTGCTCGAATAGTAGGCCTTGACGATCGATATACGCTCAGAAACTCTGTAAAAAAATTGATTTGAAAAAGGGGGTTTTGGGGATTTTCAGCAACAAAGGCTATTATCCCCTATTCATTCCAAAGTATTTTTTCAATCCGTAATCAAAAAAGAAACGAAAATTGTTATCAAAATCAAAAGATGGGCTAAAATATTGCCGATCTGATTCGGTCAAGAGAAAAAAAAGGCACCCTCCTAGAAAGGTCTCCATATTCTTTTTCGAAACTCTGTATTTCGACATTTTCAACGAAAAATGAACAACAACAATAAGAGTGCACATGCTCAAAAAAAATACCAACATGCCTGGATTCTCAAACTAACTAAATTCCATGTCCAAAAAATAGATAAGCAAAGGACGAATAATATCTGAGGGTTGCTTTTTTCAGACGAAAAAAAGCAATCTGGAATAACCAGATGGATTCCAGAATTCTCGGCCTGCTTTTTGTATTTTTGGTGGGGGATTGTATTTTTTACCACATTTTTATTAACTCGCTTTCTTGTCTGTCTATCTGTCTGTCTGTTCGGTACAAATTTTGCAATGAATTTTAAACTAACTTCCCGATGTGTTGGAGACTTGAAAATTTAAACATAGCTCAGAACTAGATGACAATGCAATATTAATTCGCTTTCTTGTCTGTCTGTTTGTCTGTTAATTTTTTATTTCATATTTTGTGTTTTACCGACCCACAGCTTCGATAGATGGCGCTGTCCAGGCGTCACTCGTGAATGTAGGATTCCAAGAAATTCTCCGCGAATAGTGGAGGAACAGCGAAGAGTGGATTGAAGTTCGGAGGGGAGGGTTTGCTATACCAGAGTGACAATAATTTGTTGGCCGTGAAATTCCAGAGGGGGGGGGAAGTAAAATGCTGTTCGGGTGCTAATTGTTTTCACGAAGATTTCTGCGTCAAGTAACTTAATTTTTCAGGAAAATAACAATTTTCTATTTATGATCAGGTGAAGAGAAACTGAAATAAACCTGAAATTTGCCACATGTCTCCATCATAATCTCATCAAGATGGTTAAAATCGATTGCAAAATTTCACACACAGAAGACTAAAAAGCAGAAAATAATTATTTAAATAAAATAAAAATTTCAATATACCACGTTTTTAAAACGGACTAAAAAGTAAAAAATAAATTCTTCTAGCCCCATACAGATTTGTAACCCCATACAGATTTAAAGCGAAAAACGTGGGCACATGCAATATTTAATAGTAAGAAGTGTAGGGAGTAGCTGTCGTTGAGAAAACTCACACAACAGTTCATATAATTTCCATTGCAAAAAAATTGTTAGTGACTGAAATAAACTACTTATGCATCAATTATCTATTGCATGCGCCCAACGTTTTTCGTTTTAAATCTGTATGGGGTTACAAATCTGTATGGGGCTAGATGAAATTATTTTTTACTTTTTAGTCCGTTTTAAAAACGTGGTATATTGAAATTTTTATTTTATTTAAATATTTATTATTTAAAAATAAAAATTGTTAAGGGGAAGTTCTCCCAAAATTTGTTCTCGTGGCTTAGGTGAATGGATGAACTTATGCGCAGTTAGGAACCAACAAATATTTTACAAATTTCGGATTCACTTTCAAAATTGTAATAAAATTCGTGCAATTTGCAGTCCAAAATCGAACCATCTGCAATCCGTGGTACAAAAGACGATTTATAATACAATAATTATTTTTAAAAAATTGTAACGAAGATAGTTTTTTTCTATAATTCTTATCGAAAACAGCTGTATTACAAATCGTTGTTTCAGAGTTGGTTGCTTTGCTCTTACAAGAGCTATTAAAGTGAACTGAATACATGTCAAGACAATAGTGGATAATTCACTCCTATCAAATTTCAAGTCGGGATGCGCCACTAGTTGTAGCTTCTAAATCGACCTTAAAAAAATTAACATTTATGATGGTTGATTTAAACCCATAATTCCAGAACAGATATAAATACTCGTTTTTAAGATCGCAGAATTTATTTTTGAAGTTCAAAAGTGGCAAAAGAATGTCTAAAGTATATTTATCTGGCGTACTTATGTAAATTGAATGAAATAATGAGCCTAATAAATATGCATGGTTTAATTCAACCCTGCATTTCTTTTACCACTGCCATATTGCAAAATATTTCATGATAATGATGACAGGAGCTTTCGAGCAATTTATTTAGACTGCATTTTTATTTCTGATAAGTAACATGAAAAAATCTGCAAAACCTGAAAGAATCTTTTACCAGATCAACTGTAAAAAGACAAAACATGAATTCTTCAAATCTGAAATTAGCTAGTTTAGAAAGACTACTTCAATGTGTATTTCATGGCCATCTGATTTTAATGTTAAAACTATAAGAAAATGTGCCTCATTCTTAAGTTTTGTATCAGTTGTAACCTCTTTTGATCTCAATTGATTTTTTAAGGCGTTAGGGCCATGATTTGCCCATACTGCGCCAAACAAAAGGTAAAACTCATATCATTGTAAAGGGATAATAAAACTGTGATAGAACAACCGATGTAAAAAGGTTTTCTAAAATATTAGCATGATTTAAATGAGTGAATAAAACTTAATGGTCTTTAAGAATGCAAAAAGGTTAACTTGAAGAGTTTTACTGAGTAAAGCTGATAAAGAAATTGACAGAGTTGGATAAAAATTGCAAACACTGGACATTGAAATTTGTGCATTCTAAAAGTATATTCGAAGAAAGAGAATTCTAGCTCATTTTAAACTCGCATGAGAAGACCATCTTCCTTCAACGTTCTATTGTGTGTGGATTACTTCGAGAAAACAGCAACAATACTGTGAGGAATAGAGGTTAAGGGGGGGTATGGCACAAAATATAACAAGCCTTAAGCAGAATTCTCATTTTCAAGTTATTTGTCGTTTCTTACTGTTACCCGCTTTACTTTAGAGTTTAACACAAATTTTAAAAATTATGTTTTTCTTTACATTTCATTCATTTTGGTATAAATAGATTTGTATCGCAGATGGAGTGTTTAAAATTGCTCATTTGACTATTGTTCTTTGTAGCAATAGAGCTTGGAAGTATAAAAATTTAAAATGAGTATACAGCCATTACAATTATTCGTGATAACCTAAGAAGTTATCCTTCAGAAAAATGTCTTGAATCACAGATTACTTGCTCAAATAGCAGAGCAAACGAATTTCAAGCAACGTTTTAATAATAAACACGATTTTGGTATTGTGAAAAGCATAATTTTGTCAGTCATGTAGCTGCTCTTGAAAATATGTTGTACATGAAGCCAGAAACTACTACACTGAATCTAAAGTGAACAAATATCATTCGAAGTTTCAGTTGTAAAAAAAAGTCAGGCAAAATATTATTTTATAAATGTTTATAAATATTTTTTAGCTCCAAAAAACACAACAATTTCACGGCGAATTTTTAAATGGTACAAACAGAACTCAAAATGAGTATTCAATCTACGTTTTATGCTATACTTGGTGTAAGTTAATGATAATAATTGTTTTGTTCAAATACTTCGCAAGTCACTTCTTTGACTCTTTTTGTGCAGCTGTCTCCTTTTTATTAACGTTTCCATAACATTCATTCCATATCATAGATAATAAATTGAAGGCACCTTTTATGAGTACTTGAGGGACTTTTATATTCCTAGAAGAGACTGTAGACGAGAATAAATAATAATATAAGAGACGTAGCAACGTGAATGTTACACTTTAAACTTAACCGCAAGCTATTTGAACCGATGTACAGTCATATTAGTCTGTGGTCAAACAGTCGCACAGAATAGAGATTTCTCTAAGGGATTTATATATAGTATATATTACTAATACATTAAATAAAATAAAATAAAACATTCATTGTTTACCTTCATACTGAATGTCAAACACATAAAAGTCTGTGGTCAAACAGTTGCACTGAGTAGAAATTATCGCTAAAGAATTTATATATAATATGTATTACAAATACATTAAACTAAATGAAAAAAACATGCATTGGTTACTTTGTACATACATTGTATATTTTGTCTAATAGATATCAATATATAGATTGCTCAATATACATCTGTTGTAAAAAGAAAATTGTGTAACAGCAATAGAATAAAATTCAAAATTCATTCGCGATAGAACAAAATTCAAAAAAATTATATGCAATGATTATAGAGATATACTCTTTGAAAAAACCTCTCTTGACAAAACTCTTTGACAAAAAAACCTCAATAACGTTCAAACTTAAAAATTTAATGAATTACGGTCGAATTTCGACCGCTGGGCGACCTCTAGTTTTAATAATATTTTTTTAAATTAGTTTTAAACACAACTTTGTAAGAGTGCTGTTCCTTCTTATGACCGCGTGCAGCAAATAATCAATTTGAATTGCTCTCATGCGACTAAGCAAAAATAAATGTTAGAATTTTCAGTGTATTACTAACTAAACGCTTTAACATAATTGAAAACACTGGATGCTTTTTAATATGATAACTGTGGGGCTCTGCCCGCTGCTCGCTAACGCTCGCCAACCCCCAAAAGGACTATTTAGCAACCCTCTCAGGTTTGCAACGCAAATCCTGCTGGCTTCTCTCGCTATAATGAGGGCATTGTACCTCCTAGCAAAAACGCATTTATGGTTGAGTTTGATAGATTTGATTTCACTTATATCACCACAGAATAAATTTGTCCCCATTGAAAAAGATATTTTTCTCGATTTTGTAAGTATTTAGAACACAAATTCAACATTCAAATGAAACTGTGAAGACTTAAAAACACGGTGCGGTCTCGTCACCAAGTTCGCCATAATCGCGCCAGCTGTGGAAAAGCTCGTCAAAGGTAAAGCGAAGAAAAGTTCAGAATTATCACAGTTAGCTTATATTCTTTCTGTAAACTGCAAACTGTAAAAATCGTTAGGCACAGAATGCAACGGCTGACTCAATCAAGCCAGACGAAGAAAAGGCTGGCGAATCAAGCCTACATCGTTATCATGCCACGATGACGAGATGTTCGAATCTCCTTTAATTTTCTTTCCCGTGGTTGACTTTGATGAGTTTGAAGGTTCGCAATTGCCAATTTTTAATTTTGATTTTATTTTTATATAAAGTTTGAAATTCAACTATTTAGGAAACATTCTTAGATTGCATAAAGCAAAAATCTATAATAAATGAGGAATAATTTCAGAATAGACGCAATAATACGCAAAAGTCAATAAGAACTCTGAAAATTTCTATAGTTCAATTAAAATCAATCACAATTTTAAGAGGAAGACATTTAAAAAAATTATCTACGAAATATACATTAAAATAAAATATACGTTATAAATATTTTCGGGTGTATGTCGACACGGGAAAGTTATTATTATAACTCAATTAATGGATTATTCAGTTTATAAATTTAAAAGTACAAAAATTCGATGTGCGTACGAACAACGGAGAAATCAATTACATATAATAGTTAAGAGAAAATTTATAAAGAATATTTGTAAAAGTTCGCATATTTTTATCTCTATTTTAATATTAAACGAATCCTAAATAACTTCGTTGCAACGGTAATATATATATATATATATATATATATATATAATTCTCAGTTTATTCCAACGACGGAACTGAAATAGAAACAATTTTCAATATTGTTCATTAAACTTATGCATTACGTGTTTTTTTAAAAAAATAAGGACAGCAGTTACCGTTTTGTTTATTTATTCCATTTACAGACACGAAAAAAAAAATTGTATCTGTCCAAGCAATTCTGTTTTTTTCGGTGGGTTGGGAGGGGGTTACAAATAACTAAACCCTTTTCAAGGAACCTTATAAAAAGAATAAATGTAAGTTACTGTATAAAAATATTATTAATTTTTTTAAAATTAAAATTGAAAGGAGGATAAGTTTTTCTGGTCGTCATGTGCACCTTCCAAAATTCATACTCGAGTTTTTTCACTACACTATGACAATACATAAGAAAACGTCATATTTACAAAATATAACACTTATGTCTAAATATAGCACATTTGTACGTCAAAGGTAAGTGATCATAAATAACAATTTTAACATCATACAGAAGAGCCAAAAGAAATTCCAGAGCGCAATGTATCGTATGTTGCATTTTATTTTTTTTTCGAAAGGTATTTTTTCCCTGACCTGCAACTACGACACTTTACCTATTTGAAAATGCCATCGGGATAATGGAAATAACATTAAAATCAGCAAAATTTTGCTTACGATAGTTTACCTCTGAGGTACAGATAGACGGATATCTTTAGATATTTTCTATAATTACCTGTGGTTTTGTATTCAATACCGTAGAAAATATAACATTCATTTTTAAGTGTTGCGTTTATTTATGTGTACATTGCCACTCTTTACAGCAAAAATATTCAATACGTTTATTTACTTGCTAATTATCGTGGCTATAAATAAAAATACATTTTTAAAAATTCTGTCAATCAAAGGAAAAAAAACATAGCAATCAAACAGACATCATTGAATATTTTTTTGTTTGTTTGTTTTAGTTGAATTTTAAGACAACATTTTTTTAGTTAATGTTTCCCAAAGTTAGCACCTGAAAACCTAAAAATTATGAAATCGAAAATCAGAAGCTTCAAACAGAAAGTCAAAAAGGCGATTTTATCATAAATTTTAATTTAATTTCATAAAATTAATTAAATAAAGTTCAAATACTTTTAGAGTATTCTTAATAATCCCAATCTAAAACATTTACATAACACATAAGTACAATCCTTTTTTTCACAGTGAAAAGTACGAGAAAATCAAGTGGTGAAAATTACCGATCTTTCGAAACATATTAGAAATAAAAATTCATCACTACCATTAATTAGCACAACCATTAATTGTAAAGAATAATGATATAAGAGATAATGAGAGTTAAGAATTTTTCGTCTGGTTTTTTTAATACAACATGGCAAAAATGGTACAACACGTACAGGTACATTTAATACAACAGGTGTATTCAACATTTTAGTAAACATGTTGAATACACCTTTGTTATTTCAAACCAACTTGTTCTATGAAAAAGTATCTGATAGAATTTAGGCTAATAATATTTATATTTTTAGAATTTTCAGCGCTAATTTAAGGAATTCAGAAGCAACTACGAAATGGAACTCTAGAAATGACTCCGCAAGATAAATATAACAGCACAACTATCTCATAAATAACTATTACATGTTCGAATTCAAGCATAAATAGCACAAATAAAAATTAATTTTTTGAAGAGAAAATCCAAACATGTTGTGTTTCATGGTTACTTAAAAGATGGAGGAGTTTTTTGTTAAATAGTGATAGTTAAACCCACTAGGGATATCAACAGAAATGCATTCAAAAGGTTTACTTGTTGGAGTTAAATCTTTTTCCCCTTTTTTTTCTTTTAAATTAGCACACAACAAATTATTTTACAAATTTAGTATAATCAGAAGTAATATTAGACCATCAATATTAAGGGGGTTATTTAATTTATTATTTTTTTGAACATCAGGATGGCCAAATTGTTCATGGGCTTTTTTTAATATTAGTTATGGAATAATTATTTCATATTAAGTTTTTTTTTTATTTACAAGGACATCTTTAAATTCTTGATATTTTTATTCACATTAATTAAATGTGTTTTAATTTCATTAGTATCGAGTAAATGAACTTAATGTTGAGGTACCGGATGCTTGGACAGCAAATCCACTCCAATATTACAAAACCCTTTTGATACTTAATTTCATATTCAAGCATATTCGATTTTTTTTACAAGCAGGATAACCTACTTTTTAAATTTTCAACATTTTGAATCAAACAAAAACTTCTTTGGGTGTAAGATTAAAAAAATTTCGACCTTGAAGATCATAATAAAATTTATCTAAAGCATCTACCATAGCAAGACATTCTAATTCAGTTAAGTATAATTTTTTTCATAATAGAGATGTTGTATGATAGGCAGTTGGGTGCAACACATTTGAAGCAATTGGTTGTTTCAACACAGATCCAACACTCTTTTGTGAGCATTGACACAAACAAGACAAGTTACATTAGGATTATACAATCTTAACACTGGTTTACTTATTTAAATTTCCTTCAGTTTTTCAAATGCACTTTAGCATTCATCATTTCAGTTCCATTTTGTATCTATAATTAATAATTGATTTAAAAGATATCTAGGTTTAGCATATAAGTAATAACTTTATTGCAGACAGAGATTTATTTACAGAGCCTAAACATTTTTAAAGTTCATTCTCATTAATTATGGGAGACCGCAGAGGTCTAGTGATAAGGTGTCAACTTCTATGCCGGAGGATTCCGGGTTCGAAACCCGATTCCACTGAAGATCCGTCGTGTATTGGGCCCCTTGCATGTTAAATAATACGTAGGGGTCCAAATGTCATCCCACTAGTGTGGTGCGGAAGTTTGGAGAAGGCGTGTCAGCTTAAGTGTCTTCTCTGTGGTCCTCGCCCTCTGACCGCGGTTCAAAATTACAAGTTCCTTCCCAAAATAACCCTCGTGTGGTTTCAAAACGGTCGTTAAAATAAACTCTTTAATTATTGGCTACAATTTTTTAATATTAGAAGTAATTTTGCCTTGCTCAATTTCATAGCCTAAAATATTAGTCTTAGTTTGGGTAAAAACACATTTGCGAAACTTTAGCTTAATGTCTTTGCTTTGTTTTGACAAATATCACAGATCGTATGAAGATGTTTCCAATATTCCTCAGGCGATGGATATGCAATGCTATCGAAATAATAGCAAGTTAAATAAATTTTGTATTTAATTAACATTCTTTGAATTCATTTATTAAACACTGCACTAGCTACTTTAATACCATATGGCAATGAGAACCATTTATACACACCAAAATTTGCACGGAAGGCTAGTGTTTCAGTATCATTTGGATGAATAAGAACATGCCAATAGGCTTAAACTAAATGCAATGAAGAATTAAAAATTATCTGAGATAATTTATCTAATAAACAATCCATAACAGACACTCACTCTCTCAAAATCTTAATTATATGGAGCGTTCAATTTTCTAAAATCTACGCAAAGTCTAGTCTTTTTACTCTCATCGCGTTTAAAAGCCAAAGTAATTGCAACTAAATATGAATTAGTGCTTTCTTTTATAAATCCTACTTGCAATACTTTCTCGAACTTTTTTTTTCTACAGAAGAGGTACGGTAAGGTTTTAGACTAACTGGTAGTCAGAGGTGAGCAGTATTCCTTAAAGCTCAACTTTGAATTCACCCAGGTCGTATTTGTCCTCAGAAAATAATAGGATCATATTTTTTAATCAATCATTTCAAATCAGACCTATTCCCTGTGCTAGTCCCATGTACAGACAACTGATCTTCAGAAACTTAAAAATGAAGGAAATTTACATTATTTTTATAAAATTTCTTTTCCTAAAATGTGTAAAGAATATGTTTGGTCATCTTTTTTCACTTTTGATTTCATTTAAGCGGTATCCATTTTGAGTTATAATGACAGCAATCAGGGGTGTAGTGGAGCAGGAACGCCGTTCTGCCACTGTTTTTTCTGTTGTTGTTGTTGTTTTTATGAATAATAAATAGGAAAAATTGTAAAAAACTCCTTGAAAAACAGTTTAGTCACCCAGGTTAGAGAGTTCCGGCACTGCTTAATTTGCAAATATGCCTCTAACTGCGGTGTACATTCAACTGAAATCTGGACAATTCTCACATGCCTAGTATAATATAAGGTAAAGAGTTATCTAAAGCAAATAAATTTGCGTGAATTTTCTTTTAGATACGGTACCATACTTCAGCATAAATGGTATCTCTGTTGTAAATTTATTGTTCCCTGGTTTGCTGTTCAATTTTACCTAAAGTATTCGTCACCTTTAATAGGTTTTCCACAACAAAATTGTAAGTAGAATTGAAATTGTCGAGCCTTTTCCACGCATGTCCACCTCAATCGGTAGGAAATAGGGAAGCAGGGATATTCTACGGCATTAATAGATAGAATGCATGGTAGATTTTTTTTTGTAGAATTCGAATACTTTAAGCAGTTGTTAATTAAACTTATCACTTTTTAGGTGAGTAAATATCAGGTGGAACAGAGTTCAGAAGTGTTGCAAGGACTCTAAAAAGAGCAAGTTTAAACCCAATGATAAGCATGTCGAATGTCTTGGGTTTCATAAAGTCTACAAAGAGAAGGTATTGGTTTATTTTGGAAATGCACATTTTCTTCACTAAAACAATATAAATTTTGTCTTCATGAATTTTGTTGAAAGTTAGAAAAATTATTTTGTCTAAACTTTCTGTACTATTGTAGTCTATAGTTACTAGAAAGTGCATTTCAATTTTTATTTCCATTTCTTTACAACTTTTTTGTCATTACTAAGAGCTTTTTGAATTTTAAATAGTTTTGTTCATGTTGATGTCCAATTTAAAGGTATATTTGGAGAGTTAATTCAAAATATTTACTTTGAATCAGTGGGAAGCCATTTGTGAGTGATCATTGGGACTGATAAACGCACTTGTCTATGTAAATTCAATTTTTATCGGAAGTATTGAATCATCTCTTGATTCTCAACATGTTTTTCTTTGAAAAACATCCCTGAAACCATTTACAGTTGGTGCAATGCACTTTTCTTGTTAAGAAAACAAGAACATTCTTTACAATCCTTAATTTTATCATAAGAATTCGGGGAAACTATCAAGGTACTGCTTTTTAAATAATTGTTTGTGAGCTAATAATGTTAAATGATTGCTTTAGTCAAAAATAAGATTCGTAGTACTGTTGGGATTAAAAGAAATTACAAATTTTATGATTATCTAAATTTGAGGCTTCTGAATCAACATTATCTTTATTCCCTTCCATGTTATAGTCCACTTCCTCCCGAAATCATAAATCACACATTTTAAGCAAGGCAAACAAAATTATAAATTAGTCAAAATTTGTACAATTTATCACAATGTTTCAAATTACTGTTGGGTTGGCAAGAAAGTAATTTCGATTTTTCAGTGTGAAATAAAATTCAGTTTTTTTACACAAATGAGGAACATAAATAAATTACGCATTTCCCATTATATTCGAAGACCTTTTGCCATCTTCCTGGCAACTTCATGATCCGAGTTACTAGAACTTCTGATCCTTTTCATCAAAAGCTGATCCAAGTGCGATTTTAGATCCTCATCGTTAGTGAAATTTTTATCAATCAAAAGGTTTTGCAAACTTCAAAATAAATGATAGCCTGATAGTGCAAGGTCAAGGGTATATGGGGGATGTGGCATTACTTTCCATCCAAGTTCCAATAATTTTCTGCGTGTTACCAAAGGCGTGTGAGGTTTTGCATAATCATGGTTGAACACGATTCCTCTGTGATTTACCAATTCTGGCCGTTTCTCTTTAATAGCTTTCTCTAGTTTCGTTAGTTAATGACAGTAAACATCTGAATTTATCGTTTGGTTCCTTAAAAGAAGTTCAAAAATACCTTTATAATCCCACCAAATTGACAACATCATCTTTTTTCGGTGTATTTCGACTTTTGATCTAGTTTGCGTAGGTTCCTCACT
Organism: Araneus ventricosus; assembly: GCA_013235015.1. Lineage (NCBI taxonomy): Eukaryota > Metazoa > Arthropoda > Arachnida > Araneae > Araneidae > Araneus > Araneus ventricosus. The sequence continues at coordinate 625,986 of BGPR01000350.1, forward strand.
CTTAGACCACGATCGTTTTCGATTGATATTATTGTAGATGATCCACTTTTCATCCCCATTAAAAGTTCGCTTCAAAAAATAATCGATTTCGTTGCGTTTGAGATGAACATCGCAAACATTGATTCATTGGATATAAGTGAATCTCTCTCAATTCATGTGGAACCCAAATATCGAACTTCTTAACAATGTTTGGGTTCCTCAATTCAGACAAATTCTCTTAATTCAAGACGTTTTAAATGAATTCCAATGGCTGTGTGTGATACTTTAAATCTCTCTGCAATCCCTCGCACAGTTATATCGCGATCCGATTGAATTATGGCTTTGATTTAGTCATCAGAAATTTCAGTAGGCCTATAAGAACGTTGGTCATCTTTGAGACAAAAATCTCCTGAACGGAAATTTTTTAACCAATTTTGACACGTGCGTTCTGTTAAGCAGTCAACATCATAAGCTTGACATATATATTTGTGAGCCTCAGCAACTTTCTTGCCTTTACAGAAATAAAGGAGTAAAATGTGTCGAAAATTTTCTCTTTTAAACTCCATGTTAAAACGCTTCAAAACAAACAGCTGCAATTCAAATTACACACATTTAGCTCCTAACATTAAACAAAATATAACAGCAATTAAATGGCTTTCATAAATCTTTCTAACTAAAAATAATGTTATCTGTTTGGGAAAACCGAAATTACTTTCTTGCCAACCCAATATACCAGTCGTAATCATCCATCTGACCACCCATCATGACCTATTGGTCATTCTAACATCATTAGATAGTTTGTTGTTCCAAGAATCACTATAAAACTTGTCTATCAAAATAGTCAAAGTTCACTTGGCACAATTGGCGCTTACTGTATCAGAAGTCATATCTGTGACAATCAAAGCAATTATGCATGTTACACTTTGTTATTTATAATACTTTGTGAATAATTTATTACAATTTGTTAAATAATGCATGTGACTATGACTTCTAGCTTCTAGTGGTAGGTTTTTCGTTTATTTTTGAAAAAAATGAAGCTTTTCAGTGTAAATGAATAACAGTTGAAGATCGGTTTAATTAATGAATTGATTAATGGGTTCAAAAGTTTCCCTTTCGTTTGTCATAATAATTGCCCTATTCAGACTGTTAGAATAAATATGCAATTAATAAAAATAGCCGGAATAGATAAAGTCAAAACGTCAAATTCTTCGGATCCACAGATGCATCTACGGATTTTTTCCCCTCTTACAATTGAAATATAAAGACTACGAAATAGAGTAAACAAATTGTTTTCATGCTGAGGAAATAATGACACATTCTTTTTTTCCTGATAAACCATTGTTTACAACAATGGTGATTTTTTTCCTCCACTAATAACGACATTTCTTTTCTAGTGTCAGCATTTGGAACCAATACTCTTTTCACTGCCAGTATATTCATCGGAATTAGTTTGCAAGGTGTTTAAATAAAGCATCTCTCATCATGCTGTCAGATCGCAAAATGGTTATAAAATTTTCGGTTTGCCGTTGTTTGAATAGCACTGATGGATGTTTTTACGAACTCATTTCAAATGACGGTTATAACTTCCATTTTTTATATATTTATGAATCTCTCTTGCTTTCTAAGTGATAAGTGGCAGAAATAAACTGGTAGGCTCTATTATAAAAGTCCGTTAAACCCTCGTTGTGGTCTCATTTGGGAATTATTGGAAAAATAATACACATTAAAAGAAGTTATGTGACGGTGCTCGATCCTTTCCGGAACGCTTCCCGTCACCGCACAAGCCTTTTTTCTTCTTGCTCTGTTGCTCTGCCTGGATTGCACAGATCTTTGAAGAGAAGGATCGCGGCTATTTGCCTAATTTATTTATGTTTTGCGTTTCTGTCTCTTCATTGGTTTATCCTTTCATAAATCCCTAAACCAATAATTACCTTTTCTAAATTCTTGCAGAACTATTCATTGTTCCAGAATGCTGTAAGTATCATTTTATTACTGAAAATAATGCAACAATAGCTATTTGAACTTTATTTATTTATTTGTGCCTGATTTATTTAAAGGCTATTGCTGAGAAGCTTTGATTTTCTTTAAATATTTAGGAAACCATCCTTTACTGTTTTGTCATTTTTCACGTAAATATAAATTTGTTCCGGAAGTTCAAGTAGGTTAAAAATTCGGCACTCTGAATTAAACATTTAACCTATTACTCCTATTGCCTTTTGTTTCAAATCTATATATAGAAAAGAGAAAATCTCTCGCTGACTCATTAACGAATCACCCAAGCCACTGAAACTTGAAATTTGGAGGTGGTTGTTTCTTGGGTAGTAGGTGCTCACTAAGAGAGGATTTTCAAAATTTTAATTAGAATTTTAATTAATTAAAAAGTACTTTAAATTTTAACGTTTTCCCGCAATAACTTCTGAGCCTATTTTGCACAAAATCAATTTTAACATCTTCTTAAAGTTCAAAAAATTAGCTTTTCAATGGCACCAATTTCATTTCCATGCGGCATTTTGTTTAATTTTAATTAATTTTTAAAAATGTTTTCAAACACAATTTCTACCAATGCTTTTATTGTTCTTAAGTGCACAAATTTCTTCTATCTTCTCTGCTTTTTTTGCGATTCTTTTCTGTGACTAATTCTTTTGCATTTAATTTGGGTCTAAATATTGATTAACTGGAATAATGTCAGTGGGTGGTTTTTTTTTTGAAATTCTGATTCTCAAAATCCTCTTAGCCCGGACAATAAAGTTGGATATTGTAACTTAATCTACTAAATTAACTAAATCTACAATTATGGATGTATAAATTGTCGCGATTAATGCATTATAGGTCCCTTGCAGAATATAGTTAATTACAATATTTTATGTAGAAGAATTTTTTTTTACTTAAAACTATTAGACAGGAAAGTATTTTTATCCTGAGCAATAAGGTGCCAATAGTGTATTACTACGAGGACGAAGTCGCAAGCATTAGTTAGTAAAGGATATAAAATTTTGTCATCATTGAAATTCGTATAAAGTGATTTTTTTTACATAATATTTATACATTATTTAAAAATTATTATAAAAATAGATTATTTCATAATGAAATAAATAAAAAAAATAATAATTTTTGATATTGTATGTGTTTATTTATTTAAACATTTTTGAGAAAATGAAACCAACCATTTCTCCAATAAAAATTAAAATCAATTAATAGCCCCACCAATTGTCTAATTTAAACTAAGTTTTAACTAAATTAAATCTGAAGTTCGATTAAATTTCATATTATTTGATTGCTATGATTAGAATGCATCGAAACTTAAACATTCATAGCTAAGCACTTCTGATATTATAATGTTAAAGCAATTTAATAATAATTATTATTCATTACTTTGTTATCTTTTTATGAATATATATTTTAAATTACTTCAGAAAACAATATTTCCTTAATAGAATCTTTTTTTATGCTCATTATAAAAACATGCTATACAGAATTTTATAAGTTTTAGATATTTGAGTTTGGCAAAAAAAAAATCGCAACTTTATTTCCTAAAATAAAAATTGCAGTTATCCCAAAGAAAAGGGGAATATGATAAATATGTCATATTATATAAGACGACAGATAAAAGAAATCAGTATCAAATTCAATTCTAAGTGTCCTCAGTGAAATCTTCTGTATCGGTTATCGAGGAAATGATTCTCAAAGCCATCCAGTCGAATAAAATGTTCTGAAATTAATCTAGAAAATTGTTCGACATTTTTCCTATATCTTTTATTATTGTTTATATGAATAATAAAACTGATGTAACTTCATAATGCCTAAAATATCTCACAACGTCATACAATTTCTTTCGGGAGATATTACTATTTCATTGATTAAATAATAGAAAAAAAAATTCAGTGGGTTTATTTTTTTCATTTCTGATGGGATACCATGAATTTTAATTTTCTAATAAATTCTGAAACCAATTCGTATTAATGGACTAAGCCAGAATGTCTTTTGATTAATATAATTATATGTTAAATTCATTATTTCAACTCAAATTATTTTTATTATTCCCAAAATTACAAAAATGTTCCATTCAGATGCTTTTTAAAACTCTGAATTTTATGAAATGAAATGTTGTACATGTTTAAATAAAAAAAAATCATTTTATTTTTTCCCTGTTTTGGCAATAAATAAAAACAAAAGATATACTGAAAAAATTTAAAATTTAATGCTAAATAAATTACCTTTTTTCATTTATGCATGTCAAAAAAACTTAAAATTAAGGGGTTAAATTAAAATTAACCCTTTAACCGTCGCGCCCGTCATATTCACGTGTATCGAATTATCGCATTTTTAGACTTATAAACTAAAATTTAATCATTAATTATCTTTATAATTTGACAATAAAATTACGTAGAATCCATAAGCATCTCAAGTATTCTATGCCTTCTTAGATCAATGAAAACGACAGTCCCTTTGCAAACCGGGGGGGGGGGGGCGGGCCATCTTATTAGATAGTAAAAAAAATGTGACTCTTAAGGGGTTAATTGTAAAATCAATTTTATTCTATAATAAGAAATTTTAAAATAAATAATTTAAATAAATAACGAGTTTTAAAAAGTCAACAGAAAAGATCTAATTTTAAACTTCATAACCAACGGGTGGAAATCATTGTTTGTTTATAAGATTATTTTATTTTCTGCCAAGTGATATACTGTTTATCGCTCATTTTCGAAACTTTTTATCCCAAAAATCTTCATCATGCCGTAACTCAATGCAGTAAAATATCATAAGATCATGGATTGTTGCAAAGTGGCCTTAAAAGGCGACAAAATTCTCAACCTATCTTAATCTGTAACTGAATCAAAGAAGAAGTTGTGTGTAATCAAATCACAAAGAATTCACTAACAAATGCAACATTTCTTTGTTCATAAAAAGGTGTTAAATATTTTTTTTATCGAAAACAACTCTGATGTTATATCATCCGCTGTTAAAAGTTTTCAATATTTGGTTTTCTACCGCTAAGTCATTTAACATTAATAATAAATTAATGTAAAAATTTTTGGCGCCTATCGGACTGCTAATAAATTTCGGCAAAATTTAAAAAATGTAAATCCATGAAGTTAGTTTTGGTTATGATTAGGCATTCTGTTTAACTTGCAGTGAAATCTGAACTGTTTGACTGCAATCAAATTTTAATTGGAAACACACGATTTGGTTCTTTTAATCGCATATGACGTATTAAAATAATGTACAGTTTTCACCTTCGACAACTGATTTTCAGTCTTTTTTCACTATGGAAATCACTTAAATAGCAATTAAAAAATTGTTATAAACTTCAGCAATAAATACTTTCTGCGACTGATGAAGTACTAAATATAATTATTTTTACTATCAAATAGTTTGTCAATCTTTATATCTGATGATAATGAAGATTGATTGCTTATTTTAATTTAAACTGTTCTGAATAATTTAAAAAATTCTCTCAAATATTCTACAGATTTAGAAACAAAGCAAGGGTTATGCTCTGACATCTGTTTTTAATTTTTGTTTATGCATTTTTAAATCTTACTTTTATAACATTCGGATTCAAATATTTATTTTAATGTCCTGCATTAGTGACCATTGGTTTCAGTTTAAAGTATTTTCCTCTCAGATAGAAAAAAAATGGACCCCTTTTAAAATTTTTCGCGTGATTAAAAATTATTTCACTGAACAAAATTTATGTATTGTTATCGATAACGACTGTTCTAGGTTATATTGCTTCAAACAACATTGTAATCTGAAGAAAGAAGATTATCTGCCAATTTACACAACGCTAATGTTCATATATTTTATACTTTCTTCAAAAATAATTCGTCATTTCTCGTATTACTAAGGAAAATTGCTGAAATCCTTTATACAAGCCAAGAATTATTCAACATTTAGGTAACGAAATGATCAACTTGGTTGCAAAAACTTTCTTCTTTATGTTTTTAATAAGTGTTTATTTATTCGATATTTCTTTTTTCAGAATGATTAATCCTCATTACAGTTAATCCTCAATAATCTATCACTTTCACATTGTTTAATGCGACACTTTAAAAGTATATTGAACTGTAATCGGATAACTCATCTGTTTTATTGTTGCACTTTAGTTTTACAGTATTTCTATATAAAAAATTATCAGCCCCAACATAGAATTCTTACATATAGAAACAAATTGTAAAAATCTTAGTTTAATCCTAACACAAGCACAGCTGTCTCGATTTTTCCACATATTAATTAAGCAGAAAAATTTCCCTCTTTTAAATTTAGTTTCAAGACTGAATTTATAATAAAAAAATGTTATTCTTCGTCATATATATCACACCTGGAACTCTTGCTTAAATCATACCAATCCGATAGCCTTAGTTCACACTGGAAACTCTTTGTTATCTTGATTGTTAATTGAATTACGTTGATGTTAATTAATCTGAACGGTTGGATAAAACTGAAAGATAAATGATTATCATGCGCATAGTTGATTTTTTTTAGTTATATTCATTTTTTAAAGTTAGCAACAGCTCTGCTTTATGTAGATGAAATATCATCAACATACCGCATTTAAATAAAAAAATAATGTTTTTTGTAATATAAATACTCACAAATGGAAGAAAAATAACTTGTAGCTCTTTTATATTTTGTAATGAATTTAAAATAACACTTTAATCAGTTGAATGTATTGTCAATTTCTAAATACTAGTTTCTTTTACGAACAACATTTTAAAATATTTATAAATATCAACTTGGATTACTTGGGTGATATTTACAAACATGACAATAACAACTCAATAATAAAATTGAGTAATTACAATATCAGTTAAAACTTTTCAGTATTTTTAAATGCTGCAGTAATAGCGAATTATAATAGCTGATAATACAAAACAATAGATCAATCAGTTGAAGAACAACTGTCAAAAATTTGAGAAATATCATTTTCAGAATTCGTAAGTATTGTGTGAAAAAGCGTTGAGTCAGATCATCTTTCTGTTTCAAGGACTGTACACAAAATACCTCATGAATTTAATCGTTTTATAATATTTGTACAATTTCATAGGCTTACTATAAAATTTGTGTTTCACCCACGCAAACCCATAATCAAAATGGTCACCAATCCAAAACTAAACATTAAGGCTGTCGGACTTCAGCAAAGGCAGAGGTTAGGTTAGATTATATTAACGTCCCGTTTTTGAAGCAACACGAGGGCTATTTAGAGATGGACCTCGTAATTTTGAACCGCAGTCAGATGACGAGGACAACACCTGAGCTGGCACCCCCCCCCCCTCTCCAAACTTCCTAGCCACACCAACGAGCAAAGGCAGAGGAAGAATAACAACAGAAGCTCATTCACTAAGTCATCTTTATTACACAACACAAGTCATATACACTCTAAACAACAATAATGAAACGCGAGTTTATGTACATGAGAAGGACGCAACACAGCGCCGTCTATCGGACAAAACATAAAATATTTAACACTGGGTCCCCGATGACGACTGTCATCAAAAGGTTAAAAGACTATCAATTTAAATAGAAATCAATTTTAAAAAATCAACTAATTTTATACACATTCCTGCAATAAAATACACTTAAACACAGAAAATGAAATATGCAATAAAAAGAATAAATTACAGTCAGTCGTCAGGCAAATAAGTTTATGAATTGGTCTCTTCAACTCTCCACTAGCAGTTTTCAAATTTACTGATCTTACATAGTTGTCGGCTCCCTCATAAACATCCAGAACTCTCACCATTCTCCACTTGATTGGCGGCAGGTTATCTTTCTTTATTAATAACAGATCACTAACCTCTAAACTTTCACAAGGTCTCTTCCACTTAGTTCTTACATGCAGCCGAGTCAAATAATCCCTAGACCAGGATCTCCAGAATGACTGAAATCTGCACAATCAACTTCCATCCGTCACGGATAGGCAACTTTTGATCGGTCAGATCAGGCTCGGGAATTCTCAGCAGCTCTTCGCCCACAAGGAAATGACCAGGCGTGATCACTGTAAGATCTTCGGGATCATTCAAAGCAGCAACCAAAAGCCGGGAGTACAACACCGCTTCGATCTCCACCAGAACGGTCAAAAACTCTTCCTGCGCGAGGAACTGAGATCCCATCACTCGCCTCAAATGATGCTTCATCGATTTCACTGCTGCCTCCCAGAGGCCTCCAAAATGAGGAGCAGATGGCACATTCATCCTCCAAATGACTCCCTCATTGGCCAAACACAGTCCTATCGCCTCTGAGCACCGCAATTTAAGAACATGTTTAGCTCCGACGAAATTGGTTCCACAGTCGCCGAATAGCTCGATGGGTTTCCCTCTGCGTCCGACGAAACACTTAAAAGATGCAAGGAACGCCTCAATAGTCGGATCACTGACGAGCTCTATGTGTAGCGCCTTTGTGATTAAACACGCGAAAATACAGACGTACATCTTCATGGATTTAATACATCTTCCATGACGAGGATTGACCAAAAATGGTCCACAAAAATCTGTGCCCGATCTTAAAAAGGCTCTGCCAGGTCTAACACGGGACGAGGGCAAATAAGCCATTATTTGTTTTGAGAACTCCGAACGAAATCGTGCACAAACAACACAGTTCCTCCCGACCTTTCTTAAGGAATACATTACTCCTACAATCCAATAGACTTGCCTCATTGCAGAATGAACAGCCTGAACTCCTGCATGAAGATAGTTAAGTTGATATAATTTGACAAGCATAGTTGTTATTGGATGATCCTTTGGAAGTATGAGAGGATGCTTTACACTGTCTGGCAAATTGAAATTTCTAATTCTTCCTCCAACCCTAAGAAGCCTTTTTCTATCCAAAAATGGATTAAGCTGAATCAACTTACTAGAATTCAACAAATTTCTCCTTTCCAGTGCTCAAACCTCGCTGGAAAACACAGCTCTCTGAACCAAATAAATAATCCTGTCGAGCGATTCTTTCAACTCCGAAAATTCCAAATACGGTGTCAACACCCTATTTCCTCTACTATTTCTCACAAATCTCGAACACCAAACAACCACCTTTCGCAATTTACTACAAACTGAAATTGTATTCCAGAACTCCTCAACCACTTCCACATTAACAAAGCAACTAACCAAATCTGCCTTTCTTTCCCCCAACATTTCCGAACTGGCCATATCCTACGGTTCCTTAACCAATTGTTCTGGCCAGTAATTACAGTTCTGTGATAACCAACTAGGCCCACACCACCATTTTTGACTGGACACCAAATTCTGAACAGAAACACCTCTAGTGAGCAAATTCGCTGGATTATCTACCGATGGACAATAAAAACCAATCCCTGGGATTCGACTTTCCCTGCACTTCTGCCACGCGATTCGCCACAAACTGTTTCCAATTCTTGGCATTTTCTCCAACTCAATACAATGCTATTAGAGAATCTGTCCAAAACACGAATTTCCCCACAACCTTGTCATAAACACCTTCCAAATATTTCCAAACTCTAATACCTATTACAACCGCCATTAATTCCAACCTTGGTAGCGTTAATGTCTTAAGTGGGGCCACCCTGCTTTTTGACATCAAAAACGACACTCTACATTTTCCAGTTTTATCAAAATACCTCAAATACGCCGATGCACCGTAAACCCTAGGCGTAGCATCGCAAAACACGTGGACCTCTGTCATCTCCTTTCCACAACCTTGTAAGAAATTCCTAGGAATAACCATTTCGTCCAACATCCGAATTTCGTCGCACCATCCAATCCACTTGCGTCGCAAATCCTCTGGTAAATCATCGTCCCAATCCATACATCTTTCCCATATTTCCTGCAACAAACACTTAATTCGTACCACAAAAGGCACAATCATTCCTAATATTCCTAGAATCGAAAATTCTTGCTACCGTCTGTAGATCACAGCGCTTACTATTATCCAATGTTTTCAAACTGTCCACCAACCGCTTCACTTCTAACGACAAAACATCCTTCTCGGGATTCCAATTCAATCCAAGCACTTTTAATATTCAACACCTTCCCTCTCGCTCTCACCAAATCCATTTTCGAAGCACAACTTTTCCAACTCGCTATTATTTGACTTCAACTTTCTGAAGTTAAAACCACCACTTCCCAATGTAGTTACAGCATCAGACGATAACTCAAACGCCTTCCTCACAGTATCAGCACCAAAATGTAAGTCATAAGTCAGAATTTAGCATCGAAACTGAATCTGGTTTATCGGCTTCAAATTTTGTAATGTGGTGTTTAATTACAGAACTCAAAATAAATGGAGAGGTTTTACATCCGAAAGGCAATCTAGTCATCTGCATAAACCTATAATCCTTATTGGCATCAAAAGAAATTTCAAAAACTTTCAATCCTCTGGAGCCATACTAATCATTAAAAATGCCTTCTCTATATTTCCTTGAAATGCCATTTTAAACCTCCTAAAGTTTAGTATTACATCAAGAATGTTAGAGTTCAAATTCGGACCGGTTTCTAAACAATCTTTAAGCGACAAGTTTTGTCCAGATCTGGAAGAACAATTAAAAACCACACGAACCTTAGTTGTATCTTTATCTGTCCTAACCACGGCTCTATGAGGCATGAAATATTCATTCTCATCCCTACTGCATTCCTCAATTGTTCCATTCATTTCCTGTTCCCGATTGTTTCTCGATAAGCATTAGCTTTCCATTTGTTTCTAAGAAACCCCTTTCTCAATTCATCGAATCGTTTTTTGGCCAGACTGAAATTATTTCCCAACTCCCCAGGATCAGTTTTCCACAGCAACTTTGTCTTATATCTTCCATTTTTAAACTTAAGGTCCCTATTAAACTGGTATTTTAAGCCTTTATCTACTGTATTCATATCTGTCTTTTCTCGTATCCCAAGAGTCTCCAGGTCACACAACACCTGCACATCGGAAGCGGTCGCCAAGAAATTTGCCGAACAAGAGCTATTACCACCCTGAGTACGAACCCAAAAATGGTAGGGACGCAGGTCACTGTGCCGTTTATTTTTTCAACCCGATATGCATCTATTATCCGCCAAAAGACATCACTACCAATTAAAACCTCAACTTTTGATCCACTTTCACACGTGTCGGCAAGTTTTAAACCTTGTGACCCCATATCTGCCCGGACATCTGCACTGGGAATGACCACAGGAGCAGTAGTAATCGTATCGGATATGAATACCTCGACCGAAATCCGTTGATCTGGGTCGTATAGGCTAAATAAGAGTTATTACTCCGACCTCGTATGTTCTCTCCATAGGCTAGACTGAACCAAAGGAAAAACCCTACCACCTTTCCCTCCGTATCGCTTTTAATTTTAAGCAATTGGCCAAAGATCTTGTGCGCCAACTTCTCTCGCTCTCATTGTCACACAAATTTCTTATAGCTTTACTCTTGTTTAACTCTGGATTACCGACATAAACACCTCACGTGAGCAGAAGCACCGCAGCCGCACTCGTACTAGTTACAGATGAATTGCACTGCGTACTTGTTGCCTGAACACTTTTATTTTCATTATTTTCTATTTTATAATGGATTAGCGGGTGATGTGGTCTACCACAGAAACAATTTCTAAATTTGCAGTATCTCGCACTACACTCCGGAGATAAACAGTTGAATCATAAAATATTAGTCTTTACAAAATTTACTCTATCACTCAATAAAATTCGCCTAAACTTGAAACAAACGAGTCTCAGTCTTACACAATTTACACCCCAGATTAATCGCACAAATAAATATACATTTCATACAGCTTTATTGTTATAATTACGGTGTCTATTACCCGACATTTCATTTCTCCCACCCTGGAAACTAGAATACGACTTCGCACATACAGACTCGACCTTTTGTTTACCTAAGCTAAATAGATATCACATTCTCTACCCAAAACCTGAGGTCGTAACCACTTCTCCCAGTTTTACCGCCATGTAAGTTTTCACCTCACGATCCAGTTCCCCGTAAAGCTTATCCGAAACCGTCAATTCACATAGTGATTTAAAATCTTCAACCGCTCGTAGATTACAATAGTATTCTAAATTAAGTGCTTAATAGCGACGCGAATTGCACATAATTTTCCGTTGTCAATTTCTGTGCGTTGCGGAACCGATTCAAACATTCCTGAGGGATAGGGTGGAATTCCTTCAAAACCATAGTTTTAAGTTCATCGTAATTTCCAATGTCTTCCTCGCTTACATAAACCATTAAGTTGGAAATCCGGTCGCCCAGTTGCATAAAATCTCCGCCTTAAACTATCTGGCACATTCTTGGTCCTAAAAGCTTTTTCCAACGACTGGAAGAGCAAATTAAAGGATTCTGCTCTAGTTGGCACAGTAATAGTCAATGTCTTTATACTTTTAGTTAAATTCTCAATTTTTTTATTCGATGCATCTAAATCACCCTGACCCTTTGTGGAATCCCTCTTACCATTTTGCAATTCTACTTGCTTCTCTAACTGTGCCAATTTTATTCGTTCCAGTTCCAATGCCCTCAACTCGCTCTCCCTCTTCATTTTCTTATCCTCAATTACACTATGAATTTCACTTTGAACGAAATCTGGTTCATCCTTAAACACCTCACTATGCTCAATCAAATTTCTTAAATGAATAAACTTTGGTATTCCGTCAATCCCAACCCCTCAGCAACCAACACCAATTCATTTTTGCTTAAATCCCTAACCGACATTTTTATATTCAATAAAATATTCCGAACAAAGGACAACCCTAACTAACAAACAGATTTATAAACACTATTTATCACAAATTTAACAACTAAAACATCCGATACTGCAACCAAAATTCGACTAAAACCACTATTTAACACAACTCGACGACTAAAACCATTTGAACACAATTAACATTATACTCATCAAAAACACCAAACTCAATAAAAGCAAAATCTCAACTCAATAAAAACCATTTAACTTACCATACCACCCCGACACCAAAAATGTTACACCCACGCAAACCCATAATCGAAACGGTCACCAATCTCAAACTAAACATAAGGGCTGTCGGACTTCAGCAAGGGCAGAGGAAGAATAACAACAAAAGCTCATTCACTAAGTCATCTTTATTACACAACATAAGTCATATACACTCTCAATAACAATTATGAAACACGAGTTTATATACATGAGAAAGACGTAACACAATGCCCTCTATCGGACAAAACATCAAATATTTAACAATTTGACTCATGTGGTTTTTTGCACTCATCGATTTCATCATAAAAATTGAATTAAAGATAAAATTTGTTGTACTTTTGTTTTAAGAACTTAGTACTTTGAGATAAAATAAGAGTTTGAATAAACGAAAAACTTTTAATTCGCTTATATCACGGTCATTGAAATACAAACTTCATGTCTAAATCTGTTTCTAAAATTATTGTTATAATCTAAATTGAGTGTATATTTGTGGGGTAAATTGTTTAGTCAATAATATTTATTTAATTATTCTATTTCTCTTCGATTCTATTCCATTAAAAAAAACATTTTTGTTTAAACATCGAAATGACTTGTACTTCCAAATAATTTGTTCCTAGATAAAAATTCGATAAATAAACGAGACTTTTTCTCAGTTTAAAGAGCACCACTCTCTTCTTTGAAATTTCCGCTCCATTTCTTGGAAGCGCAATCCCAGCGCATTCTCATCATAACTTTATAAAGCCTTACATTTGCTCATTCCTTTTCATTGCGATTACAGCACTTTATTATTTGGACATATCTCTTCATATTTGAAACATTAATGTTGCCATAATTCTACAAACAGGCGTGGCCTTAAAATTTAGGACACAAAATTTTAGACGCGAATTTTCATCACGTTTAATCAGTGGCGTAGTGGGAAGGGAGCAAAATATAAGTTTTTCGCCCCAAGTCCTTATCAGGGGCTCAGCAAGAACAAATGGCGACCGGGGTATTATAATACTTGTTCGCCCTCTAATCACATTTGGCTTTAAAAATGTAATTTTCGCACTAATATTATGTCTCCATGGCGCCTCCTAAGACTGGCGCCTGTGGCATCAATACCCCCCTTGCCCCCCCTGGTCGATACGCCACAGTATTTAATCTATGAAATACAGTAAATATCCTAAAAATATATGACACTTTAACATAGGATTCTGCTCTAAACCTTACATCCTGAGTTTCTTACCACCATCATTTGATGAGTATTTATTACATGCCTTCGCTTTCATAAAACTAATTTGTGTTATATTCTGTTTTCAATTTTTATCATGTAAAAGCAGTAAATGCCGCATTTTATAAAGGGTAATTCGTTAAAACCTAATTGTGTGCTTACTTTAACAAAATAATTGCAATTATAAAAAGTGCTTTTTTACTTCTGAAAACACATTATTTTAATAAATCTGTGCTTTCGTGACGGATGTAATCTTCAATTGTCATTTCATACTAAAATTTTAAATTTTATAATCTCATAACTAATTATGAGATTATAAAATTTAAGAGCCATTATTTGTTTTAGTATTATACCAGATTCAGGAAAAATAATTCACAGTATTTATAAAAATAATTGACTTTCTTTACTTTAGTTTTTTTAATTATTATCTTTTTATAAACGTTTGCCAACACAAAAACAATAAATAATTTAAACGTTTTTGAGCAATAAAAAAACATTCTTCATCTGAGATCTAAATATATATAACACGGCATTGTTAGGAAACAAATAGCACGAATCAAAAACGTCTAAACGTATCTAAAAATAAAAAGTTATAAATATGTTAGTGTCACAGAAGAAATATTATCGGTACATTTATAAAATTCGAAATTCATAATCGCAAATACTGTTTGATTTACGTATCGTAAAAAATAAAGATGAGTAGAGGACTTGTATATGACGCGTGACTTGACCTTAAAACAGTCTTTTATTACCTAATTTGACATTTTGGTTACGAGGATAATAAAACTGATGTTTTCTTACCTTAGATTTTATAGTATTTAATACAAGAAGAGGTTTCAACGTTTTTTTTTTTTTGCTAAATAAGAAATCCGATTAATTTTTTTTAATAAAATAATGCATTCCTCGCATTACAATGCGAGTTTAAAAAATTTATTATTTCAGTTTTTCGGGTAGAATTTCAGATACTAAAAATTAAAGAAGTTGAAATATTTTTTTAACTGTTAAATGTCTGAAATGTTAGAAGCTCGATGATGTATAATGTTTCTCAAATTTTCTATGAATTCGATAATTCTAGAAGATATCTAAACACAAACAATACGACTATTAAAATGATGAAAGCTGAAATTCGACCACAAAAAGAACACAAACAGGGCATATATTTTCGCAAATACGTCGCAAGTATCAGCACAGTATGAAGAAGCAAATATAAACATGCAAGATAGAAGAAAACAGTCACAGAATCTAATAAACATGAAATCGGCTGTAGATCAAAACTCTTTCTTTAACTGACAGCATACTTAGAGTTGCCAAACTCTCCACAATTTCGATTAAACTCCATATCAGAAGTCAAGATATTTTTAAGTATTACCTCCATAAAATTCGCCCAAATTGATTCATCGAAATTCCACTTGAATATTAATATTCTTCTTAATTTAACTCCTGAAATTCACCGAGAAATCGCCAAACTGTTCAATAAATAAATAGCGATCCTTTATTCAGTGTTTAATTTTGAGTCACTGATTGTCTCTTAAAACAGCTGCTTTCCATACTTCATGGAATACATTGAAAACGACGAATTATACTTACAATAAAATAATTTGTAGCCAGTTAAAGATAAAATGATAAATTGTCATATATTTTCAAAAGTATGCCAAATACGATGATGATAGAATAAAATGAATTGGAATGTAAGGGAATATTCCTAGAAACGGAATGCAAGAAATTTCACTGGAAGAAATTCGTGATATTCAGTATTAAATATTACAGCAGATTAAGAATTATTTCACAAATGGAGACAATTCATGCGCACATGATACTGAACAAACTCTCCGAGCCATTTTTGATTTTTTTTTTATTACTGCTTGTAGTATTACTTTATAACACAACCTAAGACAAGGTTAAATGACAGGAACATTTGCTTCCGCCATGTCACTGTTATGTTATTTCAATTAAATCCATTAGAATTTGGTAGACATCAACCTTTCTCTTAATCAGAGGTTTCCCAGGCTTTTTTTCTTCCCTTACCCCTTGATTAGCCTTTAAATTTTTGAATGTTCCGTACTGTTATACCCAGTGGCGGAGAGTCGGGGGCGGAGGGGGGCAGTCGCCCCCTACTTTTTTTAGAGAAAAATTAAATTTTTATTTCATTTTAATCTGCCTGAAACTAGGAATTATAAAAGAACAACAGTGTTCGGGGAAAATAACTAATTTTGTAAATATTTTTTTTTTAATTTTACTGTCTGCTCCCCATACTCCCTGGTCTTTTAGATGTCTATAAATTTTTTTGCCCTCTCACTTTTTCCACCCAATCGCAGCCACTGGTCATACACCCCTCCCCAGCCATCTCTTCGCCCCAGGGCCAGATTTATAAATTTCTACACCCTACGCCAAAGCACTTAATTCTACGCCCTCACCCTGTTGCGTTCACCGCAACTATAAAGATAGGCAAAGTAAATATTCCGCCAGTTTATTTAATGTGTATGAATGCACTTGAAAAATGATATTTTATATGGTGTTTTCAAAATAATTCAGAAATTTTTAAATATTTTATTATAATTTCTTTTAAATTTGCGCCCTAGACCATGTCCTAGGTTGGCCCTATGGGAAATCTGGTCCAATGTTTTATTAATAATTTCAAGGGCTTAGGTAAGTTCAAGATTCAAACGACTCGATAGCATTTGTGTGATTTATTTTTGATTTTAAATTTTATTCCGTTTTCATAATAGTATCAGTTTCATTTCCCAACAAATGAAAACAGCTCTGAAATAATTTCATATTAACTTATGATGAAAGCTTAGAATTACTCATAGAGATAATCAAGTATTCAAATGGAAGACAATTTCAATGCAAACCTTGAACTTGTTTCATGCAGCTGAGTTTTATAAAATTTGGTTCAAATGAATACAGATATTATCACATGTCTAAAGCTGCGTCGAGCTTACTGCGATATTTGATCGGTGCGTTCTTTCCATAAATTCGGTGCCCATGCAAGATATTAAACATATTTTGTTCCTTTAACACCCAGTTCTTGGTACTTTTGTTTCACTTCTAAGCAGTAGACTTTCGGACTTGCACAACTTTTACTTTTCACCCAAACATGGGGAAGAAAAATTCGCTAAAATATCTTTAATATTTTAATCCCTCGCGTTTTGCTTTTTCCGCCATTACCAACATTGCTTTCACGTACCCCAGGGGTACGCGTACCACAGGTTGAGAACCTTTGCTCTAAATAACCAAACCAGAGCATAATATATTCTTTTACTAGTTTAGTGTAGATTTATTAGAAATATTTATTCTACGAAAAGAAATTGAGAATTTTTTGTTGGAAACGGAAATTGGCTTCGAAAATATAAACAAATAAATAAATAAAAACCATATACTGCAAAACGAGTTATTAAAACTACAGCTGTTTGTCACTAAACATTTCTGATCGCTTTTCTGTAGCATATCTTGTGGAATTTGAAAGAAAACTGATAATGAATAAATCACAGCTTGTATGTTAAAAATGTAAAAATATGAAAAAAGAAATGAAGAAAGTTTATCACATACAATGCATTAACTCGAATGACCGTTCATGTAATAAAACTCAAAAATTATAGGCTCACAAAATTAGAGGGAATTCTGACATTTCGATGATGGTTCTAGATTAATGATTTCCCAAAAATTAATGTTTTTTAATCTATAAGCAGGAATCTGCCAAAAATGTTTATGTTGGTACCTAAATTTTTGTCAGCTTAATGCAGAAACCTTCTTATCGGGGTGAAATTTAATTAGCATTTTAAGCTAAGCAAAATTAGCATTTACCAGTTATAATACAAATCCACAAACCAAAGTTTCTTTCCTACAGGAGGATATCTTTCATTCTCATCCTTGCTTGTTTGGGCATGAGCCCGCCTATTGTGTCGTCTGCCACAGATGAGTACTTCACTGCAGCAGTGTACGAATTCGTCCAGCTGTACGATTACTGCCCAGAAAATAAACAGGAAGCCGACGCCATTGTCAAAAAGAACCTCGATGCCTTTGTGACAGCGGCCAATGTTGCCGCTGAGAAGGTAAGCAAAATTAAAAGCTTCTATCAGCTTCCTTCCTGCTTGACTTAGATATTCGTTTGAGTGCCAGTGTCTTAACTTACTTCAAGTGGTTTAGCGAGGGCAAACCGGCAGTAACACAACCTCGCCTATGCCGAATAAGATTTTTCGGGCTTACTGAATATTTTTTTTTTCTTTAACAGACTTTTTCATATTTTGTGATACATCTGTAGAAATTTCATGCGAAATTCGTTAGTCATGCTTTTTGATCTATCGGCCAAAATTAAATAAATAATATCGAAAGTGATACAGATTATTTAAAATTAGAACACACACACGTAATTTTATATTTCATAAACGCAAAATTAAAATTTAAAATTATCATGTATACTATCACTTAGTGTTTTTGATGATTTTGTGTTGTAATTTCCTTTTTCGTTTGATGTTTGAACTTGTGGATTAGCCTCCTTGGAATTTCTGTTTGGTGAGTTCGGGCTATAAGAAGGTTTGTTTATCTTAAGACTTGCTTCTTACAGAAAATTTCCCAAATATTCTTTTGAATCCATTTCGAATAGTTCTTAGCCCATGAAAAAGTGAACTTGAATGGATTCCTTGTCTGGTTTTATGCTTTTCGTTTCCTGTGAATTACTCTAGGATTGCTTTTATTACCTTCATTTTTTACTTTTGACTATATTTGTACAATTATTTTCTGTCTATCACTTAGTGTGATGACTTATAACGTCGAAAGTCTGACTGCTTACAAAATTGTCACCCGAGTGGAGGGGGCATGGCAGAAGGTTTTACATATGACAAAATGTCCATACTGATAACCAATTACATTTTTTTTGTCTCATAGGTCTTTATCTCGGATTAAAATTTGTGCCTTCAAAATTGCTGCTAATTTGATATCACAGGTTAATTGGGTGCCAGTTTCAAGAGATTTTCCTGCAAAAATTTTATAATTACTATTATTATAAAATAATAATTAGATTTATTATCATTAAAAATATTAGATTATAATAAGTTTTAATTTATTAAAATAATAAATCAATTATTAAAAAGAAATTAAAATAATAATTGAGTTTTATTTTAATTTAATTAAAATAAATTTTTTAAAATTAATTATTTATTTAATTTATTATTTTTAATAAATTAAAATAATTACATTAAAATTTTAATTTCTTTCTCATTTGGCACAAGCCCCGGTGGCGTGGTTGTAAAGTTTGATACGTTATTCCACTAAAGATCGGTCGTATATGTGAGTCTGTTGCATGTTAAATATACGTATTGGGTCAAATGTCCTTCGGCCGGTGTGGTGCAGAAGTGTGGAGAAGGGGTACTAGCTCAGGTGTCGTCCTCGTCATCTGACCACGGTTTAAAATTACGAGGTCTTTTTAATGGGCCATTAATATAATTAAACTGAACTAAACTTCTCTCCTTGCACGTTCATATCTCTGGACTCAAGGCAATAAATACAAAAATATTTTATCTTCAAACACCAGATCAATCACTACACCACTGCTAACTTACAACACTTTTCATCTCAACAACAATATATGCAAAGAAACCTCAAAAGTCGGGAGGTATTCTCCTGTATTTCCACATAAGGATGTCACTAATAACGTGTTGTCAAAAGCGTTTCACATGCCACATTTAAATGATGTGTCATATAATCCAACGACGACTGATATCCATAAATATCCTCTAAATTTCTCTATATTCACCTTTTATACTGGCATTTTGTGACTGCTGCTGTTCTAATTTCGTAATTTGGAGGGGTTTTAGGCGATAACTTAGGAAATTATCAATCAATGAGCAAGATACTTTTACTATCTCATAATTTGAAAGCTGTTCAGTGTTGCCCGATTGATTACCATGCTATTTTTCTATTATTTCCACAATTTTAAAAATTATTATTATTATTTATAACCCCGATAAGTGAATACATTTAATATTTTCACTGGACGAATTGACAATGTTCATTTAAATAACTACAATAACTAAAAATGCATATAATTTTTTCCTGGGATGTGAATCGCAATGTGCCTCTACATAAATTTTAGGTAAAACGTTACAATACTAAAGTCGAAGCCGTGGCCAGGAGGGAAAATCTTAACGCGCAAAGGCAGCGCGTACTAACATGGAGGCGTTATATCATTTAAAAAATAACGTTACAAAAACGCGATGAGATTAAATACTTTCGGAAACGGGGAAAGTTACGAATCGGGGTTCTAGAAATTGTGGAGACTTGCGAGTCTTTAAGTTAAAACAGAAGTACTTTTACCATAGGTTTGAAGTAGAAGTAATTAATTTATTATTAAAAATTAAGCCGCGTTAAAAGGAATTAATTTTAAAGATAGAAAAAATTCTAAATCATTACATGTATATATTTCTTTAATTTAACAGAAATGCCAGCGCGCATGCTAAAATTAATCTTTGTAATCACGATCCTTTTTTGCATAATTTCATAGTATAATGAAAAAACTAGATTAAATGTAAAGAAAAGTGCTTCCTGTAGCCAAATACCGTTCAAACTTGATGCAGACGTACAATTTTGGTTTAGGGACCAAATGCTGAGTTTCACTTATCTAGCTCATTGCATTATTGAGTATCACACATGTCAAACGGTCACACGTGCAGTATTTTTAGCAAAAAAAAATTTCGCCTTAGCGAAGTCAAAAACATTAAAATTCATCAAAATCTCAATGTCGAATTTTTTTTTACGACTACAGTATTGCCTCTATGCTTACTTTGTACACGAGAAAGTAGAAATATCAACACAAACGACATAAGTATTGCGACTTTGCAATGATGTCAATTCACGTGGCGTCACGGTCGCGTGGTAAACGACAGTATTTAACAGCAGGTTGCCATAGGCTGTGCTGTGACGTCACGTCTTTACCTCATCTAAGAAGCTCACTAGATCTCGAAACCGACGCTTGCGCTTGACGTGTATAGGGCCGTCTTATACAATGGGCTGCGGCGGTTTTTCCCACAGGCCCTAGAGGTGTTCACCTCGTGTCTAGAGACTCCGAAGGGGCCTCAAAATCTATTTGACATACATCCCAGTCTCAAGCCGACTGCGAATTTACGATGTTGGGTAAGGAAAGGGCCTCAAAACAATTTTGCGCCTGTGGCTTCATATTGTCAAAATCGGTCATGGACAATGGGCTAATTGGGCTGTAGTTTGGCATTGATCCAAGAGCACCTAAAAATTTACTATAGAGATTTTATTTCAGTTTTGAACCCAAAAAATTATTTAATCGTAATTTTAAATAACTTTATATGCTCTTCAATTATCAATCAGGTATTTTCGTTGAATCTTAGATGCTCAGATTCCTAGTTACGGTACGGATAATGTGTTCCACCATGTTAGCTTGCATGCAAACTACTCAACGCCATTAGTCCATAACTCTAGACCAGGGCGCTCATGTTTGTTAAGACGCCCCTAAACGTGTATCTCGTGGCAATACAAATTGCCCCAATTAGGATTGCTCATACTAATTTAACATTTTTAATGGAGAACAAAATTTCTATTTTGGCCTTGACTGCGATATGATCGGTAAACATACCCCTTGATAATGGGTCGGCGCTTAAAGTCCTCTTGATGTCCCTACTGATTGTAGTTTTTGCAGTAATCATATAATTATTCTTTTTGTATATGCCAGAAGTCTGTTCTAATTCTCGTTTTAAGCGAATTTATGATTATCTGGAGATATGGTATTTCTGAAGTCTGCTAGTATTTTCTGAGTCCCTGATGCTACTACTGTCAAAATAACTTTTTGCAACACTATACAAGGAGCACATTTTTACTATGAATTTCTATAAAAGTTTTTGAAAGTCGGATGGCCACGATACTAAAAATTTAGAACATATCACATTTTTGGAGTAATTTCCATCTTGCACTATTATACATAATTTTTTCAGTACTAACCAGAGAAAACAAGATTAAATGTTTTTATTCCAATGGTATACGTAATGAATACGCATTAAGGAATTTTACTGAAATTTTAAAAATTGCGCATTCTGGGAGAATAATCTAATATGACATTTTTATAGGAGAAGTCTTAATACCTTAGAATATTTGAAGGGAATTTTTTTCCATTAATTTTATGAGTTTATATTTGAGAATTTTCCAATTTGATTTTACTGAAGTAAATAGTTATTCAAACAAAATCATAATATTTTTAATATAATGACTGCTCTCATCTGAACACAGTCACTGTTAGTTTATACAGAAAAATAAAGGAAATGCTCGTATCTTAGCATTTTGTTGTTGTCCTATATAAAGACGAATAAACTTCTGTATATCACCAATTTCTATTTTCTCTATATCTCAATTCCTGTTAAAATATATATGTTTGAATTTAGAATAGTTGCATTGTATATAAAAACTTATTTTTCTCGAAGGACGCTGATTTGATTGCCTTCCCAGAATATGGAATCTTTCCAGAATGTGACCGAGAAACAACACGAATGTTTTTGGAGATCGTCCCTGATCCACATGCCGAGCGGATCATTCCCTGCGACAGTCCTATGTACGAAAAGATGCCACAGATGCGCACCCTCAGTTGCATAGCAAAAAATCACTCAATGTACCTCCAAGCCAATGCAGGTGATATACAAATGTGCCAGGAAACTAATGTTACTCAGTGTCCAGAAGATGGTTTTCTTCAGATGAACACCAACGTAATTTTTGACAGAGAAGGAGCCGTGATTGGACGCTACCACAAGGAGCACTTGTGGGGCGAAGAAGGAATGGATCTGCCTGTTGAAAGACAGAACCCCATTTTCAAAACCGACTTTGGAACTTTCGCTACTTTTGTGTGCTTTGACGTAGTACTGGAAAGAATCATCGAAGTCGTGGACGAACCTGGTGTGGATGGTGTCGTCTTTTCCACCATGTGGGAAAACTCCGCACCCTTGTTCACATCCGTGCAGTACTTTCAGTCTTGGGCCATAGGAAACAACAAATCCCTTATTGCAGCTGATATCAATCTGGCAGGACAGCTCGCTGTAGGAAGTGGTATATTCCACGGCCAAGAGGGAGCTCTTGCATACACTTTTGATCCGGATGGAATCTCTAAGTTGGTTGTTGCTAGGGTTCCAAAGAGAGGCAAAAAACTGACACAGCCTAAAGCAAGTATAACAGCCATCACGGAGAATGGAACTTACGCCTGGACCGATGATGGAGCGGAAGTACCTTACATGACAACTAAGAGCCTGCAATACCACTTACCGGGTGATGGTGATTATCTTACTGATCGCTATCACCAGTCTGACTTCGTAAACTACACTCTAGTTCAGCTGACCAAACGTAAAGATCGCTTGACAGCTTGCAACAACGGCTTGTGTTGTATGCTTGACTATGAAATTAAACATCTGAACGAGACGTTTTACTTTGGTGTCTACAATGGTACACAAGGTTCTTTCCCGCCTCTCTTCTGGTGCGAAGAAGACTGTTTTTTAGTAAGGTGCGATCCTACAAATGATAAACCTTGCTCTGATTTCCCTATGTTGACGGATAATGTGTTCCACCGTGTTAGCTTGCATGCAAACTACTCAACGCCATTCGTCTATCCGTCTGTTGTGAGCAATCGCATGAGATTAGTCCCTCGCAAAGAATGGGAATACGGTGTAATGAACAAAGGTGATGTCTACGATTCTAAGTTAAGTTTTCACAGCCAGAAAGGAGAAAGAATACTCGCTGTTGGTTTGAAAGGTCGATGTTATGACAGAGATCCTCCAGTGAGTTTCTTTTAGAAGTGAATTCTGTACAAAAATTGTAAATTTAAGACACATTCTTCAGTTGTTGGCGATTTTTTTAAACCCTTTTTTCTGTTGTTGATTGGATTTTAGCAACTCGAAGTTATGTTGAAGTTCAATCATTGAATAATTTTTTATCTCATTCGTTTGTTTCTATACAGTCTGTTTAAAACATTAATGGATGAACCATTGAATATTATGTGACTTTTTGAAAGATTTTAACATTTATAAAAGAAACTTGCTGCATAAAAAAATAAAATTTATCTTGATTAATTTCCGTAAATATAAACTCGTATTCCTTTATCTTTTTCATACAATGGATTTCATAGATTAATGTAATTAATTTCAAAGGTGTTTTTTTTCAGTTAATATTTTCATACATTATAAGGAAAATAATTTTTTTAATTTGTTTGTTGCATATAATTAATAATAAAGTTGACGATGTCCTATCGCCCTTTTCGGAAAATATATGATAAGGATAACTTTCTTTAGAAATGTACTGGAAGCGTTTTATTGTTATTGAAAGTTCTAAGAAATGTGTCATTTACAGTAACGTATATCAGAACAAAATTTCATAATATGTTGTTATTGTTTTCTCATTGTAAATAATGTCAACTTAATTTTTAGACCTGTTCTTTAAATATACATCTTTTAAAATCGAGCTGTCCTTTCTTTAATTATTGTAAATTTAAGAAGTTGGTATTTCATAAGTGATATATGTATCATAGTTCAAAACTAAGCCGACTCCATACCATGACAGCTAACACATATTTCTTTACAACTTCTTTCAAAACACAAAATCTATTATCTTAAACGATGCGAACAGCTTTTGTTCTTGCATCCACTATCATCGTACGCGTTTTCTCGGCGAATGCATCCGGAAAACTCACTTTCAAAACATCAATGCCTTACCGCCATGTAGCGGTCGGATGTTTTAAAAATAACTCAAATATAAGAAATACCGATAGGCAAGTTGAAATTACAAATAATTTTATAAATTAAAAAAAACAAAATGGCAGTGAAAATAACACAATTTCAGGTGACAATTAAAATAAAACAATTTAAGTATATAGGGCACCTCAAAATAATAGATGCACAGATTTAAAAACACATTTTGAAAGGAAAAAGCACAATATTTTTTACAAATCAAAAATATATTTTTACAAATCCATACATTATTGTGAAAAAGAAATAAACGTGATTAAAACTTATGAAACAACGAATATATATGGAACATCATTACAACAGTATACATGATGAAGAAAATAATAAGATCAATCTACAGCGGATACGCGAGCAATCAACAAACAATCGAGCGAAAGCCTGCTAAGTAGGGATGCAACGAATAATGATTTGGCCGAATAGCCGAATACTGAATATTCGGTCAAATTTCAGGTCGAACATCCACTTTTTAAAAACATTTCACTTTTGATTTGTAAATAAAATATTTCTCAAATTTTAAATGAAGAAAATTAAAGATTAATAAAATTGATTTTTATTATTTGTATATTTTAAAAAATGTTAACACCTTGCCCATTTTTGCAATATTTTAAAACACCTTAATTCCGATAATAAGAAATGTGAAACCCTCTTCATTTGGGATTGCTGCACAAAAATAGAAGAATCATCATTGTAGAACATGACAATGGCAAATACAGAAAGAAATTGGTGGTGGAAAAACACAGTGGATAAATTCAAATTATTAGAAGTGAATTGGTATTTTGATAAAGAACTTTCAATAGCTCGGATGGAGTGTCCACTTAATTGGGGGGGGGGGGGGGGGGGAGGCCGGGCGGAAAAATGTCTCAAGATTTGCAAGTTTAGCAAGAAAATATCTCTCAGCTCCTGCAAGCACAGTAATATACTGAGCGTTTATGTTCTGATGTAAGCAATACTATATATGAAACCAAACGGAGTAGACTTCTTCCTGTAAATACTGAAAAATTGTTGTTCTTGCATCATAATTTCAGGCCTTGCAATGATAAATAATGTGTGACATTATTAAATATTTATGTAATATGCAAATTAAAATTGAGTAAATGTAAGGATATATTTTTGGTAATAAATGTACCGAAATGCAATTCTGAAATTTTCTTTGTTAAATATATTTAAAAGTACATTTTAACAAAATTATTTTATCCTGAATTTATTCGGACAAATATCTGTTTAGTATTCGGCTAAACCGAATATTCGGCAAAAGGACTGAATATTCGGCAAAAGGACCTAATATTCGGCAAAAGGGCAGAATATTCGGCAAAAGAACAGAATATTCGTTAAATCCCTACTGCTGAGACAAAATAAGTCAAGGAGAAACGGCAGAGGCTTTTAGATCCGCCCTCTTTTATAGTTTCCAACAGCATCAAGAAAATATGAAACAATTTAAATGCAATGAATGAGATTTTAGAAAATATGAAATCTAAGAATATGGCAGAATTCAGAAAATGTAACAAGTCTAAGAATGTCAGGTACTTGAAACATGTAAATAATAATGAGATTTAAAGTATAAAATAGAAATAGAAATAATAGCATAAGATATAAATTAACAATAGCAGCATAAGATACAAATAGTAAAAATACAAATAATTTTTATAAAGATAATACAATAAAGGTAAATAATAAATAAGATAATAATAATATGAATAAAAAATAATTAGAAATAATGTTAATAATAATATGTAACATATATAAGATTAAGATGTCACATATTTAGTAATGTATAACACAGTCAAAGTATCAAATTAGTATACAACTAAGTGATAACATACAGTGGAGTTTTCAGTATATTTTTGTACAATGTTCTTGATCCCTACTTTCCCAGTTTTGTGCTGCACCAGTTTCAAAATTCCTATAGTTCTATAACTATTTGGAAAGAGTTTTTCTCTTAATAGTCTGTACTTGGGGCATCCATATATGTAATGTCCGACGTTTCATTCACCAATTCCGCAGTCATAATCTGGCGATTTTTCCAAAAAAACGACTTTGATATGCCGTAAACAACCATGAGTACTTAAAACTTGATTTATAAAGAAGTCTCCATGGCATCTTTTTTTCAACTAACTTTAGGCGTCAAGCCAAAGAGAAACCTTGAGCAATTGGATAAAACTGCCGTCTAGATTGCCAGTTTCGTATAATTAATTTTTTCTAATTTTTAGCTTAATCCAAATCTTGGGAATTTTTAGATGAATATCTATTGTTTTTCTTTCTGTTGCCGTTTTTGACTAGAGTATCAGTTTACTCATTACCGTTATACTGATTAAGTTTCTGTTTGATTCTGACGCTGTCTTAAACGAAATTTCAGGGCAGCAGTATAAAGTA
Source organism: Araneus ventricosus (assembly GCA_013235015.1). Lineage (NCBI taxonomy): Eukaryota > Metazoa > Arthropoda > Arachnida > Araneae > Araneidae > Araneus > Araneus ventricosus. The sequence goes on from BGPR01000350.1 coordinate 653,191, forward strand.
GAGTACAAAGATTATTTATTAGTTATTAACAGTAT